>CM033642.1:206171518-206202966 GCA_019512145.1 Engystomops pustulosus | reverse complement strand
TTATCAGTATTCAGCCCATTCACATTTAATGATAATATTTTAACCATGGTCAATAATGGGGATTTGGTGAAAGCCAATTATGCAGGTTATATAATAAGGAAAACCCTGCCACGGGATCATCCAGCCATGCCCCTCCTTTAGACAACTCTATCCGTCTAGTCCTGTTATGTCATATGGATTGGCTCATGGTTAGGAAAAAGGGGAAAGGGAAAGAAACTCAATGGGGCAGATTACTTACCCGGTCCGTTTTGCGAATCCAGCGGCGCGTTTCTATGCGGGGGATCGGTCAAGGTAGTTGGAGTTCATCAAGGTCGTTCCTCCGCCGCCCACAAGGTGGCACTGCGGCGCTGAAAAGCATATGAACGTACTCAACTTCACCGAGCGCGACCAAGTGAAGGTAAGTGCGTCTCAAGCGACACTTTTATTGTTTAAATGCCGGCGGTTTTTTCCGATCCGTCGGGTTTTGCTCGGCCATGCCCCCGATTTCCGTTGGCGTGCATGCCGGCGAATTCCCGATGGACAAAAATCCGATCGCGTGTGCCAAAATACTGGGGCAATACAGGGAAAATCGTCGCAAAACGAAATATTCGGGTAAACACGTCGGGAGAAAAAACGCGAATAAGGCCTTAGTAAAGACCCCCCAATATGTTCAACAAAAACAACATTGCATATAAGAACCAACATGGTAAACGCGAGAGTCATGACACGCATTTCTCGCGGTAACTTCCCCCAGACGGTAATATTAAAGCTTTAAAGGCTGACAGCTCCCATTCAGGGAGTGAATGCTTAATGGGGGAGTTACCATAGTGGGGAATAACATAAACTTCACCAAATCGAATAGTAAAGTTCAGGAAAATCACCAACAGCTCAACCAAGGCTTTGGTGTTTATCTTGCCATCGACCCCTCATTGTCCATAATTTCCATACGTGGATAGAACCAGACAGCAAAGGTGAAAAAGGAAGAAAAGTACCTAAATGCAGTCTCTGTAGACCTAGCGGCGATGGTTTGGACTACGGTCTCCTTCTGGGATGTGTTGTCTTTTTTTCCTGGGCTTGACCTGCTGCGATGTGGGAGGAAGGTCTTTAGATGCTGGTAAGACAAGCCAATCCGGGAGATCTGGTGGAGGAATTTCTAAGACTGCACAAAAATTTCCCGGTTCTCCAGGAAACGTAGAGTGGCAGCCTTGCCCTCCTTGTGGGCTATTAAACTAAATGGGAACCACCATCTGTATCTGATCTCATTATCCCTTAACTGGGCAAGTAGGGGTCTTAAAGCACGCTGTTGCCGCAAAGTTATCCTGATATAGCGGTATTTTGTAGCCCAGATAGACAGTGACTCTCTTAGATCTTGCTTTGGACATTATTTCTTCCTTAAGAGCAAAGTCCGTGATGTGGCATATAACATCCCTAGGGTCTTCGGTAGTAGTCTTTGGTCGTAATACCCTATGTGCTCTTGTGGTGGTATCCGAACCAGCTCCTGTTGCCTCTGCGGATGGTGGAGGTCTGTGCTGTGTGGAGATTTTGGCAGATTACTTGACAAGGTGGTTGTATTGGGGCCCAAAGTATGGTGCTGATTAAAAGCCTCCACTATGGGTCCGCCTGCAAGCACCAATGTGGGCTTTTCTGTCACCTCCGGCATTGGCACTGGTGATGGGGGCAGTGATGGCTCATTGCCCTGACCCATATAGGCATATTGCTGGGCCAGCATAGACAGGTCCTGCTCCCTAAAGCAGAGAGGGGTGCTTAACAGAGAGGGAGCTTGGGACAGAGGAGGTGGAAAGCTATTGGAGAGGTCTTGGGATCTGGAACCAGCCTCCACGCAGTGACTTGGGTGGTAGGTAACGCTTACCCTGCCTGGTGCCTACACATGCTCTCCATCCATATGTAGACGATCTCTTGAACCTGCTGCCACTAAGTAAAGCGGGCCATTCACGGACAGGGTGTGGGGAGTCGCTGCGATTTGACAGCCGCAGCGTGGACCTAGGAGCGAGCAGTCCCACTGTGGCTCAAAGTTTGCCAGACAGGACTCAAGGCTTCCTCCTGTGGTCCAAGACAGCTCAGGATGTGCCATGCTCAGTGCTATTTTAAAGTGACATCCTTGGTTGCCGGACCTATAAGAGGTGTGAAATGGTGTGTACAGAGATGGACTATTGTTGGAGCTCCTGCTCTGTGTCCCCTGATTCTTCCTCTTCAGGAGACCCTGAAGGAAAGCTACAATCCAAATTTCTCCATCTTCTTTCTATTGCATTGGTTTCCTCAAGATGCTCAAGATGCCAATATGATTGAAACCTGTCATACAGCAGGGATCAATAAGTTACTACTTAAATTGTCATGTTGATACTTTGCAACATATAAATGGGTTTTGGTTGTAGTTTGGGCACTCTGTCTCTTAAAGGTCCGCTATCACTGTGCTAGTGTTACTAAAGTAATCTTCTGGTGTAGTTCTGGGCTGATTCCTGACCTTTCTCAGAATCATCCATGATGTAAGACATTGCATGGAGCCCCACACCAAGGAAGATTGACAGTCATCTAGAGATTATTCCATCTTTTAATCATTTTGCCAACAGTTGTTGTCTTCTTACCAAGCTGGATGCCTAATGGTCGTAGCTCATCCCAGCCATGTGCAGGTCTACAAATGGAGGCTGGAGTGCAATTGATCAATTGATTGAGTGTGTGAAGAGGTGGCTTTTATACAGAATGCAGAGCAGGAGAAGCTTCTTAAAGAAAAGCTAACAGGTCTGGAAGGTTATTTCAGGCATGTGATTCTGTTTCCCAGAGTGAAAGTGTGCCTACAATAAAAATAACATACCTCCACATTCATGGTAGGTGGAAAATCTTAGGCAGTGTATAAAATAATTTTGTCTACTCTTTGGTGGAAAAGCCGGGAAAGTCTTTTCCACAGTTCTGTGATTGTTGTGGGTTTCTTGACCATAACTCTATCACTAAGGATATTAAAGAGGTTTTCTATTGGGTTTAGAACAGGACTATGGGCTGGCCATTTCATTGTTTCCTTGTTTTCTCTTTACCAAGTAGTTGTATGTGAGCGCAAACTCCTGTTGCTGAAAACATTCCTCAAACCATGACACTTCTTCACTGACTTCTTTAGTTACTTTTTAGAGAATTGCGACTTGGAGTGCACTGGAATAACTGATTGGTGCGGGTCATTGAACTACTATAGTACATAGGTCTTCAATATCAAAAATGCATAAAAGGCCACACAACCTCTATAAGACTAGACTTCTACAGATAAAGAGGGTAATGTAAACTCCCGCAAATCACTTTTCTTTCTGTTTCTAAGCGTAAAAACTTTTTCTAACAACCACCTATCGGATGGCTTACTTTGTAGCAAACGTTGCATACAATTTTACATTTAAACTATAAGGGTAACTGCACATAGTCGGGATTTGATCACTATTTTGCATGAGTATTTTAAAGCCAAAATCACAAACAATTCAAAACATGTAACAGATACAGATCATTCTCCTTGTACCTAGTACCTTTTATATGTGCCGATTTCTCTTCTGTACAAATACTGATACAAAATACAAATCAAATACTGACCCCTTACCACTAGGCCATGAACCTTGTTGAGAAAGGCACACAGTTATAACACAGGCATAAAAGAACTGTTTAGAACAACACCTACTACAATATGTGTAGAAACATTTAGGCTACATTCAGACGTAGGAACATATGGCGCACGGCGCCGTACTACGGAGAAAGATAGGACATGTCCTATCTTTTTCCCGGGTACGGAGCGGTACAGTGCCGCATGTGTTCTGCACCGTGCCGCTCCCGTAGGGCGCCTTGCGCCCATTGCCGTCTATGGGGGAACGTATATCAGCAGTATATACATCCCCCTTGCGGCAGTGTGAATGCAGCCTTACTTTGAAAGCACGTAGAACCAGGAATCATTTCCAGTTTGGCGTACAGAATAATTTCTTATTTACATTTTACAAATTCTCACTTTGCCATCAATTAATATAATGCTACTATGTTATCAGGAGCCGATAAGATAAGGGATTGTGTGCATCCACCTTGTGGTTGTGTTGGGAATTGCATTCTGCAAAGAGTTTTGCTAGCAGGTCATCATATTGACTTGAGTTGCTTTCATGAGAATAAAGGGGAGACACATCTATATTAGACCCTGTACTATTATAGCATAGTGCAGGAAGAGGTTAAAAAGCTTCTTTAATCTTTCCCAGATAGTAGTTAGGGATGCTGGGAAACAGATCGGTGACCTATAGAGGAGGATTGTTGGAATGAAATCTTACAGACCCCCTATAGTTCCTATGTGATCTAGGTGCTAGGTCAGATGCTCAGTGCCCCCGCTGCCAAGCTGAAGTGGTAGACTTCCTTCACATGTTCTGGTCCTGCCCCAATTAGGAAAGATTTTGGAGGGTTGTTATTGATATCATTAATGATATCTACTGTGCTCCGATTGTATAGTCCACTCTGTATTTGTGTATTGGGATATGTAAAAAAAACTGATCCCTGAGGCTGGTAAGATGCAGTTGCCCACTTTCTTTCTATGGCTTGCAAATTAATTGCCCAACACTGGCTGGACTCAATGGCGGGAATGTATTAATTTGTGGGGCATAGTCTGTTTTGTGGTGTTTTTCGTTGTGAGTTGATATTGTGGTGCATGGCCATAATTTATTTGGCACACCGCAGGCAGTACAAATGGGCGTCAGGAATTTAACTTCATATTATGGAAGTGGTATATAAAACTCTACAGACTTGCTTTTGGGAGGTTTAAATATGCACCTGAAATTATGCCACAAAAGAGTCTAGGGAAATAATAAATTAATTAAAAGAAAACAAATGCTGCCCGATTGGCTCAAGTTTAGCATATAGAGTTGCTACCGCCTTATTTAACATAGATTTTTATACTTTGTCTTTAGTTTACACTGTAATCATTATTTTCTGCTCAGGATATGCCCTTATAAGTGGTACTAAATAATTTTTATGAATTGTATTTCCCCGAGTGCCATGCCGTCCTCTCTCGGTTCTATAACTTCTTGTGTATGCTTGACAGACCAGAACGTGTTTGACACACTCTTCCATTGTAGTATTTGGATTGGGTCGAAGTTGTCTTACTAGGATCGGATTGAAGCAACGCTCTGGGCAGATTTACTTACCCGGTCCCGTCGCAATCCCAGGGTGCGTTTTCTGACGAGGATTCGGGTCCGGCACAATTCACTGAGATCATGCATCCGAGTTCCTGCATCCATCGCTTCCCCGCCGAGGTACGCCGGAGTTCACCTGCTTCTTTCTGGTGCATGTGAGTGCTTCATCTTGCGACACAAATCCTTTTTTAAATTCCACGGTTTGTCCGAATCCGTTGGGTTGTCCGATGCCTGCTCTCCCCGATTTCTGTCGCGTGCAAGCCGGCCCTATTGCGCCAAAATCCATCCCATGCGCCCGATTCGACCAACGGAATTGTCGGTAAACCTGGCGAAAATGCTCCGCACAGACCCTTAGGCCCCTTCCCACTCAGCGTTGCATTTCATGTCAGGGTGCAATGCGTCGAAAAAACTGACGTTTTTGGTGCGTTTTTTCTTTTTCCAATTCTTGGGTCATTAGCGTTTTTGCGTTGTTTTCACGCGCGTGTTTTCGCGTTTTTTTGTGCTTTTCGGTGGTTTTTTCACGCACGTTTTTCACGCACGTTTTTTAAGTCAATGGACTTTTTCAAAGGGACCATGGTTTCGAGAAATAAAATTTTTTATTTAGATTGAAAAGAGAATGTCTCTGATAAGTTACAGATGTTGTGCAACCGCCCTCGCCGCTGGCAATGGCAGGTAGGTGTTGCGATACGTCCCACCTGCATGTAATCAGCATCAATTACATGGTCCTGTAGGACATAGGGGTATGCAGTGGTTAATCCCTGTCCTGGCAGGCAGAAGTTCCGTATTTTTGTTGATGCAAGAGCTGTTCTCCAATGTTTGTGTTACATCCTTTGCCCTTGTAAGCTGGAGATGTGATTGAGGCAGCCACCACCTGACCAAAAAGGTAATAAAACTCCCTGGCCATAGAATGTTACTGTACAAAGTCTCTCTCAGGAGAGAGAAGAGAAGACTCAAAGAGATTCCATTTAGGAGAATCCTAGAGATCAGTGAGTGAGTAGCAATCTCTGTCTAAACCCATACCATAGCAGGAGAGCTAGCCCCCCCTCTGAAGAGTGGAGTATTAAGCTAGAGTTAGTGTAGTGAGGAAAGGGTATCATCTTACCTTTAAAGTGATACCTGAAGCCCTACGGACAAGCTGAAGCTTCCTACCAGGACACCGCTGCCTCCCGCCTGCCCTCTACATCCAGGCTGTGAACTATCTCCTAGGCTCCCTCCAGATCCATTCAGACTCCATTACCTGTTAAGTCACGTGCTGAGTGTTCCTGCCGGTTCAAATAAAGAACTGTAAGTTGTTTTCTTCAACTTCTGTCTCCGTCTGGTCCCTGCTAATCGGCTGGCCTCATCACCGGCCCCTGTCATCAACAGGAGACTCACACTCGGGACATCAAGGGTTTTCCCAGGGGAGCCGCTATAGCCGCCGCTCCCTCATCATTTCTTGCCAACCCACCCCTGCTGGAGACCTGCCAGGCTGTAGACCCCTCCGTTTTCCGCCCCGTACCAATCCCGTGACATAGCGTGCTTAGGCCGCAACCGCCAGCCACTCGGTACCGCGGCCCCGGCTTGTCCGGCCTCACCACAAGTTTAGGCCCCGGTGGGGGATGTTGCAGTGGCGTCACGAACAGGATTATACTTTGTCCTTAATTCTGGCACTAAAGACTGTACTTTATTAAAAACGGTGCTGCCTAACCCTGCTGCCATCCGGTTTGGCCCAAGTAATGTGTGCATTCTGGCCTGAATGTGTATCCTTCTGCCAACGTGCGTCGAGCACCGCTCCAGCACTCAGGAGGTTAATCCCTGCAAGGACTGTGCCCAGCTCTGCTACTCCGGCCGCTGCCAGCGCCTGAAGATTTTTACCTCATAAACTGTGGCGCAGCACATAATTCAAGCCCGCCAAAACCTCACTGTCGGAAACCCAGATGCGCACCAATCTCCACCCACGATCGAATGCGCGAACCCCGCCTCCTGTGGCCAGAAAAATTAGAGCCTGCCACAGCCCTTGGCGGAAGGACTTGTGACTCCTCCCACTGGCTTGAGGCGGACAGTCCTTCCCTGGCCTCAGAGAAAGCGCAGACTCGAAGTGGCTTTTGGACATTGGACAACATCATGTGGGTCCTCCGCCCTCCCTCCGTGGAGCGGCCTGAGTTCTATGAATGCTAGATACTATGGTGGTGGTCTCTGCCAGGCCGTCCGGAGACCCTCCGCTGGACATCGGCTGCACCGGAGGATTGACCCTGCCTTCGTCACCAGGACGTTGTTTTCAAACGGTGACGCAGTACCAAGTTCCTCGTACCTATCCAGGTTCTCATTCCGGTCCACCACCGCAGTCCCACGTGGAGGCTCCACATGGGGAGGCCCGACTCCTCGGCCAGCGCCTGGGCCTACTGCTGCCCGTGCCACCTGGCTCCGAGGCCGACGGTCCGCCTCTGTTCGAACCCTGCTAGCCCTGCTGTGACGGTTCCTGATCCTCCGTCTGCTCCTGCTCCTGTTCCGGCACCTGCCCGACCATCACGGAGATCCGAGCCTGCACCGGAACCACGATCCGCAGCACCGGCACCTCCGCATCCTCGAGGCCGAGGTGAGGCCACCCGCCAGCCCGACTCCTGGACGCTGTCTCGGAGCCGCGACGGCCGCGAGAAGGAGGCCCCAACGCTACATGTCCGGCCGGCATCTACATCTGGAGCCTGGGGTGGAAACGAACCGCACAAACGGCAATGGTCCGGTTCGCCTTCGATAAGCAGCGTGGCTATCGGCTTCGCCACCCAGGACTACCACCGGACGGGAAGTATTTATACCCCGCGGTCTGTAAGAGGCCTGACTGCGAGAGCCCGCACAACCCTGACGCCAGGCGAGTGCATTGAAATTCTCCTGCAAGAGGGGCCCCGGGGACCGTGGGAAGCTTGTGCTTAGCCGGATCCCCGCTCCGATGAGGACCGCTACTTCCCGCACGATGACTGGTAGAGGACGACAAAAATTGGCCGGAATCCCCCAACACCTCTTCTTCCTCGGCTGCGAGTCCCCGGGCGGTGACCCCCTTTATTCCCATCCACGGTAATCGGAGTACGGGTCCCATTTGCCATCCATGGGCCGGGCATGACTCCAGGCGCCACCCCCACCGTCTCCACCTGCCGGGAGCATTGCCAGGTCCCGTGGCTCTCTGTGGGAAGACATCCCGGCTAGCGAGCCTTGTCCGGAGGTTCCGTCTAGGCCCACATCTCCCCTTGCCGATTATCAATGGGTGAATGACCCCGGCCCGACTAACCGAGCTGAGGAGTGCTGCGGCGGGCTTGGGGGGCGCAGGCCCGGTTTTTAATTTCTCTGGACCCTCCGTGGTCCCTGGCTCAGTTGCGCCCCCGTCTGGAACAGCCGACACCCCTGCCGACAGCGATCCTCCCCTGAAGGGTCCGAGGATGTTGCTGCCCTGCAGTACCCACTTGCACCGGGTGTCTCCCATCGCATCCCCCCCCTACCTCCCGCTGAGATGCACATGATTCCCTGCTGACTTTGTATCCTGTCCCTGCGCACCCATCGAATATGCAGATACCCCTGAATGTCTGTACCCACTTCAGGTACTGTACATATTTTGTATCTTTCTGTCCTTACCCCAAAGAGCCAGATGACTTTCCTGAGACTCTTACCCTTCTTTAGCTCATCAAGAGACATACCTGACGAGATTATACCTGTCAGTGCTATGATAGCACCCCTTCCCTCTCCACAGCGAGATTCTCAAAGGACCTCTGTCCCTCTCCAATAGAGGAGACCCTTTGCATCTCAGTGCACTTTTCCCCACATCAGGGCGTTACCCATAAGACTGGACTTTGTTATAGAGACCTTCTGAAGAGACTTTTGCCAGAATATTTCCAGGGAAAAGTTGCTATTGCTATTGACTATTATTTGTGCCTTATGCCTTCCATTTTAGGTACACATTTATGTTTGGCTACTTTCCATGCCTTTCTTTGCAGTAAAAAGACATTTACTATCGTCTACCCGGAGTAGCCTATCTACCATCTGTAACTTGTACTTTTTAAAGATGTGTCACCCATTGGGCTCCTAAGCCAAGTTATCTTTTATCCCCCTGTTTGCACCTGTGCAGACATGAATGCCAGTAGTCTGCATTAACCTTTCATAGGTTCTTTCAGGTTGTTAGTGGTGGCTGTGTCCGGACCGGTCTTTTATGTAAACACTGACCCTTACCTGATCCCTCAAACTGAGGTTTTTGCACGTGGGGGTAGTCTGTCAAAAAAAAACTCATGCGTGTCCTAAGGGGCACCGTGGGTGTTACACAGTTTAGCACCTTGATCCACCCATACTTGGGTAAGATCCAGTCAGGAGGTACTTGTGTCGCATAGTGCTAACGTCAATGCAGATAGGACACCTTATATAATTGTCCGCCATGGAAGAAGCGTTGTAAAACAAAGTACAGCCCCTTGGTGCAAGGAGTGGATTAACAGGACACTGACATCACACCCTGTCCTACTGTACAGTTTGGTTTAATGCGTCATCGACCCGTCATACAGCACATGTTTTGGTCTTATCCGACACCACCCAGGTGCCTGTCTCCAGGACAATATCATGTGCTGTTTTGTCCCTACACCTCACATAGCCTGCCTTCCTAGAAGCCCCTTAGCCCCTCTGTGCCCAAACGCATCTGTAGTCGCGCCCGAGGGCGCTCTTTCATTGCCCCTGGGTATGCACAAGACCCTCGCCGAGCAATGGCGAGGTAGTGTTTGCGAATACGTCCACCTGCATGTAATACATCAAATTACATGGTTCCTGATAGGACATAGGGTTTGTCAAGTGGTTATTCCTGCCTGGCAAGGCAGAAGTTAAGTATTTTGTAGATTCAAGATGCTGTTATCCAATATTGTGTTACATGCTGTGCGCTGTAAGCTGAGATGGCTTGGAGGAGCAGCCCCCACCTACGCAAAGGAAGGTATAAAACTCCCTGGCCAGGAATGTTCTGGGAGAAGTCTCTCTCAGAAGAGAAGAGAAGACTCATAAGATTCCCGTTTAGGAGAATCCTAGAATCAGTGAGTGAGTGAGCAATCTCGTCTAACCCATACCAGAGCAGGAAGAGCCCTATCCCCTGCCTCTGAAGAGTGGAGTATTAGACTATAGCTCGTTGTAGTGGGAGGAAAGGAGGGGTATCATCTTACCTTTAAAGGTGACCTGAAGCCCTACAGGACCAGCTGAAGCTTCCTACCAGCCTAGCTTCTTCCCAGCCCTTCCCGCTACATCCATGCTGGTACGCTATCTCCTGAGGCTCCCTCAAACTCACATCTCAGCACTCCATCTACCTGTTAAAGGCATCTTGCTGCTGTTTCCTGCGGTTTCAATAAGCCCTGTAAAGTTGTTTTTCATTCACTTCTGTTCTCCGTGCTGGTCCCTGCGAATACGCCTGCCTGTCAATCCAACCGGCACCCTGTCCTCACACCAGAGACTCACACTCGGGACATTACGGGTTGCCCCAGGGAGATCCTCTATAGCAGCCTCTCCCTCATCATTTCTTGCGCAACAACCAACCCTGCTGGAGACCTTCCAGGCTGTAGACCCCTCCCGGTGTTCCCCCCCTACCAAGCACGTGACAATATCGTGCTTTTAAAGGGCCGCAACGGCTCAGCCACTCCGGTACCGCGGGCCCCCGGCTCTTCTCCCGGCCCACCACAGGGCTAGGCCCGGTGGGGGATGTTTTTGCCATCTGCAAACATCTCATCTATTCTTCCTTTCCGCACGTTATTACATCCCCGACAGTTAGCAGTTTGAACGAACATGAAGAATCAGAATATAAACAGTGAACACAGTGAACCAGGATCATTCCAAGCGAAAAACCATTAACGAATGCACACACAGTGAAGAATAGATATACAAATGTTTTCGGCACATCTGCTTACTTGTCGGGGACACCCTGTGCGGAACGGTGCGAACAAAATAGTATTTGAAGACCACAATATATATGTGTGAAACACATTGTCAGATGGTATGGAAACATCTGCAATGTGTTCCTTTACACCTTATATTGTTCTTCACATGTTTTTTGTTCGCACCTTTCCGCGCGTCTCTCCCCACAAGTAGCGATATGCCGAACATCTGAATCGTATTTTCACTGTGTTCTCATGTTGTTTTTCCTTAACACTGAGCCTGTGTTCACTGTGTCATCAATATTTTTATTCTATTCTTCACTGTTTCTTCCACTTGTTTTTTAAATGCTCGTGGCGTCGAGCAGGGGAATTCTTCATGTCACCTAGCACCCCTACATTTAAAACGCTTTGCCTTTGCAATTGCCTTGCGAGTGCAATGCATTTTTGATGCGTCTCCATACGACTCCTGAAATGTGGCGGAAAACGTGCGTGAAACGCAAAAGTAAGCATCTGTTCTGAGTTTTGACTCTGCGTCAAAACAAACGCAACAGCACGCGCGTGCAAAACACGCAATGAGAAAGACCCCATTGGAAAACAATGGGACATAGTTGCAATGTCCAAAGTTCTTGCGCGCTCAAAAGCACGCTGCAGAACTCAGCGTGCGTGCAAAACGCTAGTGTGGAAGGGCCTTAAGTCAAATGCGCCCGCTCTGTATTGGGTTTCTTTCTTTTCGTATTGTATCGATTATTGTTGGGATTAGGCGAGTGAGGGGTGGGGTTTCATTTTGTCGCTGTTTGTCAAGAGAATACAATCCAATACACCTGTTAATCAAAAATCTATTGTTTTAACTGTCGAAAAAAAAAAAAAAAAAAAAAAAAAAAAATAAACCCTTGCAAAAACACTGTGTAATAGCCTGTCTCATTACGGGTATCATGACTCCTAACAAGTTCTTAACCAACTGGCCTGATTTGAATGTTTCTAAAAACCCCTAGGTGTGCAAACTACTCCCATATTGTTTTTCATAGAAAAAGTTCTAACCAACCTTAAAAAAAAAAAAATACATATTACAGATGTACTTCTATAATGGCAAATAGAAATCATGCCACATAACTGAACGAGACACTGCCGCCTCAGAGATTGTCAGTAGGACAGATCTCTATAGAATATACTAAAATATCTTTTTGTTAACCCATTCATGTTGCATAGCCAAGAGCAGCTATCTACTATCCGGGCAGGCCGGTAGCTAACAGCTAGCATAATACCCTCACCGGCCACTTTAATTAGGTCCACCATGCAGTAACGGTTGGACTCCCTTTTGCCTTCAGCACTGCCTCATTCTTCGGGCATAATTCAACGACGTGCTGGAACAATTCCTCCGAGATTTTTGGTCCATATTGGACATGAGGGCAGCACACAGTTGCCAGCAGATTTTCGGCTGCTACGTCCATGATGCAATCTCCGTTCCACCACATCCAAAATATCGCTCTATTGGATGAGATCTGGTGACTGTGGAGGCCATTTGAGGTACATGAACTCATTGTCATGTTCAAAAACCAGTATGAGATATTCCAGCTTTCTGACCTGCGCATTATCCGGCTGAAAGCGTAGCCATCCTGTTGGGTACGATTCTGGTCATAAAGGGATGGCCACGTTTCGCAACAAGCTCAGGTGGCACGATGCTCAATGGTAACCAAGGGGCCCAGATTTGCCAAGAAAATATTCCCCCACACATGACACCCCCACCACCAGCCTGAACCGTTGAATCCACAGGCAGATGGATCCATCTTTCATGTTGTTGACTCCAAACTTCTGACCTACTCCTCCCGTGTCGCAGCCAGAAAATCGACTCATCAGCCAGGCAATGTTTTCTTCCATCTTCTACTGTTCCAATTTCGATGCTTGTGCAAATTGTTAGCCCCGCATGTTCCTGTCTAGCTGAAGGAGTATTTGGAAGGGGTGTTCTAATCGCTGGCGCACTCTGAGATATTGGTAAAAGGATTTTTATTGATGGTCTTCAAGTCACACCGTTGTCGGGGCACCAGGACCCCTTGATCAAGTGAAAAAGACTGATGCACAGAATGGAGGATCTCTGAATCCCTTCACTGTGTCTCTTTAATGTGGTTTTTCACTTAACTGATCCTGTTGGTTGTAACGGGTCGGCGATTTGAGTCACTGTGCCTTTCTATATGCTCGACCAGTCTGCCATTCTCCTCGGACCTCTGGCATCAAACAAGGCATTTCGCCCACAGAACTGCCCCTCACTGGATGTTTTTTCTTTTTCGGCTTTCTCGCAACCCTGAGATGTTGTGCGTGAACCTCCCAGAGATCAGCGTTTCTGAACACTCAGACCAGCCCTTCTGGCCCCACAACCAGGCCACGTTCACAGAGCACTCACAATCACCTTTCTTCCCTCATCTGATGCTGCTTTCTGAACTGCAGAGAATTGTTCTTGACCATGTCTACATGCCGAAATTGCACGAGTTTGCCGGCCATGTGATTGGCTTGTTTAGAAATTAAGTGGTACGAGCATTTACAGGTGTACTAATAAAGTGGCCAGTGAGTGGAGAATATATATAGCTTTGAGAAAGGCGCCAGATGCAATGAGCCGAAACTAGCCTTGACCCATGTGGATAAATAGTATGTTTTTCTGATCTCCACAAATCTCGGTGCTGCCTTTTTTTGCTTTCTATGGTTTGGGATGGACCCATTGGTTCAGGTCCTGGGAATTGCACCCGAGTTCATAACTTTTCTCGAGTGCTGCCTCACCTCTTTGTCTCTATATATATATATTATATCTATTATATCTCTATATCATATATCCTATATATATATATATATACCTACCGTATCTATATGACATTTTATAGAGAAAACAGACATGTTGTTTGCTAATCTTTCCACAGAGAAATTATTGTTGTACACTATTACTGAAAGAACTGAGCATAATGATGTGAGTGTGCACATGAATGGCATCCAGCCGAGTGCAGGAGGTAGGGGGTGAGCACTACTTAACCCTCCCCTCTCCATAGAAAGACTATCAACCACTGCCATAATATAGCAAAACATGGGACGTGTCCCCATATTTTTCCATGCACAGTGTGCCATAGACGTCTATGGGGACTGTGATCTGGCCGCTCATATCACAGTCCACATTACATTTGTGTGTATGAGGCCTTAGGCTGGCTGCACAGGAACATGTACAACCCATGGAAAGGACTTGTATTTTGGTCTGATCACTCAGACTGCACACCTTGCAAAGTCCTTGCATCATACAGACTCCCGTCCTCTGCAGTCTGGACCTATGTATGGGTCCATTTCCACTGGCTGCAAAAGTTTGTGCGCAGTCATCCTTACTCAGCTCCAGCTCACTCCTTTTTCAATCCCACATTGTAGACTTTTATGTACTTACCTGTAATCTGCTACTTCAACTGCAGTCCATCTTGAAAAGAATAAGACACAGCAATTTTAGAATTCAGAAAGGACGAGGAAGAGGGAAAGAGTGTCGATACTGTATATTAGACATCCTATTCCTATTTCACCTGTACTACAGATGTGCAGCATAAAAGGTTATTGAAAAGTTAGTGCATATTGGCAGCTTAGGTAAATATTAGTTTAGACTGAGTATTTTTATAGTCTGTTTGTCATGCTTTGTAATGGGTGTGTGTGCATTAGTACATATAATTGGTTTTATAGATTTACTTTGCAATGGTTTGCTTTAGGCAGTTGCAGACAGCGCTGGGATTACTAGTAATTACATTATAAGAACGGCTTTAGCACAGCTACATGCAATGGCTCATCATATATTTAGTTTGTAACTCCACTTACTGACAACAATTGTGATGCTATTTGTTTCATTAGGGGAGCATCTACAAGTCTCACCTTGTTAAACCATTGGGGTAGACTTATTGAGGTACCACTGTAGATGACGACAGTCTTATGAAGATTACAAATGGATGTCACACAGAGATTTACCAGCAAGATAGAATTTAGCGTATATTTTATATTAACAAGAGATAAGGAAAGTCATAGGATGATATGAGCCAAAGATAACGTAAGGAGAAAGATATACATACATTACAAAGTTTATGGTGTTATTATTATATGAATTATCAAAGTTTAAGTACTTTAACAGTGACTGTGATAATCTTCATATATTTGTTATTCATGGCCTCCAAAATCAACTTTTAAAATTATACTAATGAGCCTGAAGGGCTCCGGGGGGTGTAACCAAAGCCCCTTCATACTGCAGATTCACAGGCTGTAACACTGTGCAGGAGCACTTTCTCTTCTCCCTGTGTGCTGAAACTTACTCTTTTGCAGTGCGATTACATCAGGGAAGGAGGAAGTGACAAGGGAGCAGGGGGAGATCAAGGGTAACAGCCTGAGAAGCTACAGCACAGAGGGGCTCTGGTAAGCCCTTCAGCCTCATTAGCATAATTTCAAAGTTGATATTAGAGCCATGGATAACACATAAAAGATTACTACAGCCATTGGCATCATTTTAAAATGAGATTTTTGAAGAAAGGAGGCCATGGATAATAAATATAAGAAAATTACCACAGTCACAGTGTCTGGATCTATTAGTATGTGCTTGATTTTATGGTAGATTTACTTTAACCCCTTCCCGTCAATCTGTTTGTGCACAGATTTTGATAAGGGCTTGTTTTCTGCATAACCAATTGTGGGAGTATTCAATGAAGAGGGAAAAACATTCTAAATGAGTTACAGTTGATGAAAAAGCTCCATTTGCTCGGGGGCTCTGTTTTTACGTCTTTCAGTGTGGGCTCCATTCTGATGACAGGTTCCCTTTAAGAAATGTTTTAACCAGACTATTAACATTAGCAACATACATAAATGTATTAGAAATAGTCGCCATCCCTGCTTAGCCTTCTCACACGATCTTGGGTATGGCTTAGTGTTCCTCTTGTTGATCCGAGTGTAATGATTACAGCGCCAAGCTACTGTTTAATGTTCAGATTTTTTTATGCCATCTGATCATTTGTGTTCTGCTGCTGCGTGTTTGCCAGGAACAATTGGTTGCCTAGTAACAGGAATACATGGAAAAGGACTTTATCTTTGTTTAATGTTGATGCCTATGAAATGTAACAACTGTTCCTACAATGTTAAAGGGAAGTAAAATATTTCACGATGGGGGAGATTTTCTAAACAAAGAGAACCATAATTCTGCCACATTGTGACAAAAGACTGACCTGCTTTACTTGCTTATTCATACTGGGAAACCTTTTTTCACATAACGGAACAAGGGTGCGCAGGGCAGTCTGAGAGTTGTGTGACTAACCCAACAGCTGTGAAAACAGCATTGTATTAGTAATACATTTACTTATCATTATCATAAAGAATGGTGTCACACGCTCTATGTTAAAAGTGCACCAAAAACAGTTGATGCCCTCTGTCGGAGCAGTGCAGGGAGTGCCAGATTCAGGCCGTGTGTACATAATTCGTTGCGTCACATTTTTTTCTGCAATTTTGACGCCTTTTAAAGGCTTCAACCTTGATCACATGCTAAGGTTACCTCACCTTTCCAGTGCACTTGCTAAAACACAATGTAACCTCAGCATGTGATCACAATTCATGCCTTACATATGCTTTAAAAACGCAGCAAAAAATGTGACGCAATGCAACGTGTGAACGCGGGCTCATGAAGAACGTGCACCACAATTCATGAATCTGGCGCCCCCTGCACACTTCACAGGCAAACTGCATATAGTACAGACTGCACTGTTTTTGATGAATGTTGGCCTATATGTTTGATTTCACCTTTTATCAGGGTTTCGGGATCAAATTTTTGTGGCTCCAGGCTAATAATGGGAAGAAAACACTGGGACAGACATAGTAAAACTTTTTAAAACTTACATAGTATTTCAATTTACTGTAGACCACATCCTGTGACATAAGTTCATATGTATCTTAAAATCTCTTAAAACTCTTAAAAATGTCTACAACCACTGATAAATATGGCCCTAGGCACATTAGTCCACAAATTATAACCAGAATTCTGGAAAATGTTTCTTAGTATAGTTTCCACAATTAGTTAATGGTCAACGAGTTGAAGAGGTAACAAGTTTAAACTTCCCACCGATAGCCTTTAGACAATCATCTTTTTCTTCTACCTTACAATAACTACAGTCATTCGGAGTCATTTATGTTATGAGAAAATTCTATTTGTGGCTTCTACACTCGCCTGGCAAAGTTAGCAAGAATTTCAGTGTTTTGTGCTGATAAATAGGAGTGAGCGAGCACTAAAATGCTAGGGTACTCGTTATTCGAGACGAACTTTTCCGATGCTCGAGTGCTCGTCCGCATACCGAGCCCCTTTGAAGTCAATGGGAGACTCGGCCTTGCAAGGGGACCAAGGCTCGCACAGGGAAGCTTGGCCAACACCTGGAGACACCACGGAAATGGACAGGAAACGCCAGGGGAGCAGTGCATGGATAGCTCTGAGGCTGCTTAATCGCACCATATGCCAAAATTATGGGCAAAAGACATGGCCTGACAGAGTGAACTCGAATGAGGCTAGATAGCATCTAAAAATCACATAATTGACCCTGACACTATACGGGGACGGCATGAAGAGGCCAGCGGCAGCAGTGGCAGTGAGCAGTAGGAGGAGAGGTCAGATCTGACACATACCCTAAATGGACTCAGGTTTCACCAAAGAGGTGAAAGATTTCCTATTGAACAAAGGTTGACGGTAATATTTAGTCGATAACACAGCATGGTGGCAACATAGTGACCAATTCCATAACGTAATCTGGTGAACACCTAAAAATAGCCTGACACAGCTCTTTTGATAAGGGGACGACATGTGGAGGCAGCCATGGAGACGACTGCATGTTAAGAGCGACAGTATGGGGCATTCATATGCGCTGCTATGATTGCAACTTCAGGTCTCCAGCATGGCGGCGACAGCTGGGCCGCGTTCCACTATGATCTGGTGAAACACCTGAAAATTCTGCCTGGACACAGCTCGTTTGATCAAGGGGATGTGTGCTGCATATCCTCTCGTGCTCCAGCGTCTGGGGTATAGAGAGTTGAATGAGACTTGGTGGACGCTGTGGGGATCGCTGGAGGCAAAATGGCAGGAAATAGCAGGGGCAGCATGCATTGGATGCCTCTGAGGCTGCCTATCTTGGGATGGAGTGGCGTCCACTGCCAGGCGAGATTTCGCCTGTCCAAGCCCTTCTCGGCTCCTCCCCACCAACAACTGGCCAGAGCGTTTAATTTGAAAAAATTATAATTTTCAAAGCACGCCGGGTCGTTGAATATTTCACTAGGAATAATGGAATAGCATAGGTTCTATTTTGAATTGTTTTTACGGAAATGGTTCATGATTCAGAGCGACAGTATGGGGCATCCATATTGCGCTGCTATGATTGCAACTTCAGGTTCCTAGCATGGCGGCGACAGATGGGCCGAGTTCCACTATGTATCGGTGAACACTAAATCTTGCCTGCACAGCCTCGTTTGATAAGGGGACGATGTATGGGGCAGTGAACTAGTTAGAGAAGATTAAAGGTGCTGCAGTAAACTATGAGGGATCTTGGATGGACGCTGGCACTCCGCTGCCAGGCAGCTTCGTCCATCCAGCCCGGTCTCTGAGGCTACTCCCCCAAGCAGACACTTCTAAGAAATTTTGTATAAGATCCAAGCTGATAGCGTTCTTATAAGTTTAGGATATGGACGGGTGAGTGGAATGTAAAACAGCTCAAAAGTGCATGAACGCATAATACAGAAATGATCAACGTTTGCCAGTATTTTGGGATAAACAGCAGGGTGGCGAACAAGTTAACAGTTTGAGTGGAAGATCAATGAAAACAAACCAAAATTTGCCTGACACAGCTCGTTTGATAAGGAACCATGTATGGAGGCAGTGAACTAGTAGTAGATTAAGGTGCTTGCAGTTACAATATGTAATGGGATTTGAGATGACTGGCCGCTCCGCTGACAGGCGAGCTTTCGACCAACCAGCCAGCTCGTCTCTAGGCTAACCTTCCCAAACAGACACTCTAAGAACCCTTTTGTATAGCATCAAGGTAGTAGCCGTTCTTAGTCAGTTGGATCTGGCGGTGGGGGAATGTAAACAGAATGCGCACAGAAGCGCTGAAATAATATCGGTAAATATAAAGTTGCCAGTATATTTTTTGTGGATTACACAGCAGGGTGGCAACAAAGTTACAAGTTTGATGTGGAATCCATGAAAACAACCCAAAATGTCTGCCTACACAGCTTCGTTTGATAAGGAGACCATGTATGGAGGCAGCTATGGCCGATGAGTGTGGAAGTAGCAATGGAGACATACGTGTGGAGCCAGCTAAAAAGACGACTGTGGAGGCTTGCATGGAGACAATTTAATTTGGATGTGCCGTATGTTGGCAGTCCACAAAAGCTTCAATAAAGATTAAATGACTTGAGTGCCGTAGGCTGTGCCATCCACAAAACTTGCTTAAAACAGAGACGGGGTAGTGGCCCTCCAAAAATTAAAAAAAATTTTGTAACATAGAGTTACTCATAGCTAGAGCCAGTGCCATGGCAAAAAATAGCCAGTTTCTTATGCTGTTAGTTGTACAAAGAGGAAAGAGGAGGACAATGAGAGGAGGAGTGCCCATTAATTATCCAGGGTGTTGGCTTCTTTCACCTGGGGAGAATGAAATCCAGAGAAATCCAGCAGGCTTTTTCATCTTGATAGCGTCAGCGTCAGCGACTGTCAGTCGACCGGCGTGTACGCTTATAGAGTGATGTATTGCCAACAGCTGCACTGAAAACCCGCTCGGTACAACACGCTAGGTCCAGGCAATGCAGAACCCAATGGTACAGCGCCAGTTTCGTGTCCAGTTCAGCTTTGAACCCGTAGTTGTCTTTGTAGAGCTGTGTGGAGTCTTTAGGACGATGTTATGGTTCAGCTACGTTGATTCTCCCACCATCTTGCTGTAAAGTATCAGGACCCCTTACTTGCCGAGACTGCTGGGGACAGGTGACATGTCTTGTCTGGGGGTGACATAAACTGGCAAGGCCTTGTAAAGCGTACCCCTGCCGTGACTGGGCAAAAGTCTGCCTGGCTCGCCTACTCTCCCCCTGCGCTACTTGTCCAGAAGTACGCCCCTCTCGCTAAAGCGCTGTCAGAAGGGAAATTACTGTTTCGCTTGTGCACATTGTTGCTGCTGTATTCATGCCATTCTCACACTCCTTTCCCTCCAAGGGAGAAGTGGAAAGCATTGCTGTAGCAGGGGTCCAGGAGAGTGAATACCCGAATCGGTGCTGGAAAAATTCTTGAACGCTAGGGTCACGGATAGGCAGCCTCGGCATGACAATCTGCCATATCGCCGAGTATCCCAACACACAAGAATTCACTCCGCTCCCTGGCACTGACTGCCCCAGTCCTTCCTCCTCCCAACTCCTTGCTTCTTCTGCACTACACGCTGAACCAGTGAAGGACTGGCAATGGTCCCATCTATGCTTCTCGCCAACATTCTCTCCTCTTCTCCTCCACCTCCTCACGATATGCGTGAGAAAAAGACCTACGGGTGCTTTGGCTATCACAAGGGAATCTTCTCCCACCGTTCTTGTGAGAGCGCAAAGTCTTCCGACTTATGCTGACAGAGAGTTTTTCAACGGCCAAGAAGCGGGATGGTGAGGCTGATGATGGCGGCATCGCCACTTACATCTGTGTTGACTCCTCAAAGTTATCTCGACATCCACGTCCACTTCCTCATTGAGACTTGAGGAGCTGACTGACCCTGATTACCAGTTCTGGTGGTAAGTTGACATCTGGCAGTCTCAATCGCTCTCGTCTGGTAAACTCTGGATACCACGTTAATATCGATCCACCGGGGCACTCGCACACATCGGTGAGGGGCAGTGGAGGCGGCGCTGCGCTGCCCTGAATGGGCAGCATCTGTGCTGTGTGGATTCCTGAAAAAATGCGCAGATGATCGCGACCCTTCGTAGCAAATCTGACAGATTTGGGTATTTCTTAGAACGCTATGACTTTTAAACATGGGCCAGCATGGCACGATGTGTCAGTACTGCCGAGTGCCGAGCCGCCACCAGGTTTACGTCGGCCGTTGTCCACACAACATGGGGCCCCATGCAGCTTCAGTTTAGCGGGTGCCAAGCACAGTCAGTTGCGCGTGTGATGCCCTGCAATTCTGGTCTGGCGGTGTGCTTTTATCGCCTAGGCTCAGCATTGAGCACGCCTGCTGTCGCTTAGCGACGGCACTGCTGCGTGCCTAGCAGCTACGACTGACGGCCGCCATGCCCACGGATGGTAATTCGGAGGAGGAGGTGGAGGAGGGGTGGGAGGAGGAGAGGACATAGAGGCCTTTGAGACCTGGACCGGGTAGGACCCCGCATCCTCCTGACGTCGGCATATATGACCAGTCCCAGGGTCAGACTCGGTCCCAGCCTCCACCACGTTTAACCCAATGTTGCCGCCAGCGATGATATATGGCCCTGCCGCGCAGCACTTGTCCACGTGTCCGTGGTCAGGGACCTTGTCAGAAGCAGCGTGGTCAGGGCACTGATGCAGTGTTCTCTGACACGTTGCGTGGTGCAGGGCGGGGACTGGCCACTCGGAACGATAGTGGCGGCTTGGGGACCGAATACCGAGGGGCGGCCGCCGCCATGAGGTTTGAAGGCCCGGCCTCTCACAGCCCTATGGGCGCATCTCCACGGCTAGCAACTTGAGATGTGGACGTTGTAGGGCTTGGGCGTGTGGTGGGTTGACGCATACTTCCTTTGGCTCCAGCGTCGGGGGTATGGAGAGCTGAATCGCTGTGGATGCTGTGGAGGACGTGGAGGCAAGCTCCGGGTTTTCGCACGTGAGGTGTTTGGGGCCGGTCTGGGCAGGGGCTGACTGACAGATGACACAGGAAGGAGGATTGGTGTGCCCGCCGGAGGTGAAACGGCTTGGTGCCATGAGTGGGGTGTTAGCCTTCATATGCCTGCCGCAGACTGGTGGTAGTTGCTAGTAGTGGTGGAACCCCTGCTGATCTTGTGTTTGGCAAAGGTTGCTCACACCACAGCCGCTCGGTACATCCCGGTGTTTCTTTAACAGAACCCCAGACTTCTGAAAATCTAGCCTCGCACGGGAGCGACTAGGCAACATTTGGCGCTGATGCCGCTCTGGACCTCCTCTCGTGGCCCCCACCACGCACTTCCACCTGTTTGCTTATAGGATCTCGTTCCTCGCTCTGAGAAACACTGTGTTCACCGGCCTATCAACCCGCTGGGTCTGTCACCTCTCATCCTCCGATCCCTCGTCTGTCTCCCCCCTGCGACTTCTGCCCCTGACAACAAACTTCCCCACTGTACTGACAAACCGTGTTCCTTATTGTCCTACACCTCTTTACACACTTCTTCCACTAAGTCAATTACTGTCATCATCCCAGACTGCGACCGGTGGAAAAAACCCTGGATACGGAAAATTGCTCCAGCACCGACACAGATGGTTGTGACTGACTGTGTGGAAGGGTCCCAGAAAACCGTTCCTAGAGTATGCCGGTTCCATGAATGCCAAAGTATTGCTGGGAGGGGAGCCAACTGGGGGGAAGGAGCTGAGGGGAGGGATATGGAGAGTGCTGATTTCGGTGACTGGGTGGACTATGTGAGACTGCTGGGGACAAATGGCTAGAAGCATTGTCCGCATCCATCCACGACATCACCTCTTCGCAACTGGTCGGCCTCAACATGCTGCTACCACGAGTCCCAGTAACTGAGACATATGCAACCTCGGGAGTGTAGTCTGCCGGCGTTCCTCTCCCTAATCACAGTGGTGTCTACACCTCCCGCCCAGGACCACGGCCTACGACCCCTTCAGGAGTGTGGACGCCCACGTCCCCGCCCTCTACCCCTAGCCCTCGGTAAACAAAATTTCAAAATTAAAGTGTAAATTCTAATTATGTTTTTTGTGTTTTTGTGGGTTGTTTTTCAAAACGGTGCATCATGCATGTAGTTTCTAACTATCAATGACAGCACACAAACGGATTTTGTTTGCTGTGCCAGATGATTTGATTATAAAGATAAAATAAACTAAAAAATACAATAAATCAGCAGACTGTGCCTAATTCCAAATCAACCCTAATAAATGTCCTCATTAGGTGGTGTGAGGTGGATATGTGTTTCACTAAGAGCTAACACACACAACGGATCGCAATTCTCCCAGCAAATTCCCTCACAATATGTACGAGCTGCCTAGTAATTCCATCAAGCCCAGCCACAGCAACGCAAAAAAACGGAAATATAACGTATTGTCGCTAAGAAGCATTGGGGTTCCTATGGGACTATTTCTAGCCTACACCTCAAAGCACATCGCTGTGCAATAACTTTAAGAAAATTTAAAAGAAAATAACCGTAAAAAATAAATAAATCAGCAGACTCGGCGGATATTCAAATCAACCAATAAATTGTCCCACTGCTCGGTGTTTGAGTGGAATGTGTGTCACAAGACTACACACAACGAAAGGTCGCAGTCACCCAGTTCAATTCCTCACAATATGTGTACTAGCTGCACTACTAATGCCAGCAGCCCAGCCACAAGCCAAACCAAAAAAAAAAAAAAATAAATATACGCTATTGTTTGTATTGAGGTGGAATAGGTGTCAACTAAGGACAACACCAAGTCTCCGCTGCAATACCACAAATGGTACTAGCTGCATCTACTAATAGCAGCAAGCCATCCACAAGCAAACAACAAAAAAAGTAAAAACTAAAACGTTATTGTAGCCCTAAGAAGACTGTTGGGTTCTTGTAGAATCACTCTGCCTAACACTATTCCTAATAGAACACCCTAACGCGTTCCCTGACCACAGCACTCTCTCCTCGGCATACCGAGCGGGGTAGTCTATTCCAGGGTCACTGATCTCTGGCGTCACCGGCAGGGGCTAGTCTATTGCCAGGGTCACCTGATCTGGCCAGCCAACCAATGCTATCGACGGGTAAGGGTACCACGTCATGGGGTGGAGTGCAGAGTCCCCTCTGGTTGTGATTGGCCTGTTTCTGGCCGCCAAAAAGCAAAACGGCGGAATGCCATTTCTCGAGCGGCGAGTATTTGGTCCGGCAACGAGCAGTTTTGAGTACGCTATGCTCGAAGGAGCATCAAGCTCGGAGAGTATGTTCGCATCATCTCACTGATAATTTTTTTTTTTTATATCTTTTATTTTACCTTATTTTTTTTAAATCCAATGGGACATATGCACAAGGTTGGAATTCTCTCGAGTAAAGGTAAAGAGTCGCTTGTAACACTTTTAATAAAAAGTTTGCAAACACCCACTGACCAGCTGGCCTATACAGGGATAAACTCACCAGACATGCAACCCAGTCAACACTCCCCCCAAAAAGAAACACAGACAGCACACAATTCCAGATTAAAGCTTACAATGCACGCTATGAAACCCCTGACTAGAAAACCCCTCATAAGTGGGTTCACATGTAAATAAGTGGACGTCATCCTATTTGGCACATGAAGCACGCATCTAATACGATTTGCACCATATATGTTAGGCTCATCAGCGGCTTCTGCCCAGTGTTTTTTAGCAGCAGGTGTCGCACCACATGCCCCCCCCCTCTTGTGTTCTCTAGCCCCTCACTCCCCTGTCTTCCTGTTGCACTCTTTACCCCTGTTCCCCTCGTGCTTCGCTCCGCCCGCCCCCTGTGTCCGCACCATGTGGCCGTCCCCCCTAACCTTCTCTCCACAGAACTCCGTTGTGTGGAGTCGCGTCCTGCTCTTCAATGAGCTGTTCTTCTTGGTAATACGACCCTTGGCGCTCCTTTTCCACTCATAGCATTGACGCCCTCCTTCCGACCATCAGAGTAAGGCCCCTTCGTCAGTTTTGTCACCGTCGACGTCCAGGTGATGGTGCCCATCTACTATCGCCGCCGCACAGTGCGTCTGTGCTATTGGGCGCTTTAGCAACGCGCGAGCAGACCGATGAGTCACACAGTGGCGGGGACACCACCCGCACCGCTTTCCGCGTTTGCCCGTACTGCATTCGGCCTCACCGTTGCTCCCCCAGTCAATCCCAGCCTCAGAGACAGTCCTCTCACTACTGTATTTTCGTTTTGGTTTACAGCACGCCGTTGCGTCCTCATACAGTGTCTTCTTACGGTATTTAATTCACACTATAGACAGTGGGCCGGGGTATACTTTTCGCCGTCTCCATTTGTTCACCGGGTGTCCCCATTACCTTGCTGTGTGTTACACTTCGACTTATGAGTCTCACATCACAGTTCTAAGTATCCCATGTCCCTCACCGCTTCTATACGACGTGGCAAGGACGCCCGCATATTGTGCGCGTCCACGAGCGACTGCATAGTTGGCGGCACGCGCGGACACGGTGATGTGACGCTTTTTGACGCGGAGCAGACAGAGAGAGAGTGCGTAACACGAGGATGAGCGGTCCGGACAAGCGACCGCCCGTCCGGAGGAGTGGCATGCGCGCGGAGTGATGCGCGTACGCTGTTACCGGGGGCAGGGTGGCCCGAGTACCAGAAGCGCCGTCCCCAGCGATTGGTGAGATCGGCGTCATAGGAGGGCACTGTTTACGCAGACGGCGGATCCCATATATCTTGTCGAGGCACGTGATTGGACCTGCGTTTTGTGTCGAGTTTCCAGTGGGCACTGTTGGCTGCCGTAGTTCGTGACACTTGTAGGAGCACCTGGAGCCGACGCGGTGCAGAGCAATATGCAAGACAGACTGTCTTGCTTATGGCGTGCATGGGCTGATCCAGCACCGTCACAAGCGCGGCAACTGTGTGGAGACTAGGACTTCGCCCTTGTGTCGGCTGAGGGCGACCAGTCACCACTGACCGGACGGTAAGCACAATGACTCCTGTGGCGTAGGTACGCCTTCTACGTGGAACTCGTCACTCACCCCGACTCTTCTTCGGGGTGTGTGTGATTCAGCCAATAATGTCGCGCGGCTAGGAGCGCGAGACGCTCCTCATCATGTCAGAGAGGGGAGCCACACCACAGCTGACCCGGTTTGTTCACGCTGCTCTGTTCGCGCTAATTGACTACGTGCCGGAGATCGTGGCACGACACTGGCGTGCCGGGTGCTTCTCGGGTGACGCGCACGAGAGCTTGCTCGCTTAAGCACACGCTTAGTCACGCCCCCCCTGCGGGCGCTTTCGTGGGTCGCACCAGGGTTGGGGTTATGTCCGTCCGGCCTGCCCACTAGTGCGGCTAATTCTCCGAAGCGCGCGTGGCTAGGACGCGAACGGTTCCAGTCCACTAGGGTCATTTCTTTTCGTTTCCCCATGGTGCCGTGAAGTACCAGTCGCCGATCTCTCGCTTTTCAAATCTGCGTTGATTCTACCTTCTCTTAACGCTCTAAGTTCTTTCCTCTTCTCTCCCTTGCTAGTCTCAGCGTTTACAGGGGCCCCGGTCCCCGGCCCATCGGTTGTTCCCCCCCAGACCCGGTTGGCCAGGACGCGCCTAGAAGACCTGGGAAGCGTGACCGGGGCAATCCTGTCTAAGTTGACACCCCAAGATTGCACCCTCTGGCGTGGGACGAGGACGCGTACCGCGCGGCAGGGAGTGTCCAGAGCCATAGGCACGTGCCTCACACTGGAAGCGGACAGCGTGCAGCCTGACAGAATCCTCTTGTGCCAGTGGTTGTTTGGTTTTTATCGGGAAGACAGAGGGCGGTGAAGGTGTGGCGGGGGGGCCCTAAGGTGGGCACTGTCAACATGACATAGGGGGGAGGCCGCGCGCCCACTAACCGGGTGTGGAGCTCGAAGAGACCTGCCAGGCACACCGCGACCGACAACACGCGGGTGATCTCTGCTTCCTTATCCACTTATCCCAGCATAACACAGCTACATACCGCCGCCTCACCCCAGACCACTGCCTACATACGCCGCATCACCCCCGTAACTAGCTACATACAGCGACTCCCCCCCAGTTTTTTATAGTTTTCTTTTCACAGATACATACAGCGCCTCATCCCCAGTAACACTGCTACATACAGCTGCCTGCCCCCAGAACACCGCTTACAGACTCCGCCTCACCCCGTAACACAGACTACATACAGCCGCCTCATCCCAGGAACACAGCTACAACAAGCGGCGGGACAGCACAAAACATATATATCTGTATATATAAGAGTTCTAAACATCCAACTACACAGTATATAACAAACACAATCACACATATATATAAATGTACACCCAATATATGCGTGTTAAACACCGTAGATGCATAAATTACACATGATATGCATGTGTAAACACAGTAGATGCATAAATAACAGGCTATCCGTGCGTATAAACAGAGTGATGCTAAATACACAGTATATGAGTGTATATACACCGTAGTATTTTGTGAATAAACACACAGTATCTACATATATTCACACAGTGATGAACAAATACAAGTATAGACATATATATATACACAGAGAGGCCATAATACACAGTATATGGTGCTCAAACAGTAGATGCTAAATACACAGTATTTGCGTGTATATAAACAGTAGATGATAAATACACAGTATATTACCGTGTATATACACCAGTAGATGCATAAAACTACACAGTATATACTATATATACACAGTCGATGCATAAAACAACAGTATATACATATATATACACAGTAGATGTATAAATACACAGTAATCTACATATAAACACAGTAGATGCATAAATACACAGTATAGACATTATCTACACAGTAGATGCATAAATACACAGTTATATGACATATATATACCCAGGAGCATAAATAACGTATATACATAGATCTATAACAGTAAGATGCATAAAATACACAGTAGATACACTATTTACCAGTAGATGCATAAAAAGATATACATATATATACAGGAGATGCATAATACACCAGTAATATACAATATATAACAGTAGATGCAGAATACAGTATATATCATTATAGATAACAGTAGATGCATAAATACACAGTATATTAAAAACATATATATACACTCAGTAGATGCAAATACCCAGTATATACTATATATAACAGTAGATGCATAATACCCACAGTATATACAATTATACACCAGTAGATGATAAATACACAGTATAGAACATTATAGAGACACAGTAGATGATAAATACACAGTAATCATTATATACACAGTAGAGCATAAATACCCAGTATAAATATATATAACAATCAGTAGATGCATAAATACCACAGTATATAATATATACACAGGTAGATGAATAATACACAGTGACAGGCAGTCCCCGGGGTTACAGTACAAGATAGGGTCTGGGAGGTTCATTAAGTGATTGTATGTAGTCGGAAACTGTATATTTTATAATGAAGTCTAGACAAATTTTTTTCTTTTGCCCAGTGACAATTGGGAGTTTAAAAAATTTTTGTGTAATGGACCAAGGATTATCAATAAAACTCCATTACAGACACCTAAGCTGATCAGTGCAGTCTGGGGACTATAGTAACGACCCAGAGAGCTTCACCGAGGTCACACTGGGCCGAGGGTCCGTCTGTAATATGGTGTCTGTAAGTCGGTGGCCTAAGTGAGGGGACTGCCTGTATACTACATATTATACACAGTAGATGCATAAAACAAGTATATACCATATATCTACACTATAGTAGATGATACATTAACAGTATATACATATAATACACAGTAGATGCATAAATACACCGTATATACAATAGTATATACACAGTTGATGATAAAATACACAGATATACGATATCTACACAGTATATGCATAAATACACAGTATATACCTATTATATATACTTAGATGCATAAATACAAGTATATACAATATATATACACAGTAGATGCATCAATCACAAGTATATATCATATATAACACAGGTAATGCATATATACAAGTCGATACATTTATATATACACAGTAGGCATAAATACAAGTATATACATATATATACACAAGGAGATGCATAATACACAGTATATACATATATACTAACAGTAGATGGCATAAAATACACAGTATATACAATAGATACACAGTAGATGCATAAATTACACAGTATATACATATATATACACAGTAGATGATAAATACACAGTTATACATAGAGTACACGTGATGCATAAATACACAGATTAGACATATATTACCCAGTAGATGCATAACATACACCGTAGATGCATATATACACACAGTAGATGCATAAATACACAGTAGATGATATTACCAGTATATACATATATAAACAGTAGAGCATCTATAACAGTATATTTACAATATATACACAGTCGATGCATATATACACAGTATATACTAATTATAACACAGTAGATGCATATATACACGTATCTACATATCTATATATACACAGTAGGCATATATACACAGTCATATAACATATATATATACACAGGGATGCAGATATCACAGTATATACATATATTAATACAAAGTAATGCATATATACACAGTATATACATAGATGATACACAGTAGATGCATATATACACAGTATATACATAAATATATATACACAGGTAGATGATAGATTACACAGTATATACATTTAATATATACACAGTAGATGCATAATACCACAGTAGCTAACATTATATATACACAGTAGATGCATATATACCCAGTTATACATATATATATATACACAGTTAGATGCCATAAATACACAGTATATACATATAGATACACAGTTATACATATTAGATACACAGTATATCCATTTAAATATACACAGTAGAGCATATAATAAACAGTATATACATATAAGACACAGTAGATGCATAATACACAGTATATACATAGAATACTACAGTAGCTGCATAAATTACACAGTATATACAATATTTACACAGTAGATGCACATAAATACACAGGATATACATATATATACACAGTAGATGCATAAATTACACAGATATACCTATATATACACAGTTAGATGCATAAATAAACAGTATATAACATTATAATACCCCGTAGATGCAGAAATACACAGTATATACATATATATACACAGGAGAGATAAATAACAGTAATACATATATATACAAAAAGGCTAGATGCATAAATACACAGTATCTACATATATATATACACGTAAATATATACATAGATATGCACAGTAGATGCATAACTACACAGTAATACCATATATCTAAAGGTAGATGCATAAATCCCACAGTAGTACATATATATATACACAGTCGAGCTAAATACACAGTATTATCCATAATTACACAGTATATACATAATATATATACCAGTAGATGCATACCTACTACAGTATATCCATATCCTCTTCTACCCCGTAGATGACTAAATACCCAGGCTCACATACTATTACCCAGTCGATGCATACCTACCCGCTATATACCTATATATACCGAGCTGCATAAATCCACAGTAGATACATTATCGTACACAGTCGATGCATACCTCCCCCGTCCATACCCTATATATCATGGGCCAAGGCGGAGTACGCACAGACTTATATACACACGATAATACATCTGCAATCGTGAACGGACAGAGGAGTCATTCGGAGTCATTTATGTTATGAGAAAATTCTATTTGTGGCTTTTACACTCGCCTGGCAAAGTTAGCAAGAATTTCAGTGTTTTGGCTGATAAATAGAGATGAGCGAGCACTAAAATGCTCGGGTACTCGTTATTCGAGACGAACTTTTCCCGATGCTCGAGTGCTCGTCTCGAATACCGAGCCCCTTTGAAGTCAATGGGAGACTCGAGCATTTTGCAAGGGGACCAAGGCTCCGCACAGGGAAGCTTGGCCAAACACCTGGAAACACCACGGAAATGGACAGGAAACAGCAGGGGCAGCATGCATGGTATATTTAGTCGATAACACAGCATGGTGGCGACATAGTGACCAAGTTCCATAACGTATCTGGTGAAACACCCGAAAAATGAGCCTGACACAGCTCTTTTGATAAGGGGACGACATGTGGAGGCAGCCATGGAGACGACTTCCATGATTAAGAGCGACAGTATGGGGCATTCATATTGCGCTGCTATGATTGCAACTTCAGGTCTCCAGCATGGCGGCGACAGATGGGCCGAGTTCCACTATGTATCTGGTGAAACACCTGAAAATTCTACCTGACACAGCTCGTTTGATAAGGGGATGATGTGCTGCATATCCTCTCGTGCTTCAGCGTCTGGGGTATAAAGTTGCGCATGGAGACATTGGTGGACGCTGTGGAGGATCGTGGAGGCACAATGGACAGGAAACAGCAGGGGCAACATGCATGGATGCCTCTGAGGCTGCCTAATCTTGGGATGGAGCTGGCGGTCCGCTGCCAGGCGAGCTTTCACCTGTCCAAGCCCCTGTCCAAGCTCCTCCCCACCCAAAATGGGCCAGAAGCGTTTACTTTGAAAAAATTATAATTTTCAAAGCAGGCCGGGTCGTTTGAATATTTCACCTAGGAATAATGGAATAGCATAGTGGTTCTATTTTTAATTGTTTTTAC
>CM033642.1:206144337-206171326 GCA_019512145.1 Engystomops pustulosus | reverse complement strand
TCTTGGGATGGAGCTGGCGGTCCACTGCCAGGCGAGCTTTCGCCTGTACAAGCCCCTGTCTCTCGGCTCCTCCCCACCCAAAATGGGCCTGGTGGCCAGAAGCGTTTACTTTGAAAAAATTATAATTTTCAAAGCAGGCCGGGTCGTTTGAATATTTCACTTAGGAATAATGGAATAGCATAGTGGTTCTATTTTTAATTGTTTTTACGGAAATGGTTCCATGATTAAGAGCGACAGTATGGGGCATCCATATTGCGCTGCTATGATTGCAACTTCAGGTCTCCAGCATGGCGGCGACAGATGGGCCGAGTTCCACTATGTATCTGGTGAAACACCTGAAAATTCTGCCTGACACAGCTCGTTTGATAAGGGGACGATGTATGTGGTGGATTCGGGTCCGGCCGGGATTCATCAAGGTAGTTCCTCCGCCGTCCACCAGGTGGCGCTGCTGAGCTGAAAAGCATCTCAACGCACTCAAGTTCACCGGGCAGGACCAAGTGAAGGTAAGCGCATCCCAAGCGACACTTTTATTGTTTTAAATGCGGTGGGTTTTCGCTCGGCCACGCCCCCCGATTTCCGCCGCGTGCATGCCGGCGCCGATGCGACACAATCGATCGCGTGCGCCAAAATCCCGTGGCAATACAGGGAAAATCGTCGCAAATCGGAAATATTTGGGTAACACGTCGGGAAAACGCGAATCGGGCCCTTAGTAAATGACCCCCACAGAGTACTATACCTAGAGCCATTGGCCCTGGCAAAAAATAGCCAGTGTACCAAGAGGAGGAGAAGGAGGACAATGAGGAGGAGGAGTGCATACATTATTCAGGTTGAGCTTCTTTCACCTGGTGAAGAATGGAAATCCGGAGAAATCCAGGCTTTATTCTTCTTGCGTCAGCCTGTCAGCGCTGTCAGTCGACAGGCGTGTACGCTTATCGGTGATGATGCCACCAGCTGCACAGCGGCGCTGCGCTGCCCTGAGAGTGGCAGCATCTGTGCTGGACTTCCTCAAATGCGCACAGATGCGGCGCACCTTCGTGAGCAAATCAGACAGATTGGGGTATGTCTTGAGGAAACGCTGAACTATGAGATTTAACACATGGGCCAGGCATGGCACATGTGTCAGTCTGCCGAGTTGCAGAGCCGCCACCAGGTTATGGCCGTTGTCACACACAACCATGCCTGGCTTCAGGTTCAGCGGTGCCAGCCACAGATCAGTCTGCGCCGTGATGCCCTGCAATAGCTCTTGGGCGGTGTGCCTTTTATCGCCTAGGCTCAGCAGTTTGAGCACCGCCTGCTGTCGCTTAGCGACGGCACTGCTGCTGTGCCTAGAGCTACCGACTGATGGCGCCATGCCCACGGATGGTAATTCGGAGGAGGAGGGGGAGGAAGGGTGGGAGGAGGAGGAGGCATAGTAGGCCTTTGAGACCTGGACCGAGGTAGGCCCCGCAATCCTCGGCGTCGGCAGTATATGACCAGCCCCAGGGTCAGACTCGGTCCCAGCCTCCACCAAGTTAACCCAATGTGCCGTCAGCGATATACAGTGGCCCTGCCCGGCAGCACTCGTCCACGTGTCCGTGGTCAGGTGGTAGCATCTAAAACATCCAATAATTGACCCTGACACTATAGGGGACGGAATGTAGAGGCAGCGGCAGCAGTGGCAGGCTAGAGAGTCTCATGGCGACATACCCTAAATGGACTCAGGTTTCACCAAAGGAGTTGAAATGATTTCCTATGTGAACAAAAGGCTGACGGTATATTTAGTCGATAACACAGCATGGTGTTGACATAGTGACCAAGTTCCATAACGTATCTGGTGAAACACCCGAAAAATTAGCCTGACACAGCTCTTTTGATAAGGGGACGACATGTGGAGGCAGCCATGGAGATGACTTCCATGATTAAGAGCGACAGTATGGGGCATTCATATTGCACTGCTATGATTGCAACTTCAGGTCTCCAGCATGGCGGCGACAGATGGGCCGAGTTCCACTATGTATCTGGTGAAACACCTGAAAATTCTGCCTGACACAGCTCGTTTAATAAGGGGATGATGTGCTGCATATCCTCTCGTGCTCCAGCGTCTGGGGTATAGAGAGTTGAAATGAGACAATGGTGGACGCTGTGGAGAATCGTGGAGGCAAAATGGACAGGAAACAGCAGGGGCAGCATGCATGGATGCCTCTGAGGCTGCCTAATCTTGGGATGGAGCTGGCGGTCCACTGCCAGACGAGCTTTTGCCTGTCCAAGCCCCTGTCTCTCGGCTCCTCCCCACCCAAAATGGGCCTGGGAGCCAGAAGCGTTTACTTTGAAAAAATTATAATTTTCAAAGCAGGCCGGGTCGTTTGAATATTTCACCTAGAAATAATGGAATAGCATAGTGGTTCTATTTTTAATTGTTTACGGAAATGGTTCCATGATTAAGAGCGACAGTATGGGGCATCCATATTGCGCTGCTATGATTGCAACTGAAGGTCTCCAGCATGGCGGCGACAGATGGGCCGAGTTCCACTATGTATCTGGTGAAACACCTGAAGATTCTGCCTGACACAGCTCGTTTGATAAGGGGACGATGTATGGAGGCAGTGAACTAGTAGTAGATTAAAGGTGCTGCAGTTAAAACTATGTTAGTTGGATCTTGAGATGGAGCTGGCGCTCCGCTACCAGGCGAGCTTTCGCCAATCCAAGCCCCTGTCTCTAGGCTACTCCCCAAACAGCACTTCTAAGAACCTTTTGTATAAGATCAAGTGTAGTAGTGTTCTTATAAGTTTAGGATATGGCGGGTGAGGGGAATGTAAACAGATGCGCAAGAAGCGCTGAAATAATATTGGTAAATTATAAAAGTTTGCCAGTATATTTTGTGGATTACACAGCAGGGTGGCGACAAAGTTAACAAGTTTGATGTGGAATCCATGAAAACAACCCAAAATTCTGCCTGACACAGTTCGTTTGATAAGGAGACCATGTATGGAGGCAGCTATGGCGATGACGTGTGGAGGTAGCAATGGAGACAACGTGTGGAGCCAGCTAAAAAGACGACATGTGGAGGCTGCTATGGAGACAATTTAATTTGGATAGTGCCTGTATGTGGCAGTCCAAAAAAGTTTTCAAACCAGAGAAGCAGGTAGGTGGTCCTCCAAAAAGATTAAATAAATTGAGTGCCTGTATGTGGCAGTCCAAAAAAGTTTTCAAACCAGAGGAGCAGGTAGGTGGTCCTCCAGAAAAATTAAATAGATTTAGTGCCTGTATGTGGCACTCCCAATAATTGCTTAAAACAGAGGACCGGGTAGGTGGTCCTCCAGAAAAATTAAATCCATAGAGTACTAAAGCTAGAGCCAGTTGGCCCTGGCAAAAAATAGCCAGTTTCCTATGCTTTAGTGTACAAAGAGGAGGAGAAGGAGGACAATGAGGAGGAGGAGTGCATACATTATTCAGGTTGAGCTTCTTTCACCTGTTGGAGAATGAAAATCCGGAGAAATCCAGGCTTTATTCATCTTGATAAGCGTCAGCCTGTCAGCGCTGTCAGTCGACAGGCGTGTACGCTTATCGGTGATGATGCCACCAGCTGCACTGAAAACCCGCTCGGACAAGACGCTAGCGGCAGGGCAGGCAAGAACCTCCAAGGCGTACAGCGCCAGTTCGTGCCACATGTCCAGCTTTGAAACCCAGTAGTTGTAGGGAGCTGTGTGATCATTTAGGACGATGGTATGGTCAGCTACGTACTCCCTCACCATCTTTCTGTAAAGATCAGCCCTACTCTGCCGAGACTGGGGACAGGTGACAGTGTCTTGCTGGGGTGACATAAAACTGGCAAAGCGTACCCTTGCCAGTGCTGGACAAGCTGCCTGCTCGCCTACTCTCCCTCGCTACTTGTCCCGCAGAATGGTCCCCTCTTCTGTCTCGCCAACATTCTCCTCCTCTTCCTTCTCCTCCACCTCCTCCGATATGCGCTGAGAAACAGACCTAAGGGTGCTTTGGCTATCAACAAGAGAATCTTCTTCCCCCGTCTCTTGCGACGAGTGCAAAGCTTCCGACTTCATGCTGACCAGAGAGTTTTTCAACAGGCCAGGATGGTAATTCGGAGGAGGAGGAGGTGGAGGAGGGGTGGGAGGAGGAGGAGGAATAGTAGGCCTTTGAGACCTGGACCGAGGTAGGCCCCGCTATCCTCGGCGTCGGCAGTATATGAGCAGCCCCAGGGTTTGATTCGGTCCCAGCCTCCACCAAGTTAACCCAATGTGCCGTCAGCGATATACAGTGGCCCTGCCCAGCAGCACTCGTTCACGTGTCCGTGGTCAGGTGGACCTTGTCAGAAACAGCGTTGGTCAGGGCACGGATGATGTTCTCTGACACGTGCTTGTGCAGGGCTGGGACGGCACATCGGGAAAAGTAGTGGCGGCTTGGGACCGAATACCGAGGGGCGGCCGCCGCCAAGAGGTTTCGAAAGGCCTCGGTCTCTACCAGCCTATAGGGCAGCATCTGCAGGCTAAGCAACTTGGAGATGTGGACGCTGAGGGCTTGGGCGTGTGGGTGGGTTGCGCTATACTTCCTTTTGCGCTCCAGCGTCTGGGGTATGGAGAGCTGAACGCTGGTGGATGCTGTGGAGGATCGTGGAGGCGAAGATGGGGTTTTCGCACGGGAGGTGTTTGGGCCATGGTCCTGGGCAGGGGGCTGACTAGCAGATGACACAGGGGAAGGAGCAGTGGTGTGCCCGGCCGGAGGTGAACGGGCTTGGTGCCATTGAGTGGGGTGTTTAGCATTCATATGCCTGCGCATACTGGTGGTGGTTAAGCTAGTAGTGGTGGAACCCCTGCTGATCCTGGTTTGGCAAAGGTTGCACACCACAGTCCGTCGGTCATCCGGTGTTTCTTTAAAGAACCTCCAGACTTCTGAAAATCTAGCCCTCGCCACGGGAGCTTGACTACGGGCAACATTTGGCACTGATGCACCAGCTCTGGCCCTGCCTCTCCGTCTGGCCCCACCACTGCCTCTTCCAACCTGTTCTGCTATAAGTCATTCGGAGTCATTTATGTTATGAGAAAATTCTATTTGTGGCTTCTACACTCGCCTGGCAAAGTTAGCAAGAATTTCAGTGTTTTGCCTGATAAAAAAAAAAACTTTTTTTTTTTATTAATCTTTTATTTTTACCTTATTTTTTTTTAAATCCAAATGGGGACATATGAAAAGGTTGGAATTTTCTCTCAAGTAAAGGTAAAGAGTATGTGACTTTTGTACAACTTTTTAATAAAAAGTTGCAAACACCCTACTGACTCAGCTGCCTTATACAGGGTATCAACCTCTACAATAAATGAAACAAGTCCAAAACTCAAACAAAAAGCAAACAAAGACATGCACAAATTTCCAGATTAAAGATAAATGACCCCCATAATGAATAACCATGAAGTAGAAAATAACATCATAAGTGGGCTCAAATGTAAATGAAGTGGAGTAACATACTATTGTGGCCACACTGAAGCCCGCATCTAATAAGAATTTTCACATATCATATGTTTATGCTCATCAGAGCTTATTGCAAAGTGTACAGCATGAGTGTCGCACACAATGCCGGCCCACAACCTTGTGTTATCCAGCCCATCTCCCTGCCCCTTGTCTGCACTGTCTGGAGAGCAGGATTGGGTCAGGGTACTCACATTTCCTCAATCCCCCGAAACTACAGTAGTCTTTTTCTTTACTTCTGCATATGGCATCTGTACGTGCTGACTCTGAAGCCAACAGACAATGTCATCACATCTGTCAGCTTCAGAGCTGACAACAGTAAAGAAGAGGACTACTGTAGCTTCAGGAAGCAGGAATAGGTGAGTACATGTTTGTTTTTACACAGTGGGAAATATATCAAGTATATCAAGGAGGGGCGGGAGCTTAGCTACAGTGGTGGTACTGTGACCATTGGTTGCTGCAGGGGCACTTCATTTATTACATACATTTATACAGTAATAAAATTACATTTGGCCCATTTAAGGCAGCCAATAGGCCCTTAGGAAAATGAGTTTGAAACCCCTCGTGAGCAGGAAGCCTTATGTCTAGACTCTTACTGAAAACTATGGTGGATACATTCCAGGCCTGCAGAGGAATGTCCAATCTTGACAAACACAACGGAAAAATCTTGTTGCCAGTAACTAATGGGTTTGGAAGTTGAATGCAATAAAATGCATGGACATGAACAGACTTTTTGGTGTATAAACAGAAAATACAATTGTAAAATGTAACTGTCCAATAGGAAATACAACTGCCAATAACATATCCATGTGGTTCAGCTTAAAGTTGACCTGTCATCTATCATGACTGGATGTTTCAGCAAATAATAGCAGCCAAAATGCAATAACAATTTTGGAATTTTTTTTCTTTTATATGACTGTAGTGCCTTTTCTCTGTTATTTCTTCTAGTAATTAGCCAAGTAGGTGTTTCCAGTTGGGGTTATGTACCTTCATAGTCACAATAGTCGGTACTTATCAGACCATGTAGGGATACTCCTCCTCTTGTTTTTATTGTTCCACCATATGCTATACTAAATATTATTCTAAATATATTAGTTTGATTATAAATTACTATAAAGCTTATATGTTATTTCATATTCTTTCATATTGTAAAGAGTTTAAAGGGAACCTGTCACCAGGGACTTCATTTCACACAACAGACAGTTGCATGAAGCCCATCACACCTCACTGCACATACACCTTTCTGCTTTCTCCAACCATTTGCATACAATCAATTGTGTGTTATAACTTAACTTGCAGCCTGACAGAATCCGTCTGTTAGTCCCAGTGTTTGTTTGGTTTTTATCAGGGGCGATTAAGGTTGGTGGGGGCCCTTGGCGCAAAATCTGTGGTGAGCCCCCACTAAGTTGTAGGCGTAACACACGGTCCTCCTGCTTCCTTTCCACTATCCAGCAGTAACACAGCTACATACAGCACGCTCACCAACCCCAGTAACACGCTACATACAGCCGCCCCTCACCCCAGTAACAGCTACATACAGCCCTCCCCCCCATAACACCTACACATACAGCCGCCTCACCCCAGAACACTGCTACATACAGCTGCCCTCGCCCCAGTAAACAACCGCTACATACATCATCCGCTCACCCCCAGTAACACAGCTACATACAGCCCCGCCTCATCCCCAGTAACACAGCTCATACACGCGACACACAAACATATATATATGTATATATATAGAGTATATAATACATATCCAAATACACAGTATATACAAAAACCACTCCTTCACATATTATAAATGTAACACACATATATGCGGGTATAAACACAGTAGATGCAATAATACACAGTATATGCATGTATAACACAGTAGATGCATAAATACACAGTATATCCCCGTGTATAAACTAGTAGATGCATAAATACACAGTATATCGGTATATACACAGTAGATGCTAATACACAGTATATAACATATATATACACTGATGCATAAATACACGTATATACATATATTATACCCGTAGATGCAATACATACCAGTATATATCGTGTATAAACACAGTAGATCATAATACACAGTATATGCGTGTATATACACAGTAGATGCATAATACACATATATACGTTATATATACACAGTATACTATGCATAAATCACACTTATATACATATATAACACAGTAGTGCATAAATCCACAGTATCATAACATATATATACACAGTAGATGCAAAATACACATATACATATATATACACAGTAGATGCATAAATACACATATATACATATATATACACAGTAGATGCATATACCAGTATATACATATATATTACTAGATGCAAATACACATACTACAGTATATCATATATATCACATTAATGCATAATACACACAGTATATACATATATATACACAGTGCTCAATAACAGTATATACATATATATACACCTAGAGGCATAAATACACAGTATATACATATATATAAACACATATGCATAAATACACAGTTATACATATATATACCATTAGATGCATAAATACACAGTATATACCATATATATACCACAGTATGCATAATCATAATAATCAGTAGATCATAAATACACAGTATATACTATATATACACGTAGATGCATAAATACACAGTATATCATATATATACACAGTAGATGCAAATACACAGTATAATACAATAATACACATAGATGCTAACAATAATATATACCATAGATGCATAAATACACATATAACATATATACACAGTAGATGCATCAATACACAGTACAGCAGTCCCCGGGTTTACATACAGATAGGGTCTGGAGGTTTGTTCTTAAGTTGAATTTGTATGTAAGTCGAAACTGTATTTTTATAATTAAGTTCTAGACAAATTTTTTTCTTTTGTGCCCCGTGACATTGAAGTTTAAAATTTTTGCTGTATGGGACCAAGGATTATCAATAAAACCTCATACAGAACCTTACAGCTGATCATTGCAGTCTGGGACTATAGTAAAGCACCCAGAGCGTTCACCAGAGGTCACACTGGGCAGAGGGGTCCGTCGTGTAACTATGGGTTGTCTGTAAGTCGGGTGTCCTTAAGTAGGGGACTGCCTGTAAAATACTATATACACAGTTTAATGCATAAATAATACACCAGTATATACATATATATACACAGTAGATGCATAAATACACAGTATATACATATAGTATACACAGTAGATGCATAAATACACATATATACATATATATACCATTAATGCTAAATACACAGTATATACATATATATACATATATGCATAATACACGTATATCATATATATAACATGTAGATAGCATAATAACTATATACATATGATATACACGTAGATGCATAAATAACAGTATATACATATATATACACATGTAGATGCATATATACACAGTTATCTACATTATACACAGTAGATGCATAAATACACAGTATATACTATATACACAGTAATATAAATACACAGTATATACTATATATACACAGTAGATGCATAAATACACAAATATACATATATATACCAGTAGATGCATAAATACACAGTATATACTATTATACACAGTAGTAGATGCCAAAATACACGTATATAAGATACCAGTAGATGCATAAATACAACAGTATATACATATATATACACAGTAGATGCATAAATACACAGTAGATGCATATATACACACAGTAGATGCATAAATACACAGTAGATGCATCTATACACAGTATATACATATATATACACAGTAGATGCATCTATCACCAGTAATACATATATATACACAGTAGATTGCATATATACACACTGGTATATACATATATATATCCACAGTAGATGCATATATACACAGTATATACATATTATATCACAGTAGTGCATATATACACAGTCTATCTATATATATACACAGTAGATGCATATATACACTATATCATATATTATAGATACACTAATATATACAACAGTATATACACTATATATATACACAGTAGATGCATATATAACAGTTATATCATATAATACACAGTAATGCTATATACAAAGATATAAACATATATATAACACAGTAGATGCATATATACACAGTATATACATATATCTACATAGATGATATACCTATTACAATATATCATAGATGCATAAATACACAGTATTACATATATAACTCAACATATGATATACACTATATATACACAGTATATTACACAGTATATTACATATATATCACAGTAGATGCATAAATACCAGTATAATACATATGATACCACAGTAGATGCAAACCTAAACTACACAGTCATCAGTATATACATATATACCACAGTACGATGCATAACTACACAGTATTACATATATATATACACAGTAGATGCATAAATACACAGTATCATATATATACACTAGTGCATAAATACACAGTAATAATACATATATATACACATTAGATGCATCAATGCACAGTATATACATAATATATACACATTAGATGCATAAATACACAGTATATACATATATATACACAGTAGATGCATAAATACACAGTTACCTACATATATTCACAGTAGATGCATAATACACAGTATATACATATATACCAGTATATACATTATTATACACAGTAATGCATAAATACACAGTATATACATATATATACACATAGATGCATAAATACACAGTATATACAATAATATATACACATAGTAGAAATGCATAAATACACAGTATATACATATATATACACGTATATCATAATATTATACTACAGTAGATGCATAAATACACAGTATATACATATATATATATATACACAGTAGATTCATATATACACAGTATTACATATATACACAGTAGATGCATAAATACACAGTATGACATATATATTAACAGTAGATCATAAAGCCCGTATTACATATACATACACAGTAGAATGCATAAATACACAGTATAATAATATAATACACAGTAGATAGATGCATATATACACAGTAGAAATGCATATATACAACAGAGAACATATATATAATATATCACCACTTAGATGCATATATAACACAGTATATACATATATATACACAGTAGATGCTATATACACAGTAGATACATATATATACACAGGAGATGCATTCCACAGTATATCCTATATATACACAGTAGAATGCATATATGACACAGATAATACATATATATAACACCTAGATGCATATATACACAGTATAATAATATATATACACAGTAGATGCCTATATACAGCAGTATATACATATAACCAGTATATACATATATATACACAGTAGATGCAAAATACACATATATACATATATATACAGAAACACAGTAGCTTCATAAATACACAGTATTACAGATATATACACAGTAATGCATAAATACACAGATATCATAAATACACAGTAGATGCATAAATACAACCGTAGTGCATCTATCCACATATATACATATATACACTGTATATACACTGTATATACACTTACACTGTATATACACATATCCACACACATAAAAACACATATGTATATACTTACCTGTTAGGGTTGACCGGGTGCCTGTTTGTTCGGGCGGGGGGCTTGCCAGTGCTGTTCGCCAGGGGGGGGAAGTCGGGTCGGTTGTTGCTTATTCGGCCGGGAAGGAGGGGGGGGGGGGGGGTTGGCGGGTGCATGTTTCGTGGCGGGGGACGGGGGGGGGGGGAGCGAGCGGAGCGGGGGTGGTGAGCGAGCTGAGCGGGGAGCAAGGGGTGGTGAGCGAGCTGAGCGGGGAGCAAGGGGTGGTGAGCGAGCGGGTGGTGGTTAGCGAGCGGAGCGGGGGTGGTGAGCGAGCGGGGGGTGTTTAGTTCCGGGCATGAGCGGGGTTGCTGTCACCTGTGCCGGAGGGGGGGAGGTGCGGCCTTCCCATGGCAGCAGGATTGTGGGCGGGCAGTTTAATTCGGGGCTGTAGGATCGCAGGGAGGGGATGCCCGTAGGCGGAGGGACGGCTTTCGGCTCATGAGGGGGGCACGGGAAGGTGGCGATCTGGTGGGGGCCCCTAGGGGGGGGCAGATGGTGGGGGCCCCGGCTGAGAGCCCCGGTAAAGAGCCCGCGCCTATAATCCGGGCCCTGGTTTTTATGCATGTCAAACACAACAACATGAAGACTTCCTCATCTCCTTTGGTGCTCCTGTACACCTCCTTCCTCCTCCTTCTTCACAGAAACGATGGTGGTCGTTGACAGCGTGGGAGAGGGAGGAGCTGTAGCAGAAGCAAAAGGTGGAGGCCTGAGAGCTGAGCAGTCTGCCGCACCGACAAGTCACATGTTGTTTTTGCAAAGCCATCCAACCCCAAAGCCCAATCCACGGGACTACACAGAGAGATTCTGGCGAATGCAAGGAAAGTTATAACTAGAGATGAGCGAGCAACTAAAATGCTGCAGCTGCTCGTTATGTCGACGAACAACTTTATAACCCTGATGCTCGAGTGGCTCGTACTCGAAAACGAGCCCATTGAAGTCAAGCGGAGACTACGAGCATTTTTCAAGGGACCATGCATGCTTCGGGAATAAAAGTCGCTTAATTAACTGAAAAAGAATGTCTTCTGATAGTTGCAGGATGTATGCAAACATCTGCAATCTATTCTTCCTGTTGTCCGCGTCGTATATTATCTCCCGACAAGTTAGCAAGATTTGTCGACAATACACAGTGAAAAGGAATAGGATGATTAAAAACAGTGTGAACTACAAGATTCAGTTTAAGTGGAAAAAACGCAGGAGTGAAAAAACGCAGTTTAAGAATAGATTGCAGATATTCCTGCCACATCTAGGCTTACTGTCGTGGGAGGACTACGCTGTCCCGGGGATCCGCTTGCTGCTTCTTCCCTGAATTACCCGATGTCTCCGGCCACTGACCCGATGTCTCATCCGTGCCGCTCGCCCGTAGTCTCTGTGTGCGCTCTCGGTGTTCTGTGTCTGCTCCCCCCCGAGTAGATTCGTACTATGTCACTGCTCACCGTGTATCTGTCAAGTCATTCACACCGGGATATATCTATGGTGGTCTTCAACATGTTATTGTTTCCATACTATTTTGTTCGCCCACAACCGTTCCGCGCGTATCTTCCGAAAGTAAGCAGATGTGCGAACATCTGTAATCTATTCTTCACTGTGTTCTCGTACTGTGTTTCTACTTAAATGATCCGTGTTCACAGTGGTTCACTGTTTTTATTATTCTCTTTCATTGTTCTTAACTGTGTTTTTTAATTAATAAGCCGATCTCGGCAGGGCGAAAACTGACGTCGAAAACGAGCCGTTTTCGAGTAAACCTTAATACTTCGAACAAGCATCAAGCTCGCGACGAGTATACTCGCTCTCTCTACGAATACTAACACACAATTATATTCAGTGAAGAGAGGAAAACACCCAACAGCGGTGGAAATAACTGCTCTCCCAACAGACCTAAAAATAGTCAAATAGATCCTCCCACTTTATCAGCTCTGTTGCCAAGCAGCAAGCACGCAATGCATACGGTCCAAACATCAGAAAACTTAGAAATCAGGCTCTCGGCCTCACAGGAAAACAAGCCGGGAGGATAAAATAATAAAACGGCTTACTAATCAGTGATCCGGGCAAAAACAAAAGTGTTGTTAACACTACAAGCAATTCACAAATTTCACGGAGGGTGAAGTAACACGTCAACGAGAGATTGTTGGCCACATCACAATAGAGAGACCACCACACCCCCCCCAGCGTAAAACCCTATTGTCGACGTCACTAATAGGTAAAACTATGAAGACAGTTAAAGACTTGTATTAAAAACAGAAATCCGTCGAGGAGGAGACGTAATACAAAGGACAATACAGATTCTAATTGTGGACAAGCACACAGTTGGACAATAAACTTAATATATATTATAAATATTTATTATATATAATATAATAAATATATACACATTGGGGTGCTAGTGCGTGTGATAGCCCTGCCGCTGCTCTTTCGCAGCCGAATACATCAAGAGGCTCCGGCTTGTCCTGCAGGCCCCGCATGTATCCGGCGGGGTCCTGCAGGCCCTGCCTGGCATAGAAATAAACGCATCGGGGAATTTTCTCATGTGCAGTAACGACCCACTTATTTCAGGGCCCTAATAAATATCCCCCATTGACTCTAAATGCACCCGAAAGGTAATAATAGCAAGCATTAGATATGCAATGTCACATATTCAGCCAAAAAATAGCGAACAATAAACATTAATTACATTCAATTACATATGACTAATAATTAAAGACAATATTCATCACAGATATAGAATTCTAAACAATGTTTCTTATAGGCTCATAATTTCATGCATAAAATAAGGCATGTGTTGCCGAATATGTTAAGAAATGACCCAGTTCTCAAAACAACAAACTGGATACAGATTATGTAAAATTTAAATTCTTTTGTTTAAACCATTGGGGACTTGACTGCCTAATACAAAGATCCAATAGGATTCCCGATTTAACAGTTTCCTTTTAATATTACCACCACAAATTTTTCAATAGCCATCCAGCAAAAACTAGTTGGTTTTCTTTGGAGGCATTCCAGGAAACGTTCATTTTTTATTTCCATCTAGAGAATATTTCATTTGATTATTCAGCTCTCTAAGGTTATAAATCTATCCAGAGACCGTGTGTAAAACGTTAAGTCATTAACTCCATAACCTGGGGCGAGCGAAGCAGTGGCTGAGCAGTAGCAGTAGTGGATTATAAGTAGGACAGTTTGGGGCGTGGTTTTAATTTTTTAGCCCAGGGACCAAGCCTTTAATAAAAGGGGGACCCTTAGTGCATAGAGCACACCCTATAAACATACCCTAATAATTGGGTAGTGCATGAAAGCTTGAGAGACTCAATGAGTCTCAGGGCTCCCAGACACGAATCTCCTAAGGAATGGCAATATCATGTGAGTATTACAGTGCAACCTCTCGAGCAGAATCTACTTTGTGTCAAAAGGTGGTCTGCCAGATCGGAGATGCGCCAAAAATATGCTTGGCTAAGCTTCCGTTCTTCAACAATAATGGCAAATGTTTTTTTTAAAAAAATCAATGATAGGGAGGGGGTCCTTTCAGAGAGGTGGTCTTCTGGGGAGGTTACACTGTGTGTAACCTACAGCCAGCCCAGCCTGCCCCCTGTAGTATACAGCCAGCCCAGCCTGCCCCCTGTAGTATACGCCAGCCAGCTGCCCCCTGTAGTATACCGTGAGCCAGCATTAAAAAAAACAACAACAAAAAAACCTTATACTCACCCTCCAGACGGCCGATGTGCAGCGCTGATCCCCCGATGTCACCGCGGGTCTTCTTCTGTCTTTGGTAAAACAGCTGCAGGTGACGGCCACAGGCCCTTCCGGGAAGGAAGCGAGAATAGTATGACGCCGGGCCACTGCTGTGTCTTACTTGCGGCCTGCCAGCCGGTGGGAGACGACAGGTGGAGAGAGGAAGTTTTTTGGTTTTAAGTAGCTGGGGCTGGCTCTCACTTGGCTCGATGTGTCATGTTTGCGGATTTTCATGACACACTTTTTGTGCTGAAAAACTCTATTGGCAATAATACACATAGTATATACCTGGTAATTTAATTGTACAGCATTATCTTATACCATGATGAAAGTAGTCCGTGAGGATCCTTAGATTATGTGGTGTTTAGGTTGTGTCGTTCCCTGCGCTTGTGCCCTGCACTAGAAAACTCTTGTACAAGCACGGGTAAGCAGATGGAGTTCTGTGTCACTGATTGGACTGAGCGTTTGTGCACGTTCACGTTGGACATGCCTCCGGAAGTTGGTATATTGGGCATCCATATTGCCATAGTGATGTCACAACCATGGAAGAATCCTGCTGAATTCGTGGAGAAAGTCCGACAGGAGGAATTAACAGGATTGCCTCAAGTCTCTATTAGTCCACCTTAATATGTCTCAGATATAAAAAATGTTCCTGTGTGGCCAGTGGCACCGGTGGCCAGACAAGTGCTGTTGATCCCTGCATGGAGCCGACCGGGTTGGCCATCAATTACCATAGGGATGGCTGTGGGTTTTGTCGACGCCGACCAGATCTCACCGTCAGCTCTGGCACCCCACATTTGTGCTCTCTGGCCCGGAACACTTGGTGCCTGCACCCGGCCAAGCTCCTCCCCCACTGATTCACGCTACTAGGAGCTGCACGGCCAGTAGTCTGTCAGAACAGCAGTCTACGAGCAAACCCACACACCAAACACTTCCCTGTAGTAGATGAGACGCTGTAGAACCCAGCGTGGTCAGGGGCGGCGGGTCAACAGGCACCATGTCCCTGGCCACCGCAGTAGTGCTCCGTACAGCTCCTCCGCTCCTGTTCGCCTCCACCGTAGCTAACAATTATGATGATTGCTGCATCAGGGGGGGAGGGAGGAAGCTTGTACAGGAGCACAAAGGGGTGGGGGCCAGTGAGGCTCTAGCAGCACAAACAGTCACAAAACGTTTTTTTGAAATCAATCCCAAACCAAGGACCAAACCCTGGGACTACACAGGGGATTCTGTCATGTGGTGGACTGGTAAGTTACACACACAATTATTTGTACATGCATATGCGTTAGTCTGAAGAGCAAGACTATGCAACTCCTGGTGGTAGACTGTAAGGGCCCCCACACCTCTGAAGCCGTCTACTTTGTAGTTCGTGAGAAATGAGAAAGGTATCCCCATTGGGTGGAACAGATTCCCTTAAGTGGAAGATAATGGGGTTCAGTTCACAGCATGGGTGACCCACCACTTTCTGTAGGGACAGTCACAACTGGAGCATTAAAGATCTATGTTAACTTCTAATGCTGACAATTAGGTATTGACGGTTACACAGCTGTGGTACCTATTTACATTCAATTGTAGTGTTCTAGATTATGAGTCTTTCTGAATGATAAAAACTGAATTGTAACGGATTACCATGCGGTGCTCCCTAATTAATTTGTGTAGTAGAAAGTATAAACAAATTTGTGGAATCTATACTAGCTTTTGATGGTGAGTCTACAACATGGGTCGGATGATACAGACTTTCTAGAACTGATTTTGAAACTGTTGAGGAGAGGTGGAAAATGTCTATATTGAGGACAGTACAAAAGAAGTTTATTTTAAGTGAGGCTTCAAATAATGCCATGGCACTATCGAGTAACACGTTTTATTGGGCTTAATAGGAAAGGGGTCTAGTTGCTGGGCCAGCGAGAAGAATCGCGATGCTATATCCAAGCCTAGCGGAATCATGTCCAACATAACTAGAACGCAATTAACAGACACAGTAAAGGATGGTAGAGGACCACAGCATGGCCGTAAACAACCACCAAGACGCCTCTCGCTCAAGCCACCGAAGTCTAGCATGTAAATAGGTGAAACTATTTTGTTGTGCTATACACTATTCCAGCATCCAGAGAATTTTATTTAGGCATTATCGCTTAATAGCCCCCAATTTTGAGACAAATATATATATATATATATATATACCCTATAAGAATTGAACCAATTGACTGGCTAGCTGACCATAATTAACAGACCGTCTAATGTGCACATGAGTTCTAGAGTTAGAAGTATATACACATTCGAGATTTTACCCTGTTCAGCATTTTAGGAGTGTTAAGGGATTCTTTTATCAAGCAACCACATTAATTTCCCCATGAAGCCAGGTTTTTAGATATGAGGGAAGACACAGGGGGGGGATGTATGCAAGAGGCGAACTATTTCGATACTTAATAATGCTCACATTGTATGATCATTTGAACTAGATGTTATAATAACCGTTTTGTATCTAAAATGATTTAATTGGGCATCATATTGGGAAACAACTTGTATTAGGAAAGTAGGAAAACGGCAGTAAAAGTGCTCTCTGCCGGTTACAGTGATTTCATGAGCAGACTTCATTAAGAACGTGCACTAGGATGAACATGAATTGTTGATTCCCTGACTGGACCCGAAAAGTTCACCAACTTTTTTGTGCGTCTGGTCGCTAGCCAATTGTTAAAACTGTAAGGGGTGCGGACAGGTGTGGGTACCTTGTGCATTTTAAATCTGTGCAGGTCCGATCTGTAAGCTAGTCACTTGAATCACCCCCTTAATGATGTGTGATGTAAGACCCTGTCTGGCCACTAATAAGCATCTATAGGATTTTGAAGCTCGAGCGGCAACACATTTGTGGTTGCAGACACTTCTAAAAAATACCTGTGCAAGCAGTTAAACTGTCGAGTAGCGGATGCTCTCCGGATACAGCTCGAAAAATATAGAATAACAAACACAAGCTCAAACATCCGTGTCGCGGATGCGCGAGACACCCGTGCTCCGCTGGGAATGTGAGACCTTGTGTCCTCCGTTCCCCTGCCACGGACCTTACCTCTCCTTGGGCGTCCATGGACTTATGTGATGACTTCGTAGGTCCCGGTGCGTGTGGCTGTCGACCGAAACATTACTCAGGAATTTAACACAGGGAGGTCCGTAGCGTCATGATGTGCACTTTTGTGTGCTAACTGTGGTCCAAGCCGTTAAATCCTGGCCACCTTCCCTGCCAGATCCTTTACTGGCCAGATCTTACAGCATCCTATGGAGATTTCAGCCAGGCTTCGCACCACCTAGCGTTTACCCACAGCCCATAGTGGTGTTCCTGTGGGAAGGGACTGCCCATCAGCAAGTTCCAGCACGCCCTGTGTCTCTATGTCACTCCAAGCCAGTTCCCATAGTTCTTCTTGGTGCACCGTGTATGCGTGATTCCAAGGCGGTTTCCCATACGCTTCCTGCTGTGCGACCTCCCAGCAGGTTCCAGTCACTAGACAGGTCATTCATACCAGTCTTCAGTTCGTTGGGCAGACAGTTACCAGTGTGCCTCCAGTTGTTGCCGTGCTGTTTTCGATCCCAGGGGACTTGGACGGTTTCCTGCATAATCTGTTATGACCCTTGGCTGCCACCGCGCGGGACCTCAATAACCATATCCGCCACACCGGGTGGGTCCAGCGTGGGTGCCAAGGCCTCCTTCCCTATCCCCGCGAATCTTACAACCCATAGAGATATGCGCACCTAGGGAAGGGATTTATCTGAGCATATCACATCTCCAAGGTTATAACAAATTTTCTATAAAAAATTAGAGCATTAACATACCACGACTAAGCTAGCGAGAGAGCGATGCATGAGCTTATGTCTATCTTATTTTGACATCGTACCTGGTTAACATGTCAAAAGAAAAGTTACAACTACAGATAGTCAAAAAAAGAGCCTCGACGCCGTTTGTGACCAATTTAACAAGTACTATACGGCTCAACAAAACGAAAACTACGGCTATAGTATCTATGGGTACAAAAGATGCTTATGGTGGCGATAGGGAAGGATTAATTGTAATCAAAGTGAACAAGTTTAACAGCTACAGAGTTGGTGACATGCCTGATACACATCAAACATGACTACTGTTGTTTCTTACCTTACCAGCATAACAGGATATCACGACGGCTGGGATATGTATAGCAGGGCCGAACGGGTAGTGTGTGGGCGAGTCTTCTCGCATCAGTCAGACAGGTAAGGATTGTAGGGTAAAAAACTAGTGTCAGGAACTCTATTAACTACAGTGGACATGGACTCCTGCCTATAACAAGGGGCAACAGAAGTCCCCAAAAATTGTCCCTTGTACTTAAACACGTACACCACTGCTCCCTAGTGTAGGAACCGAGGCAGTTGATAACTCTGTCAAGCCATTAAAGGAGAGTAGTGTTTCATGCCGAGATTAGAGCTGTAGATAGTGGCGTTGCCTATAATGAGAAGATGGTATTTTCAAGAGCACGTTTGAAGTTTGAGAGCGAGTGTGGGTATAAGGCCCCTTCCCACTAGCAGTTTTGCGCGTGCTTTTGACACCGCAGTAACTTGCATTGCACATCGTGTCCCATTGGCTATTCAATTAGGCATTGCCTCATTTGCTTTTTTTTTACTTCACACGTGCGGAAACGATGCGAACACTGAAGAATAATAGAACCTGTGACAGAAGCACTATATATGTGCTGTCTAGAACATTGGCGGCATGTCAACAGCACTTCGCATGTGACTGTTCAAACACCACTCACAAATCGTGTTCTTAACACCATCAGACCATCTTAGTTGCTTCGACATACTATTCTGTCAGCACCTCCGGAAAGCTGCGCAGTGTTCGCCGACAAGTAAGCGATGTGCTGACACATTTCAGTCATCTATATCCTTCACTTGTGATTACACTCTTTAGACATAAACGAGTCCTGTTGTCACTGTCTTTTTTTATTCTATTTTTCACATCTGCTAACTGAGTGTGGAAGATAATAACGCGCCTTGACGGAACAGTGAAAGATAGTAGTTGTCCAGAGATCGTGTGTGGCTACAATCCGTCTGACTTACTCAGAAGACTTCATTACATCAATATGGCATTATGCCTTATTTACTAAACTATTGATCCTGATAATGCCCGTTAATTGAGTCATACTTTAAAGACACGAGTATCCGTTGAACAATAACGACAAAAACGCTTGCTAATGACATAAGAGAAGAAAAATGGAAAAAAACGCAAGCCAAAAACGTCAGTTTTTCACGCATGCAACCCGGACAGTTAATATGCAACGCTAGTCGTGGGAAGGGGCCTAGTCTGTGATTCCGGGAGGCGGAGGCTTGAGTCCGGAGACCTGCATGAGGAGGTCCGAATTAGAGTAGCAATTTATCTAATATAACCTGAGCAGATCGAAGAGCATGAGAAGGAGCGATAGATGCTAATGACTGGATGAGGATAGGGAGCGGAGCGCATTTCAGAGCTTTGTGAGCATGAAGGGTTATTATTTTAAAGTGAAATATGGAAGGAGACGGGGCACCGGAATGGCAGGATTGGACACCCAATACTGGCGGCCATCCATGCTAGCGTTTGCCCTGAAGACGAGCCCCGGCTGCTGCCGCTTAAGAATAGATTGAAGAGGAGATGAGTTAGCGCGTGGTACAGACGAATAGTAGGAGAGTTACAGTAGTTTGGTAGAGACGTGATAAGAGAACAACAACTTAGTCATATCACTCTCGAAATGGTCGGGATGTCTGGAATGTTTATTGAGATAGCACCGGACGGAAGAGCGAGCAAAGAGATTGAATACTATGTGGTGAAACAGGATCGTAGGTCAGAGTTCGACAGCCACAACCCTCAAGACAGCGGGCTGCTGCCTGCGTTGCTATAGTGATCCCACAGACGAGATGAAGGTCAGGCGTGTTACGTCGGCCGTACGTAGATGGTGAGAAAGACAAGAAGTTCAGTCTTAGAAATGATTAAGTTTCGAAGAAGAGACGGGACATGCAGTCGTTAGAGCAGCAGAAGAAAGAAGTCATAGTGTCTGAGTATTAAGGCAGGAGGCATAGTAGAGTGCAGAAGCTATATCCGCTATTATAGTCATCGTCCAATGGGGGCAGTAGTAGACAATCTTAGGTGAATTAGCCCGACGACACAGCCATTATACACGGGCCGAAAAATAAAGCACTTTCTAGTGTGCAATTTTTCACATTTTATAAGTAGTAAATCTGCCCCATTGTGGAAGGGCTGCAGGATTTCCCCAGCAGTAGTCTCCCTTTGCTTTGCAAAGGCTGATTTCCGCACCATGATCCACAGAAATAATTGAAAGGTCACTTATTCACTGCAGTGGATATTTTCTGCATTGTATGAATGGGATTGCTATTAATCCAATACTCTCCAGTGCTATTGTATTACACTGCACTGAATTTTCGTAGGTAATCCACAACATCTGCAGATACCCTACTAGAGCTGTGTATAATGTTCACAAAATTAAACAGAAGAAACCATGTAAAGAAGATCAGACCAAATACCTCTAGAACAAAATCATAGAGACAAAGTAAGAGGGGCAGATTTATCAGGGCCTGTACACCTAAAAACTGGTGTACAAGCCTTGAAATAGGTGGAATTCATGGAGCACACCAGAGCCAAAATTCCCCCCCTTATGCCACTTTTACGCCAAAGAGTGGTCGTGAATGGGGGCACACGCAGAGCAGTCCTGGTGTACACATCACGCTATGAGAACAGAGCACTAGCCTGGCGACCCCTTCAGTTGGCGGGGCTATAGTCGTGAAGTCTGATGATAAAAAAGCAGAAAGAAGACTCCCAAGCCACCGTCACAAGTGGGTGTAAAATCCAATCTTTCCCTTTGTCATTGATAAATCCACATACAAGTATCTACATACTTGTGGGTACGGACACATAAAAACCAACACGTTTTGCTCATTGAGTTTTATCTGGACTATGAGAAGCTCTCAACTACTTTTACTCAGCACCGACTTATCAATGGTACATAGGTGAGGAAAGTCTTCCCCAGTTCATAGAGCAGTGTCACTATTTACCCACAACAACTGAATAAATACAAAACGTAACTCTTTATGACAACAAATGACCATATACAAAAATAGTGTATTAAAAACATTAGAAGCAGAGAAATCATTTTTATCTCTATTGCTGACAGGGAAAAGCCAGGATAACGCATGATTAGGAAATATGACTTAGAATCAAAGCGACATTACAGATGGCCAATCTGGTGTTTCAATCAGCGTGGATATTTCCAAGCGGGCCTAAGTAAATCTTAGAAGACAAAGATAGAGTATCACTACCAAGAACTCAGGAATTTGGATTAAAATTCATCTTTTATTCCATCATATTTAAACAACAATGAATCGACGATACTCAGGTTGAACCCTACTGTTTCGAGACTCTACATTGGGGCATCTTAGGCTATGGATCCTTGATCACCTTCAGTATATTACAACTCTTTATATCCGACAAGGAGATTCAGACATGGACTAAGAGCCACAAGTTAAAGTTCGAACGCCCCCGTTTGTTCAACCTGAGTATGTCCGGATTCAATGTTGTTCAAGATGCATGGAAATCAAGATGAGAGTTCACTGAGCTGCCTGGAAGGGATACTTAACTTTTGACATATGACTGTAGCACGATGTACGATACAGTGACATCCCTCCCACTACTCCTTGCTGACGCACACTAAGAATTTAGCTAATTTTCAGAAAATTTTAAAAGAAACTCACCATGAAATTTGGAGCACGATAACCAGGGGCATTCTGTACTCATTGACTACCAGGCACAGTGACTGTGTCGGAATCTTACTAATATTTGTTATGTGAGCTTCCTCTTCGAACTAAAATCATGCAAGACGTATGCTGGTGAGATGAACGAGTTACTGGGGTTACGTGCCAGTGCAGATTCACAGTCTCGGTTACAGTGCTGCCCGGCAGCATTTCCATTGTGAGCAGAGCAGAGGAGGAGGGATATGTGCTCATACACATAGGAGTCCATTAGGCTCATTAGATAATTTAAAGTGATTTTAGAAAGGAATTAGGGGCCATGCGTGAAAACAATATAAACAGATTTACCACAGTCACAGTGCACTCAGGAGTCTATGCAGTAAGCTTGTCCTCAGAGTTATACCATTAGGATTTTGATGATACGATTTCCATTTAAAGTGGTATTAACACAAAGACAATTTCACAGATTTCCCAGATCATAATTCATTGTCTCTATATAGATCTATGAGTGTTTACAATTTTCGTTGTCACTGGATACAGCCGTAAATCTTCTGACTATGGCTGGATTCTTCCTAGAATAGCCTTATCGCCTTGTCTGCAACTGCAGTGCCTTCTCTGCCTGCTGCCCCCCCCTGCTCTGCAATTAACAAGCGCATTCAAACAGCAGGAACCAATCCCTTCCTGCACAAGACAGCAGTGTGCCAGAGAGACTGATACTTAAAAGCCGTACAGGACAGATAAGTCTTTATAGCAGAGCGACTGTGATTCTCATTGATTAGGTAGGTGAGCCACAACGGACTGTGTTGTATTGGATTTAAGGACTTAGAAGAGAAAAGAGTTCGGTCGTGTGTTATATATAACTTCGTGGATTCATCATCTCATGATCTGATTTCATCTATCTTTTCTATGTGTCAGTTACTAGTAGAAGTTTCAGATCACAAGTGCTAAGTGTAGATAAACGTGTACCCAATACTTTAAGCACAGTGTCAGCAAAACAGCCATCGTATAGTATCATGAAGAAGCTGGTCTACTAACTTCGACGATTTCCCCGTTCACACTCTGGAATTTTACACTTACACACTGAGGTCCATAGGAGATAAATCAGCAAAGAAAACCGAGTAGTAACATTTTAAAGTTAAGGTTTTTTGTTAAAATTGTTTTTTTTTAAACATCACTAGGGGATTACAATTTAAGATTCTTTCTTTTACCATGGGCAAACAACCCTGTTTCAGGACTGTAGCCGTTTTTTTATTCAATTAGGTCATGAACATAAAACCATAGAAATGAAAATATGCAGTGCCAACTTACCATATCATGAACTAATCTAGCTACACTCCAAATATTTGTGTACTATGAACGTACCATATAGACCATTTGGTTACATCCTTTTAATTACTACACTCCTTTTCCTACTAATTGGAACACAATGCTAAGCTCAGTTCTTGTACACGAACTGCTTTGAACAGTGTGCTGCAGGCCAGAGTTGCCCACAAACACAGCATCAAACCCTTAGTGCTATTATTGTGAGTACTCACTACTGTATTTAGAACCACAGCGTTCCTACCCAGGGATAAGTAAAGAAAAGTACAAGACATGATTGATAAATCTGCCCAATATTTGTGTTAATAGTCTTACTACAAACCATGATGGCCATGTAGACATTTATCCGCAAGGGATATGCCATACAGTCTAGTGGCTCAGAGATAAGAGGTAATGACTTGGGCCAAAACAAACACTTACCAAAATAGTGATTGTGTGAGTTGAGACCCGCAACTTCCTTTGACAATGGTGATTTTTACCGCATTTTCTGACCAGAATTGGCCTTGGATCAACATACTTCGACAGGGGGGCGTTGCCAGTAGAGCGATCAGCTGGGGGAGGCCGCGGAGCGGGGAGGGAGGGAGGGGAATGGCAAGAGGGTGTAGGGGATGAGTATGAAGGATGCGGTGGAGTGGGTATGAGTAGAAGTTGGGAGTAAAGTTCGATATTAAGGGGATAGGAGGAATGTTTTAGTAGTTATTATAGATGCAGTGGTAGGTGTGTGGGGGGGATTATGAAAGTAGCACAAGATCATGGGCAAAGGAGAGCGAGATGTATTGGCTGTTAAATAAAAAAAACGTTGCAAAATGGGTTTTAATAATTATTACATGTTAAAAGTACATGATACCCTCACTAAATAATCAATTTTGTATAAATTTTCTGAAAATTCACTAGTTTGATCGTGGGGCCAGGCAGCATCATAAATGCGAGCTTACAGCGATCCATGGCCATACTGTGTATTGCACCACCCAAAAACAAAACGGATCAGGTAAGCTGTGGGGTGTTCAGGAGTGCAGGAGATTTTATAAGAAGCTGTCTGAGATTGAAAACTTCGCTGTCCATGGCAACCAATGAGTGAGTCAGGTTTTCATTTTGCACAGATGTTTTTTTTTCGCTTTAAAAATGGTATATGCTAGAAGCACTGTGATATTTATGAGTTTTTCAGAGGCAAACTAGGAGTAGAACAGTTCTTAACCTCGTACCCACTGTCTTGATCAAATCTTTCTGAGCCCCCATCCTAACTGCTAAGCTCACTAAGATCAATGGTATGTTTAGCCATATCTCGGGCTGTTGCATCTGTATTTTTTGTCATTGTACTGCACTTGGGTTGCTTTGTCCAATCCCCCCCCACTCCGAAGTAGAGTTCCATGACAATATTCAAATGTTGACACTTAGGAAGTCCAATTAGTCCTATATACCATTCGTCAAGATGGCAAAAATGAAAAATTAGGCCTTGAAATAAGTTCAAAATTGTGAGCTCTTTTGGATAAAACTGGGGCGGGGAAAAATATAAGTCAACACTTGAGTGAATTGACATGAGCTGAAGTTACAGTAAAGTATACCAGTGACATCACAAGTGGTTAAGCCCAGGTCAGTTTGGAGATGTGTTGTTTGTGAACATCACAACGTTCTCTCAGGTATGGACAGCATGGCCCCTATGTCCATAGAACTTAGGGAGAGGTGAAGAACAAGGACAGAGAAACCAAGATGGCAGACAGACACTGAGCAAGGGGAAAAGGTAAATGGATTGCCAAGACTGCCAGATCGAGGAACACAGGGAAGCATCCACAGCAAAGTGCTTGAGCCCACTCATAAGGGAGCATATCCACAAGAAACCCAAGGTGGAGCCATTTTCTACTACTAACAATAGCTCCTTTGCTTTATCAACACAGTTGGGGCAACTATTTTAATCAAAGGGATGTTCTGAAAGTCAGAATATTTCTACTTTTGGCATGGCCAAACTAATCACAATCCCCTTTTTAAAATTATATAAATGAGCACTTGGATTTGTGGTTTATAAAAGAAAACTAGCTGTGAGGTTTTTTTTTTTGGGGGGCCTATGGGCAGACAGTCACCTATTCTGACTTTGAGACAGCTTGGATAATCGCCCCATTATCTCCAAGGGCTTGTGACGTCCTCCCATTTGACACAGAAAATATAATGGGACACAGGGGGTTGTTATATGCAGAGCAAGTAATGCACTGTTGCCGCAATTTGTCTTTCTACAGGACGAATGCGTTCTATTTTATCCGTTCCGATCTAGACGAGCGATTTTTTAACGTGTTGGGTTACATTCAAAAGGACTAGTGTCCCAAAACTAATCAGGGCCAGACCATCAATAAAAGCGTGCCCTGGGTAATGAGAAGAGGAAAATAGGCATAGGAAGAGACCATACTGCTTTTTACTTCCGGGACAAGTCATGTCTCAACAATGAACAAGGGGCATGGGAGCGAAAGTTTCTTCTGTTTAACCATCGCATACTGTGAAATCCCCTTAGATACGATCAACGCTTGGCACTGAGGATGCAGTGTCGATTCCGTCTATCAGATCAATAATATAAAATATGAAATACTCCCCTTCAGTAGTCCAAGTCACCATCCCGTTTTTTGAAATGCATCCAAACCAAGGACCAACCCCTGGGACTACACAGGGGATTCTGTCAGGGTGCATGCTAAGTTACAACACACAATTATTTTGTAATGCATATGCTTAGAGAAGGCAGAAAGGCAGATTTGCAATGTAGCTGTAATGGGCCTCTGAAGCCTGTCTTTAGTGAAAATGAGGTCCCTGGTGACAGATTCCCTTTAAGTTGGAAAGTAAAATTTTGTGGATAAATAGGCTTTTGATGGAGTCATACATGGGTCAATGTACAACTTATCTAGACTGATTTTGAAACTTGTTTGAGGAGTGGAAAATGTTATATTTAGGACAGTAATAAAGCAGTTTATTTTAGGCTTCAAACTAATGCCATGGCACTACTAGTAACACGTCTAATTGGCTTAATAGGAAAGTCATTGCTGTGCAGAAAATCAATCTAAATCCCAGAGTGGAACATGTAATAGAAGAAAACAGAAATAGGATGTAGAGGACACAGCATGGCAACAACACCAAACCTCTGCTCAACCAGAAGCTAGCATGTAAATAGGGAAACTTATTTGTTGTGCTCTACACTA
>CM033642.1:205996382-206136277 GCA_019512145.1 Engystomops pustulosus | reverse complement strand
AAGAGAACATTACTGCTTTACTTCCGGGAAGTCATGTCTCAACAATGAACAAGGGGGCTGGGACAAAAGTTTCTGTTTAACCATCGCATAATGTTACATCCCCTGTACAGTATCCCTGGCTGTAGTGTGATCCTCTATCAGTAATATATAGATATATCCCCTGTACAGTATCCCTGGCTGTAGTGTGATCCTCTATCAGTAATATATAGATACATCACCTGTACAGTATCCCTGGCTGTAGTGTGATCCTCTATCAGTAATATATAGATACATCCCCTGTACAGTATCCCTGGCTGTAGTGTGATCCTCTATCAGTAATATATAGATATATCCCCTGTACAGTATCCCTGGCTGTAGTGTGATCCTATATCAGTAATATATAGATACATCCCGTGTACAGTATCCCTGGCTGTAGTGTGATCCTCTATCAGTAATATATAGATATATCTCCTGTACAGTATCCCTGGCTGTAGTGTGACCCCCTATCAGTAATATATAGATATATCTCCTGTACAGTATCCCTGGCTGAAGTGTGATCCTCTATCAGTAATATATAGATACATCCCCTGTACAGTATCCCTGGCTGTAGTGTGATCCCCTATCAGTAATATATAGATACATCACCTGTACAGTATCCCTGGCTGTAGTGTGATCCTCTATCAGTAATATATAGATACATCCCCTGTACAGTCTCCCTGGCTGTAGTGTGATCCCCTATCAGTAATATATAGATATATCTCCTGTACAGTATCCCTGGCTGTAGTGTGATCCTCTATCAGTAATATATAGATACATCCCCTGTACAGTATCCCTGGCTGTAGTGTGATCCTCTATCAGTAATATATAGATACATCACCTGTACAGTAGCTACATTGGGAGGGCTGCCTGGCTGGATGCTACATTGGGAGGGCTGGCTGGCTGGATGCTACATTGGGAGGGCTGGCTGGCTGGATGCTACATGGGGCTGGCTGGCTGGATGCTACATGGGGGGGCTGGCTGTATACTACACCCTTGGCTTACACTCGAGTCAATAGGTTTTCCCGGTTTTTGGGCCGGCTTATACTCGAGCATATACGGTACTAATTTGGGCAATGTGTGGTTAGCTACAGCTGGTAAGGGATATTTAACAGTCTGAAGTTTAGCACACCGACTCCACAACCCTAGTTCCAGACATTCCAAAAATTGTATATTAAGTGTATTAAAGGAAAACTACTATGAGGAATCTACAATCAGAAGTAGATGTGATGGTAAATTCTTTGTGCCTGCTTCTGCCCTAATCTGCAATTTAATAATCCTGGTGCCTAACCTAACTTGTTAAAAACTTTATTTTAGCAATATGTAAATTAACAGCAGAGGCTATTGGGGCGAGTGCTAGCCCTAGCTTCCGTGCCCTGCCAGGCTAGTGCACGACCTAGCAGCCTCTGCAGTTAATTTACATGTTACCAAAATAAAGTTTTGAACATAATAGGTTAGTTCTAGGATTATTAAATTAGAGATTAGGGCAGGAGCAGGCAGATGGAATCTACCATCAGATCTACTTCTCAAATCTTAAACTCCATGTGTCACTATTTGGCTTTCTGATGCAGATTTTTATTGGATATGTCCACTCTCAGAATATAGAGTATGTCACATCTATTCTGCAAGCAGAAGATAAATACACCCTCCGTTTAATGGCAGAGAGGTTAGACAAGAATTTTCCTGACAGCATAGAAACAAACCCATTATTACAAAACAAAAAACAAAGGTTATTAGAAAACAAATCTCTAAAATTCATTATTAACCTGTCCATCCAGTACGCCCAAAAGAACATCCTCCATCCACTGGACTGGTTCCACAAAAAAAGAAGTGCACTTTGCAGGATCCAAATCCTTTAATGGCATTTTTTTATGAGCAAATGCTGCAGGTCCATCACCCAATGCATGATTCAGTACACTTCCTGCCCGAAACAAGGAACGCCTGCATGAACACAAAAGAGGATTATACAAACAGTTACCACACTAAGTTACAATATATACATAATATAACATAACTTGCAAAAACATATCAAGTGAGATATTTCACATCACTAATCCATTAACCCCTTAACGCTGAAGCCACTTTTCACCTTCCTTACACGGCCCATTTTTTAAAATCTGACATGTGTCTATTTACCTTAAGTGGTTATAACTTTAGAACGCTTTAACACAGGGGTCAGGAACCTTTTTGGCTGAGAGAGCCATAAGCGCCACATATTTAAAAATATAATTCTGCGAGAGCCGTACAATGGGGCTTATTTACTGAGGGTCCCGAGGCCGCATTTTTGTCGAGGACCACGCCACCCCCCATATGTTGCTATGGAGAGGGGCGGGGGTGAGCTGCGCTCACCTCCTCCTCCTCTCCCCGTACACTGCCGTTGCCCGCTACGGTACGGTACGGGCGGGCAACGGCAGTGTGAATATAGCCTAAGGATGTATGAGACGCAACAAATAAATATTCTGTTGTGGCAAACTTTGCTGAGCGAGTTGAAAAGGTGCAAATTTTGGAGCAATCGCGGTACAAAAGTCACAAGTAAAAGAGAAAATTTAAATTAAAAAAACTAAAATAACTGTACCCCTTAATATTTGTCAGCTAAACCCACCAATTTAGTACAAGATGGCCATCTCATGTGTATGGCGCTAGGCTGCTTTTCTGATGATTGCACATGTAGTAAGAGCCAAGAATCAGGCTGTTGGATCTCCACTATCTTATACTTTTGTTATACTCCACTATACTTACACTTTTTAAAACGCATCAGTTTTTCACCGTTTATCATGAATTTGGCTGCTTTGAACCTGTTTATCTTAATAGATAAATGGGTACAAAGCAGCCAAACACATGATAAACAGTAAAAAACGCATGCATTTTTAACCGGACTGTAAACACATGCTTAATAACTGACCAAAAACACCACGTGTGGTATCACCCTTAGGGTGATGTCACACATAGCCTTTTTAGGCCGTTTTTAGTTAGTGCATCCGGTTCCCCGAATTTGCGCAATTAAAAACAGACAAAAATGCATGCGTTTTCAAAAAACGGATGCGTTTTTTAACGCATCTTTTTTTTTTTACGGTCTGAAACTAAAAACGGCCTAAAAACGGCATGTGTGACATCACCCTAAATCTCCAACAGGTTATTCTTCTTCTAGAATGGAATAGGAAATTGTATAGTTTTCTTACACATCTACAGAATCTCACTTACTCTGTTTTTCTCTTTTAAATTTTTACCAAAAATGCTGAAAATTTTCAGTTTTTTTTTTTTAGAAAAACTACATCTTTTATCTGGAAAAATGAGCAAGCTGAATGAATCTGATTCAGACGGGACACCCGAGTATGAAGATGATTTTGAGAAGGACCTTGACTGGCTAATCAATGAAGAAGCTGAGAAATATAGGGATTCAATGGTATAATACATATTTTTTTAAGAAAATATATTTTTCCTTTTCTTTTTGGCAGATTTTAACATAAATATATTTCCATAATTATAGAATTTCGGTAGGAGAGGTCATTAATACAGGATTGGCGGGTGCACGACACCTGGAACCCAAGATGATTAGCTGATAGCAGACATCTCTGTTCATTGAGGCTTTACTTGGATTCCATTTATTTGAATGGGAGATGAACCCTGAGGCCGGCGGCACACATGGCATTTTTCAACCCGTTTTGGGGACGTTTTTAAGCAGTTTATGCATGCAGATTTTAACATAAATATATTTCCATAATTATAGAATTTCAGTAGGAGAGGTCATTAATACAGTATTGGCGGGTGCACTACACCTGGAACCCAAGCTGATTAGCTGATAACAGACATCTCTGTTCATTGAGGCTTTACTTGGATTCCATTTAATTGAATGGGAGATGAACCCTGAGGCCGGCGGCACACATGGCATTTTTCAACCCGTTTTTGGGACGTTTTTAAGCAGTCTGTTAAAAAAATGCACGCGTTTTTTCAAAAAGGAATCTGTTTTTGACAGGTTTTACCAATTATCTTAATTAAAACTGGTCAAAAACGGATGCTTTTTTACAAAAATTGCATGCCTCTTGTAGCGGACTGCTTAAAAACGCCCCAAAAACGGGTTCAAAATGCCACGTGTGCCGCCGGCAGTCACCCATTGCAGTTAAAACTGCATCGCAATCAACTTTGAGGTGCTTTTAGGTGCAGTTTTGTCAATTTAACAGGTGAAAGACATGAGCTGAACGAGTGAATTTGATTTTAAACGGGAAACCTACTCCACAAATCTCATTCACCCGTTCAGTTCATGTCTTTCACCTGTTAAATTGACAAAACTGCACCTAAAACCACCTCAAAGCTGATTGCGATGCAGTTTTAACTGCAATGGGTGACTGCACCCTGAACCTCAGCTACACAATGGATGGGGCTGAATACTTCTGGCTCTGTGCAGTGAGGAGCATTGCTGCTATCAGCTGATCAGACGGTGCTGGGTGTTGAACCCCAAACAATCTCATAAAAATAAATATAAAAACCTATTTTATGGATTAGTACATTAAGGTTAAATAACTTGACTTCCCTTGAAATCCTGAGTTTAACCTGATGCCCTGATATATCATATAGGTGATTTGTGTGTATCCCTGCTGTGGGAACGATCCTAAGTAATGCTACATCATTCAGCACCCCACTTTTTGTAGTCCTGCTTCCCAACCATGTCATGGGGGAGGCAGTCATGCTTTATGGGCAAATCCTTCCATTTCTCATCATGTTCTTTGGCCACTGAGACCTTTTGAGCCATATTATAGTTCTGTTAACACTGACCTCAATTTCTGATTTTTATGTTGGGAAAATAATACATTTGTGATTTCAATATGAGTTTAATAAATTCTTCATTCTTTGTATGTTTAAGAGTCAAGAGGAAGAGTCCAGCAATCTCAATGGCTCAAGACATGCGGTAAAAGAGGAAAATGAAGGTGACAAGTCTTCAATAAGTGATGACATTGTTCACATTGAGCCAAGTACAAATGGTGAGGTCACACCTGACTCTGAAGAAGCTGACCTGGAAGATGAAGAAGCAAAACGATACATTGCAGAGAAGATAGAAGAAGCCAACAAGAAACTGGAAATGGAAACTGTTGATGAAAACCGAGAGAGAAAACTGAAATTCAAGGAAAACTTGGTTGATCTAGAAGTTCCTCCGGTAGACTTCCCTGACAGTGATAGAACAGAAAGCTTCATAGGAGATGACGTTGTAGATGGCATGTCTCAATTACAAGTAGATGAAGCTCCACATGACAGGGGAAATAGTGATAAAGATGGCAGCTCTGGCGAAGAATCTAAAGAAGCAAAAGTATTGGTTGAAAAAGATGGGAAGTTTGAACTTGTCAATTTACGGGACGTGGAGAACCAGTGCTCATTGCCCCCTATAAATAACCATAGTGACGGCTCTAAATCTTCATCTCATTCAGATAGATATGTTACTACAGCTAATGGGGATACTAAAAATGTCAACGGTTTCATGCCTCAGCCACCTACTAACCCTAAGGTCCGACCCAACTCTGCAAACCTAACAAAATCTGGGCATAAACTAAAGCCGCAGCGGAGAGTGCAGTCTGCAATTGTCTCCACTAGGAACACCACTTACTGCCTCTCTCCAGAGCAAAAGGAACTCCAAAAACGGATTCTAGAGAGGCAGGAGAGACTCCGGAGGGAGGTGAGTAACATGCATGTGTGGTGGAGCCTGCAAGTGTGGACAGAAAACTTTCTCTCTAGAGTCACTTATCGGTGGCTGCCATTAAAAGGACCTCAAAAAGTTGACTGAACCTCTGAAACTTTCTTTGTTAGAGAAACTTGACAGCTATCTCTTCCCAAACACTATGTGAAGAAAGTATTGAGTGTGGTAAAACGTATCATGTCTGTTCACTGCTGAGATTTTCTCACCATAAGAGAGGTCTCTGGCAGCAGCTTACTCCCTTCCGCTGCCCGTTGAAAACATAGGTTAAATAGGACCTGTCATCCATATAAAAGGCAGTAGTAAGCAGCTCCTAGTGCTACAGCAAATGTAGCAGTGTTACACTGGTAGCGTTATCAGAAACCTACAATAACGCTAGCAGACACTGCTGGATGTACACTAGAAACGCCGGACCGTGCTGTAAGCAGCTTCTAGTGCTGCGCTGTACAATAGGAACGCCGGACCACCCTGTAAGCAGCTCCTAGTGTCTTTTATATGGATGACAGGTCCTCTTTAAAGGACATCAGGATGAAAGACTGTATGTAAATGAGCCTCCAGGCTCCATTAACACCTAAGAAGCCCAGAGCCCCTGTGGCTCATTTGCATACAGTCGTTCATCCTGGTGGTAGATGCCCTTTAAGTATTGAAGAGGTATCTGGGAGAAATGGCCATCTTTAAGGGAATCTGTCACCAGATTGAATTGCCCCATCAGTCATTACATCATATCATCTATTACATATCTTTCATGGTATCAGAGTGTATCAGCTGCGACCAGAGCCGAGATTGTTGATATTTCATTCTGTGAATTGGTTCTTCTGCTGATTGACAGTTTTCTCCAAGGCAGCGTCTCCATAGGCAAAGTCTCCATAGGAGAACTCTTACTTCCTGACCCTAGTCAAAAGCCAAACCAGTTCTCTACAATGTACTGAGGAGACGCAACCAGTGCTGTCTACAGTTGGGAATGTGTTCCTTCTGGAATTGATATACTGGTTTGGCTTTAATCCTGCATAAATGTCATTATGCTTCCTGTAGGTCATGCTTGAAGGTAAGGGGGCTGACTTACAAGGTAGCAAAAGAGGTAATGTTTTCCTTAGCCCATCTTGGAATATTTGCATTTTCCCCAGCTTTATCATTATCTATAATAGAAAGAGAAATTCACTGGAGAGTTGACAGGAGAGTAGCAGCTCATGAATATCACAGACTCCATCCGCTGCTCCTGTCCTGGTTGATAAATACTGACCCTCCATCTGCGGCCTATTTATGGACAGGAATGTCTGGCTGATGACGTAAAAGACAGGAGACTTCACTTCACCTATCAAGAAAGCAGAGCAGAACTATTAATATTTCTATATTGGTAAATTACCTAATATCCATTACAGAAAACCTGAGGTAAAGACGCCAACCCCTTTAAGTATTATCCAGATAAATTCAAGGACTCTGCTCTATACAGGTCTGAGCTTTATTTGCCTGCACCATAACTATAACAATAGAATCCTTGCTGCTGGAGGAGAGATAATGGGGCTCATTTACTAAGGGTCTGCGGACTGCAATATCTTCCGAATATCTGCTGATTTTCGATGTGCGCCGCATTTAGAAGGGATTTTTGTTGCACACGATCAGATTTTGGCGCAACGGCGCTGGCTTTCACATGTCACAAATAGGGGGGTGGGCCGTCGGACGATCCTACAGATTCGGACAACGCGTAGAATTTAACATCCAAAATTGTGTCGCAAGCCATGCACCGGGAAGAAGAAGGTGAACTCCGGCGGACCTCGGCGGGGAAGCAACATATGCAGGAAATTGGACGCATGATCTTAGTGAATCGCGGCAGCTCCAAATCCTCGGCAGACAACGCACCTCGGGGATCGCGATTGGACGGGTAAGTAAAGGTGCCCCAATGTACAGGGACAGCAGCTGGACTACACATGTAGCCGAGTCTGAATTGGGTTTTAATGATATTAAACTAGGGATGTACATGATACAGCATGTGGATGGAGTCAGATCTGTAGTATGTTGATTATTTGTGAGGATTCAGGATGCAGAAGTCAATGGTCCGAATATATGAAAACTGGTGCAATCTGCCTTGGTGCAGTTTGCCTCGTTTATGTGCAGTTTGCGCCATATAATCCAATAGTGGCGCATGCTCTTAGTTAATCTGGTCTGTTTTCAGGATGTGACACAGTTTCACCTTTTTTATCTTGTGCACTTTGCTTCATGCTGTTGCGAAGCGCAGAAATAAATGTGAAAACCAATAATAAAGTAAAGGGAGACCTGAGACCACTTTTATGGTCAGGACATATAGGCACTTGTTTAAATTCACATAAATTGCATTTCTGCAACAAAAGAGATCCCTAGACCAAGAATAAAAAATAACTTATTTCTATCATTTAATAAAACCAGAGCTATGTCTGTGTCTGTGTTTGGTTGGTATATATGTCCAAACCACGATTTAAAAATGTGGTGTGATAGGAGTAGGTTTTTAATGTTTCGGCATATCTATGGCGTCCTCAAAAAAAAGTCCCCTAAAAGTCTTTTCTCAAAACATCAGAGAGCGCGAGCTAACATGAGCTAACCATGATAGATCTTCTATAGCAGTGGTGGCGAACCTATGGCACGGGTGCCAGGGGTGGCACTCAGAGACTTCCCTGTGGGCACGCGGACTGTTCTCCATGCACAGAGTTTGCCAGACATGGCATCTTCCTGCAGTCTGCATTATTTTAAAGAGACCCATTTTAGGCTGCCTGAGACTATGGTAATAGTTAGAAGGTGGGATTAGGGTCAGTTTAGAGCTCATAGAGAACTTGCTCCAGGTCTCCACGCTTCTTCCTGTTCAGGGGGCCTTACCGTCTTTGAACAGTATTGGGGCACTCGGACAGTTATGTTACTGCCATGTTGACACTTTGGGAAAAGTTAGTGGGTTTTGGGTCACATTTTGGGCACTTGATCTCGAAAAGGTTTGCCATCACTGTTCTATAGTGTGTATTAAAAACCTACTCCCACCACACCACAGTTTTAAATCATGGTTTGCACATATATCCCAACCAAACACAGACATAGCTCTGGTTTTATTAATTGATAGAAATAAAAGTTATTTTTTTATTCTTGGTCTAAGAACCTCTTTTGTTGCAGGAATGCAATTTATGTGAACAGAAATAAATGTAGCGCAAACTCCGACTAAGCACTACCCTACCCCTTTAGGTGCACACATTAGTAGCAAAGTGTCAGACAAATTGCAACCTGGACACTTCATAAATACATGTCCAAGCTTTGTTTGGTGCAAACTTAGACAAAAAACTGGCACAGGCACAATAATATCTGGCCCTTAGTGTACATATAATGTTCCTGCACCATCTGTCCCAAGCCCTAGGCCCCATGCGGACACCTATGGAACCGGTCATGGTGCAGTGAGCACACAGTGAGTCAGGCTGCTGCACGGAAAAATATAGGAAATGTCTTATATTTTGCTGTATTATTGAGCTAGCCACTCGGCTTTCAATGTAGAGAGGAGGGGCTCCTGCACACGGCTGTATGCTCACCCGGGCTGGGTACATGCGTTTGTGTGCATCAGGCCTTAGGGTGGCGAGAAGAGAAGATATGCCTAATTACATTGCTGCAACCGATGCCATTCATAAATTCTACACTGTGTAACATTAGCTGACAATCATAACCAATATTATATTTGTGAATAGGATGAAGAGCACAAAAAAGAACAGGAAGAGCAGAAAAGGAGAGAAAATGAGATGGCCTTTAAAATGTGGTTACAACGAAAAAAGTCTCAACATTTCCAAGATAAAAGAATCCAGCAGGCAAAAGTGATGGAGACGAGCAGCGCTCCTGTGAGTTGTCTCATTCACTATCACATTCACAAATAGGGCTAAACCACAGCCATGGTTGTTCAAGGGTTGGCAATAACTAGTGTAGCAGACATGCTTCCGTTCACACCCCTCCACACCCACTTGGCATAGAGGTTTAAAGAAAATCTACCATTTGATTTGATACATTATGAACCAAACATACCTTGAGAATGCTGTAGCTACACTGATGCAGAAACATATCTTGTAATCCCTGAGTTGAGTGGTTTTGCTGAAAAATCAATTATAAAATTCAGGACCTTGGGAAAGCTGGATCCACATTACACAAGGAGCTTTCTGAACAGCCAAGACAGGATTAATCAACCTGAGCTGGATCACTCAGCTGAGCTGGGGGATGGTGCAGTAATTGATTATTCTGCCTGGCAGGGAGAACAGTGATTACATCATCCTCTGAGCAGTGTATAACTAATGTGAAAGGAAAAGCACTGAGCCTGGCACAGAAGTAACAGAGCTTCATTATCATCATTTTATAATTGTTTTTTCAGCAATACCACTTGGCACAGGGATTAAACAAGTTATTGTGCTGCTTCAGTGTAGCTACAGCATTTTCAAGGTATGTTTAATGCATCAAATCAAATGGTAGGTTTCCTTTAAGGGGGAAAACAATTACAATTCCTGGCGAACTTCTCCTGTGCCCCCACCATACTCTTGAAACCCTACCAAAACACATCAGACTGTTCTCCACATTTCAAACCTAACCTGAAAATTCATCGGTTTAGTATTGCCTACACTATACAATAACCCCACTGCCATGCCCCCTACCTTGTACTCTCCTATAGATGCAATATGTGTGAACCCCATTTTGAGTCAGTAATTAGCTTCAGAAACCGCAGGAGAGAGCAGTTGTGAACAGATTGTGTGGGGGGGGGGGGATCTGTGAACATCAATAGCGGATCCCCATTAGGCTATTTCGGGAAGGGGGGGAGCAGATATATGCATTAAATTATGTGTATATACATTATAATAAATCAATTTATATTATGAAAAGGCATTTCTGTTTTTTCTTTAAAGGATGAAGAGAGAGATTCACATCAAGCCTATACTCTTTGGCTCAAAAGGAAACATAAAGAAAAGATGAAAGAAAAAAAGATGGAAGAACTACAAAGACAAGAGTATGAAGCATTTCTCCTGGAACAGAAGGACCGAGAAGGAGCATTTGCACAGTAAGTAATTCAAAGTTATGTGCATGGAGGAAAGAATCCGTCATCTTTTCTTCTGAGTTTTGATCTTTATCTTCCCATCTGATTTACCTGCATTTCATCATTTTCCTTATTAATGACTCTAGTCTGAGGACCAAAAATGTAAAAATTCTGGTTCACATTGTCAGAGCCATAACTTTATGGCAATTGTTGTGTTGGTCAGCTGTGGCGATCTACTGTCTCAGCATAGTCTACTCTTCTGTCTCAGTTTTAAATAACCAAAATAATTTTCAGTCTGTCATTAATGCTGCATATTCAGATTGTAACCTTTGCAATACACAGCTTGCAGTCTTGGCCAGAAGCTTGGAAATCATTTTAAGTAGTTATATATTTTTTCAATATTCATATAGTGTAAATAAAATGTTATTTCTATGGTATATTTGTTGTAGTTTTTTAAATTAACAGTATATTTTGCAGGCAGTTTTCCTACCTACAGGAAGAATGGAGAGGTTTGTAATTGTTATTGTAGGTAGACTTCAACTGTCAGAGAATCTAAAAAAAAATCCAGAAAATCACATTGTATGATTTTTAAATAATTAATTAGCATTTTATTGCATGAAATAAGTATTTTATCCCATAGAAAAACAGAACTTAATATTTGGTACAGAAACAAATTACAGAGGTCGTGTTCTGTATTTCTTGACCAAGTTTGCACACACTGCAGCAGGGAATTTGACACCGTCCTTCATACAGAACTGTCAGGTTTCAAGGCTGTCGCTGGACAACGTTGAGTTACAGCTTCCTCCAAAGATTTCTGATTGGGTTAAGGGCCACTCCAGGAACTTGAAATGCTTCATACGGAGTTGCTCCTTAGTTGTCCTGGTTGTGTGTTTTGGATCATTGTCATACTGGAAGACTGAACCACGACCCATCTTCAATGCTCTTACTTAGAGGAGATTCTTGTCCAAAATCTTGCCTTACATGGCCTTCCTTCAATATGGTGCAGTCATCCTTTCTCCTTTGCAGTAAGCCACCCCTAAAGTATGATGCTTCCACCCCCATGCTACATGTTTGGGATTGTACTCATCCTTTTTCTTTCTCCAAACGCAACAAGTGGAGTCGATACTAAAAAGTTCTCTTTACAGTAGGGCCACATGATCTTCTCCCATTCCTCCTCTGGATCATCAACCTGGTCAGTGGGAAACTTTAACAAACCTGGACATGTTCTGGCATGAGCATGGGGACCTTGGAAGCCCTGCATGATTGAATCTACGATGACGTAGTGTGTTACTAACAGTGATCTTTGAGACTGTGTTCCCAGCTGCCTTCAGGTCATTGCACAGGTCCTCGTGTGTAGTTCTGGGCTGATTCCTGACCTTTCACAGAATCATCCTTATCCCATGAGATCTTGCATGGAGCCCCAGACTGAGGAAGGTTGACAGTCTTGTTACGTTTCTCTCATTTTTTTAATGATTGTGCTAACAGTTGTCTTCTCAGCAAGCTGCTTACCTATTGTCCTGCAACCCAACCAATCCCTGTGCAGGTAGGTCTACAAATTTGTCCCTGGTGTCCTTAGAAAGCTCTTCGGTCGTGCCTGTGGTGGAGAGGTTGGAGTGTGATTGAGTGTGTGGACAGGTGTCTTTTATACAGGAAACAAGTTCAAACATCTGCAAATAATGCAGGTAATGGGTGCAGAGAAGTAGCAGCATCTTAAAGAAAAACTAACAGCACTGGGAGCCAGAATTCTTGCCGGTTGTTAGGGGATCAAATACTTATTTCATGTAATTAAGTGCTAATTAATAATTTAAAAATCATAAATCAGATTTTCTGGATCTTTTTTGGGATTGTGTCTCTCATAGTTGAAGTCCACGTACAATAAAAATAACAAATCTCTCCATTTGTTATAGGTGGGAAAACTTGCAAAATCGTCTGGGGTCAAATACTTATTTCATCCATTCTATCTACATTAAAAAGTTAAAAGTTTGAGACTTTTTGCTGTTTCGTGCCATGCTTACCATTTGTACTAGAAGTTTTTTGTAAGGGGTGAGACTCACATACAACCTGTTGGATTGGGACCACTAAACCACCAACAGGCTATTATGCTGTTGGGGTTAGGGGTCCCATACAAGTTCAACCCACCACTGTCTGTCAATGAAGTCCATAGAAAATTGAAATTTCTGGTGTCCACTCCCTGGAGTCCGTTTCATCCTTCCAGCATATGAGATAAGTACACCTCACATCATTCTGTGTCTACAAATTCCCAGAAATTATTTTCTAAATTATGTGCCAGCATATCTAGATTGGCATAGGAAACATCAGTTTTCATAAATTGTCAAGTAATTTCTCTAATTGTAGCTCCAATGCCCATTACATACTGTGAAGGCAGCTCTTGGCCAATATACAGAGAAGTCCAGTGTGGAAACTATAAAATGGTTACAGTTGACAACACACATTCTTCTGCTTAGTTCCCCATATTACTTCCATTTGCCACAATAGGAGAAAACGCACTGGATGGAATTTATCATGCCAGGATTCTGGTTTTAACAGTCACAAAATGGCCATTTGCAACATTTTAGGCTGACTTGTGACTCCACTTTTGACAAGTGGGTGGGAGGTGGATGTCAGTATCTGTTTAGCCAGATTTATAAGTCATAGACATTGGCTCAATATCATTCCACTAGAGAGGAGGTGTAGTCAGTGGAGTAACATCATCTATGAAATCTATGGAACATTTCATCAACTTAGTGTAACTTAAAGGACACCTGGCAGCTAAAAAACAGGACTAGCTGCACATACTAAAACTGTCCCTAGCCCTCTTCCTTTTATCCCACTGTCAAAATCATTGAGGTAGCAAAACATACTGATAAGCTCCGCCACACTGTGGCACTTAGCGGTCCGATCACCGGTCATATCCTGCAGCAGTTCGGCGTATTCATGAGAAATGCTCTCATAGGGTGATGTGTCTAAGCTGTGATGTTACCCTTTGTGGCTGAGATTAGACGTGCTAATGCTATAATTCTAATCTTTCCAAGAGTTTGTCTTTCCCTGGAATTGGCAGAAAATCTTTATTTAGTCTCTGGCGACTCCTGACATCCGTACAGAGTGCAGGTTACGATGGTCTCAACGTTACATCATCAGATCTACAATGTGGTTCTGCAGCTCACATATTTTAAAATGTTATTCCATTAAAGAGCCCTAGAATATGCACATGCCCACCAGTAGATAGGTAGCCACAGCACATGTCCACCAGTAGATAGGTAGTCACAGCAAAAAAAAATAAAAATGAATATTCACCTACCTGTGCTCCCTGCAGCCAGCTCCTCAATGCACCCACACTCTTCTCTTTGACCCTGGCTTAGATAATGGCGGCTGGGTTAAACAATGGACGTAGGCAGCGGTAACATTGCTGTCTGTGTTCAGTGATCAGTCTAAGAGACACACAGCAGCCATCACTATTTATTAAAGATCTGTCTGAGAGCCAGATGCTGCCAACAAAAGAGCCACATCTGGCTCCCGAGCCATAGGTTCCCTACCCCTGACCTAGGGCTTCCATGGAGTTGCAGCTGAAGAATCACAGACTTTAGACCCTGGTTTACAGGGATCTTCTGTGTCTCAGTTCTACCAATCCTGGCCCAACTAACCACGCTACCATCTCTTTGCAGGTGGTTAAGGCAGAAGCGGATTCAGAAACGTGCTGAACAGCAAGCAGCTAAGGAGAGATCCAGAAAACTTCTACTAGAAGCCAGAAGAAGCAAGCAGATCCATAACTTGCTCTACAATATATCCGACTCCAAATCTTTCTGCTACATGGACCGCTAGACTGTGACCACATCTAACACATGTGGTCTGTGACATTGACCCGGGCTATTTAATAATGAATTACAAGAAAAGCTCTATTTTTTTCTATTAGTTTACTATATATTTTTGTGGTTTAATCTAATGAGGAATATGGGAAAAAAACTTGTGAAATTGTTGATATATCTAAACTCCAGTGGATCGTCAGGAACAAAGATCCTCTTTTATAGAGAAAGATTATTGTATCCATGGTGCATTGTGGTGTAGCTAATACCAAGCATTAATACAGGATCCTATGTTTTGTATCTTTTAGATAATTGGTGGATAATTGCTAGCAGTACAATATTTAGACAAGACCTTCTGGCCCAGTCAGAGCATTACCTTGATATGTAAGGTCTTACAATATTTATGACCTGTCCTTTTAGATCAATTTGGGTCTGACAAAAGGCACCACCACAGATTAGATGTTTCAATCTGACAAAGCTGCACTACCTGCACTGAAAAAATAGCAGATAAATGTTATATTTTCTGCATCTTTTGGACCAGTGATGCCCATTAAAGTCACTAGAGGAGATTTATCAATTTATCATTTATTAATGATACAATGCAGGTAAAGTTGTTCTCCAGCACTGTGGTCAGATAAAATCAATTCTTTATTGTTCCATTAAAACATACATGTTTCAGGCTACTTTTAAAATGTTGAGCTCTTTATTTCAGGGAGAACATTTATTCTTATTATTTATTATTGTTGAGAACATTTATTCAGTGTGGCCTCATAAAAGGGGTGTGGCCTCATGGAAATGGGTGTGGCCTAGCCCGGCCACCAGAAAGTTTAGTCCTAATCTAGACCAATTTATAGCTGGTCTAAATTATAAATCCACGTTTAATACTACTCCAGATAAATTATCCAGAAAGATTTACTAAGCGAAATGTAGTCTGACTCTACACTGGTCTATTTCCTGACACTTTGTTAAATCTCCCCCCACTGGATCAGTGAAAATCATTGGACAGCGAATAGATGATTTTCACAGATACACAATAAAAAGTACAGCAACTTGGTTTACAAAAAAAATGGTTGATTTGTTTTTCATGGATCCTCCATATTACCGGTAGTATTATTGTGTGTACATAAAGCATGGATCTCAGAGAGTTAGGGCCTGCAGAGTTTGCAGCGTTGCTGTCCAAAACGCTGATTTAGGGAGGTGCTAGGAATAGAACCCTCATCGGATCTTGATCGGATATTGGTAAATCATCAATAATATAATATAAAGTGTAGGTTTTTATAGCAGAAACCTTTAGGGCGCCCACTCAATGGGAATCGAAACGTCCCGTTTTATTTGCGCCCACTCAATGGGAATCGAAACGTCCCGTTTTATTTGCCTGGATGATATGTGAATAAAGTCTTTTGGAATTTAAAACTCTTCGGTGCTGTGGCTTCCTCCATCAACAATGCCTGACTTTGGGTTCTGAGCACCAGAACCTCCAGCTGCGAGCACCACCCATACAAACTTACCATGTAGGATTTGGATTGCTGTCTTACTACTACTCTTCACTAGATTTATGAAAATCCCATACACACAATGCAGAAAAATCAGCAGGGGAAATCTGAAAATCAGAAAACTGGCGCAGGGGCTTTAGTAAATCTGGGCCAATAGCTTTTGTTCTTGGCTTGAAATGCACATTTCGGACCAAAGCACATTCATCTCTGGGACACAGAACCTATCTCCTTCCTGACCGGTATAATGTCTGGACATTCCTTTCTTGTTTGTACTTACGTACAATTATTTGTACAGATAAACGAGGAACCTTCAGGTTTCTGGAAATTACACCCAAGGATGTACCAGACTTGTGCAAGTCCACAATTCTCTAATCTTCTAATATCTTGGCTTATTTCTTTAGACATAATTACACAATGAATATAAGTATGTTTTAGTTGTGCCTTAAAATGAATTCACTCAGATTAAGCAGAAGCTTCCAAAGACATGACATCATTATATGGGCATTGTTTAACGGCATAGAAATCTTTGTGTATGTAAAAAATTTCACTAATTAATCTGGCATTTGGAAACTATTAATAATTTTGGTAACCCTAATTTACCTAAAACATGAAAGGTTTATTCCAATTTCATGTCAGCAAGAAAAAATGTGTCTTATGCAGTGTATAATTCTGATTTTAGCATGTGTATACTGTGGCATAACCAGGTATTACAGTTAGGATCACATTTCTGATAACTGTTCTGCATTCAACAAACCTGAAAGATACCTAAAAAATCAGCTCCAGGCAGTGGCGTAACTTGTAGCGGATGGGCCCGAGTGCAAAGTCTGTGCCAGGTCCCCGACTATAATGTATGGTTTATAGTACTAGTCTTCTCATATGGGAAAGTGACACCTTATGGGCCCCCTAAGCCTCATGGGCCCGGGTGCGACCGCACCCTCTGCACCCCCTCAAGTTACGCCCCTGGCTCCAGGCATTATGAAGTGTTTGCTTATTAGTGACCACACAGTGGGTGGTAATGCTGTCACTTATGAAGTTGGTTGCCAGAGCCCATATTTTAGGGATAATAAAATAGTAGCAGGAGACCATCACAAACAAGCTGCGTCTAGGATATGAGCTTGATACATATACTGTGTAAACATATAAGAATGTAAACAAATCCTGACAAATGTGACTGCAGGGTGACAGTTCTTGACAGTGACCTGCACACACATACCATGTGACTGCTGAGGCCTTTGTGTACAGGTCACCCCTGAGACCAGTGTGAACATCTGTCTGATCAGCACTGATAGAAAAAGTACCGTAAGCACCTTTGTTGTGGCAAGGGGCTTAGACCAGGGCGCTCAGCAGTGGAATATAAACAGCACCAAAATGTATGTTTTATACATGTACAAATCTGATACATTGTTCCTATTATGCAGCACCCTTAAAGGAAACCCACCACTTCCGATGGTGCTTCTAAGCTGCAAATGACGTGCACCAGCTCAGGGTGAGCTGGTGCCAGCCCCTTTTTTTCGTTATGTTTTTAAACCGATGTAAAGCGTTAAAACACTTTATTAATCTTTATGTACAAGTAGCTTCACCGCACCGTGGTCCGCGCTCGGCGCACCATGCGTCTGAATAAGAAGTGGTCGCGCGCATGGTGCCCCGAGCGCGGACCACGGTGCCAAAACGTACTTGTATATAAAGATTAATAAAGCTTTTTAACGCTTTACATCGGTTTAAAAACATAACGAAAATAAGCGCCGGCACCAGCTCACCCTGAGCTGGTGCACGACATTTGCTGCTTATTGCCACCATCGGAAGTGGTGGGTTTCCTTTAACACTTTCATGGCCAAGCCTTCTCTATGTTGAATGTCAAGAGAAGAATTACCTTTTGAAATGGTAATTTATAACACCTTCCCGCTGTAGCCCGTTTTCATTTTTGTGTTTTCATTTTTCACTCCCAAACTTTTTTATTTCTCCATGTACAGAGCTGTGTGATGGTTTGTTTTATGCGTAACAAATTGCACATTTTAGTGATATTTAATATTCCATGCTGTGTACTGGGAAGTAGGAAAAAAATCCAAATGCAGTGAAATTGGTGAAAAACGCATTTGCACCGTTTTCTTGTGGGTTTGGTTATTACGGCTTTCACTGTGCGCCCCAAATTACATGTTTACTTTATTCTTTGGTTTGATATAATTACAGGGATACCAAATTTGGATAGGTTTTATAATGTTTTCATACATTTACAAAAATTGAAAATGTCATCAAAAGTTGCAAAAAATGACACCACCCACAGCTCCGTACACTGAAGTATTAAAAAATTATTATCGCCAGACAATGGCAAAATAAAAAAAAAATTCTGTACTCTAACCCTAGGTTGTCTGATCAGTCCTACCATATACTGCTTCTACAGTATGGCAGTATATGTGGAATTTCCTCCTCATTCATTACATATTGCACTGAAAGGGTTAAAACGAGACAAGGTCGGGTCTTCAGAAGACCCAAAAGCTGTCATGGCAACCAAACGACGCTCCCCAATGACGTCATTTTTTTAAAGCCGCTGGTGGCTTTGCACACCAATATGCAATAAAGACTTGCCGACTATGGAGAGCGCTCAGCCTGTGAGCCCTCTCCACGCACCCGCAGCTGACGTGTGATATACTATTATGACACATGTCAGGAAGGGGTTAAAATTGAATTCTCTATTTTTTTTTATATTTTGAGACACAGACAGAGCTTTAATGTGGTACCATATTCTGTACCTGAATATAGGGTGGGGGTATTTTCCTTTACAATTTAGAGGGAGTCTCCCATATAAAGCTGCAGACAGTGTTGGGTAGCAGTTACCTTTGTAACCTTACCTTATTGTAAGTGTTCTTAGGAGAACTGTGAAAAATACTTTTATATTCCAGGATTGTAGTTGGACTTGGAAAAAGTGGATCTCTCTCCATTTAACTGCTCGCAAGCCATTTATTTATTCTTCTCAGGCCTCAGGATGAATACTACAGAAGTTATTCAGAGCAGAGGGGAGGGACGTCCGACTGTGGACCAGTTTATTGTAGAGTTATGACAGCACAGCAGGGTGAGGGCAACCCCCCACCCGCCCTGGTATCTACCTGTGTCTCCCATTGTAAACAGTGGTTTATTTGAGAGTGGATCTTGAGGTAGAAGTTTGCCTGCTATATTGTCACCACTGAGCCTTGATCACGTTTGCTGTACAATCATACATTTTCTAATAAATGTAAGATTATAGGACAAAACAACCTGGTATACTGGCAGCGTCAAGAGAGGCAACCAAGTTACTGCAATATACATTTTTGTATTGTCTTCTTGGAAAAGGAAAAGATTTGTGTAATATGCACTGCGGTGTTATTATTCAGGCAAGGGCTTGGATTAGATTAGATGAAAGCGCTTCTAGATGATGAAACATGCTGTGATGTACAAATAGCCCCACATTTCTGGGAAAGGGCATATTACCGACTACAGAAGTCATTTTGGTTAATTCAGACAATCCTTATCCTGAGAATAGGCGCCATTAGGCTTTCTGCCTGTGGGCACAGTCTACACAAAGAGTTATACCCTCAGTAACTTTAGGAGCAGAGTAATCCCTATTTAAAATACCAGATTTATTGCTTCAGCTTCAGACTTGACTTCTCCAATGATACAGACAGATCAAACCTTCTGTAATGAAAGCTAAAAAAACACAACCTTCTCTCATGGCAAAGGTCATGTTTTCAGGACAAGTTTGAAACCTATCAGTGGAGGCTATCATTGGAAGAGACTATGCACCACCAATAAAATGGGGAAAAAAAACCCTTTCTCCTGATAAAAAAAAAGCCTAACTACCGTATATATAATAAAAATTAAGCTCTTCAAAGTTTCTCTGTCTGAAAAGTTATTGAGAGGAATCTGTACATGATTTTTAGGTAGAGCATTTCACTGCCCAGGTGTCAGTGTACTCAATTCTAGACACCATTTCAGATATGATTATCTAGATCATTATTTGGGGAGTTTTGATTAATTATACATGTTTATGATCAAATATAATGGGCTAGGATGGATTTAAAATGTACAGTATTTAGGAAATAGTGCGTCAATAATCATTAACCCCAACTACCCTACCGGGCTACTCTTGTCCCAATCTTCTTTCTTACAACACAAAATACTTGAAAATAAAGTCAGAATAAAACACTGCATTTTAATGACCTGTAACAATATAGTAATACAACAGATCCCACTGAAAATACTGCAGATCAAGAAAATTACAATGATAAACAGATGTCACATGTCTCCGGGAAGAGAAATACTGGTTAAAGTGATTTAAAAAAAGATTGCATAATGGAATGACCGAGTTGTGCTGAAAAACGGCAGTCAGTTTATCACACGCTGTGAAAGTCAATACTGTCCTGCTTGAAAATTCATCTTGAACAGTCTTAGTCATAAGTATTATTGCACTGAGCCGGATATCGTTGTCAGATGCCTGAGTATAGGAGTTATTGCTATTTTTCTAGCGTTGTCTTCACCAAGACAATCAATGCTATCATTTAAGGGAACTTGTCATCAGATTTTGACCTATGAATCTATTGACCAACTCCAGGATCTTACAACACACACAAATCGTGAATCATGGATTTTGCTAAAAACATTGACGTCATTGTAAATTCTCCTCTCTGGGCTCCCTGTTTCTCCATTGTCGCTGGCTCTGTTTGTATCTCATGCAGGTAAACTCACACCTCAGGTCCAGACATGTGCATTGTCACTGCACATGCCTGGAGCTGTGAGCGCACATGAATGAGATATGAACACCTGACGGCAACGGCGTTACAGGAAGAGAAGGGAAATATGTAGCTAGGATGTCAATGGAGCTGTGGACATATTAGTAAAATACATGACTGAGTTATACATATTTTAAGCAGAACCTTTCAATAGCTTCTTAGGTCTAAACCTGCAGACAGGTTCCCGGTAAATGGCTACAGCTGGCCATACATAATCTTAATGTATAAGTCACACTAACAATAGCTTTAGCTAAAATGTAATGTGTATAGACATATCGCCAAAACACATTGGATTAGAAACTTTTATTTTGGCTTTTCAATCCCTTTGTTCTGGAAGACAAGCCAGTGCCAGATTTTTCCGACACTGGCTTTCTCTTCCATTCATCACACATGCCTGGCTTGGCCGAGTATGCAAGTGTGTGTGGCGTAATAAGCCGAGAAAGCTGTTGACCACTTTCCCTGAAATTTTGTTATCAGATTTGACATATTTTAAAACTTCACTTTTATTTCACAAGTAATAAAAAAATTGTATTACCATCCATTTGGTAGCAAATCGGGTGGATATACAAATTTTTATTACGGTAGCTGTAAAATAAAAGTTTTATAACAGCTCTACTCTCTAACAAAATTTCAGTGAAAGCTTCCTGAGAGCATCCATAAATTGATGACCAATTGATCAGCACGATTGAGCCTTTTCCTGACAGCTATGTAACGTGTATGGCCAGCTTACATCCTCCTATAAAGCAATTAGTTCTCCCTGACAGTGATTGCAGCAGTTGAAAGTGATGTTCTCGTATCTGGTATATGGGTGAAATCGTCCAATACTTTTTTTTGCAGCTAAGAAAGAAGTTGAAGACTCTGAAAAGGAAATATCTGGAGACGTCTCAGAACATGCAATAGGATCTTGAGCCTTCAGTATCTGAAACATAAAAAAACAACAATATTTCAAGTCACATAATTTAACATTTTATGGATCTTTTATACTGGAAAACTAAATATACAGTGTCTGCTCTTCCAATTGCTGTCTACAGAATGCTGACACATTGGGGGCAATTTATTAAGACTGGCATTTTGTATGTCAGTCACGCTTGTCAGCATAAAGCGTGCTGGATCTACTAAGAAGCTCTGGCCTCTTAGTTAAACTAGAAGGGATCTCCACCAGGTTGAACCCATTCAGACCAGGTTGTACCAGGCAAAGATTTCAGCTATAGCCTCTGCTGGTTTTCCGACGGAGACCATAGTAAATGTGGCGGACTGAGGCGTACCCACCTTCAGTGAAAAAGCACAAATAACGGCAGAGATGGGGATATGTAAATGCTCTGTTCAAAGGAGAACTGTCAGACAAGACATTATAAATTGCCTATTGTTATTATAGCAGATCTTGTCAATGACAGGAAACAAGACTCATAATTCTGACTGTAATCTACAATTTCTAATGAGATGTTATTTACCATTTCAGCCATTTTTTCTGCAGGGGTGCTGCAAAATTCTGTTATCTGTGAGGTATGTGAAGGACTCTCTGATCCAGTATTTCCAATTAGGTGAGACTTTACTGCTACAGCCAGCTTCTGATTTGCTATGACAAGTTCTGAGGTAGAGTATGGCTGAGCATTAGGGTAATAGGTCTGTTGTCTTCCCCACTGCAGAGAGATGAGAAGCTCTTCTAATACTCTGTAAAAAAAAAAAAAAGACACAGAAAATGTCAGGAAACTACAATAAGCCCAGTGGCAAATATTCATAATAAAGACAATATTGCTTAAAGGACATCTACAATCAATTTACTGATGGCAGATGTGTCCTAATAATAAGATCCTGAAGAACATCGTTCCTCAGGACTTCTTTAATTATAACACTTTATGCCGCGATTGTGGAAAAATAGAGTTATAAAAGTTATGCAGATTACCCTGGAGCGCTCAGGCTTCGCAACCGAGCGCCTCAGGGAGTCTTATATTTTACTTTATGCATTCCCCACCCCTTATTGGGGGGGTTTTGTGCGTCTTGGGAACAAGGATCATCAATAAAACTTCAGACACCTGATAATTGCAGCCTGCGAGTAAAGGAAAGCATCCAGAGAGCTTCACCAAAAGTCACATTGGGCAGAGAGCCCAGTCTATAACTAGAGGTCATCCATGAAAGAAAGTTCTCAAATTAGAATACCCTAGTGATGTTTACACAAAGATCATTTTAAGACCCTTACTTTACTTTTTACTCAAGTTTTAATGATGTTTTAGCTCCTATAACTAAGTGATGGTCAGTGCAAAATTCCAGAAAGTAGATGGTGCTCTAAGCAGACACATTATGATCCCTGTGTGCCGAGAATGTGGTTACATTATCAAGGTCCAAGTTTATCTACACTTTCATTTAGGTTCTGAACATTCTAGTAGTATCCACAGAAAAAGAGAGACTAGACAGATCACTGCTGATGAGATCCATGAGATGGATACAACACACAATCACGCCCTCTATAACACACATCGTCAGCTCTACTATATCTCAGCTATAACACACACTGTCAGCTCTGCTATATGCCTCCTTCCTCTGATATAAAAATCTTATATTTCCTGTATCTTGTATAGTAAGCCTGTGCACGCTGCTTCTTGCCAGAAGGAAGTTTCTGCCAGTGTGTGTGAGGTTGTCTTGTAATGGAGGGGGAGGGAGCACTGCATCCTGCAGACAAGAGAGGCTACTTATGAGAAGAATCTGCCCTGCCCAACCATAGAAGATAGAATACTTATGGTTGGATCCCGGGCAACCAAAATTGTATACACCAGGACTGATAGAGAGAGGTTGGAATTGTATCTGTGAAATGCTGTATTTTTGTTAATAACAGTGAATTAGAGAGTATGTTATTTTGCTATGTTGAGTATATTTAAGAAGCTTGTTTTCCTGGGAATACAGTAGGTTGGCTCATTGGTTGCAACCAATTTCAAGATATGGCATCTGGTTTAAAAGGCTGATTTGCAATGGCAGGACAAGTGAAATGATTTATAGAGTAATGATTTTTCTATTGGTTTTTATGCTTTAAACCCCATTAATTACACAATTATAAAAACCTCTCACTTTTGTGTTTCAGACATTTCTTGTCGGTACTGGTCTCTTTCACTTAACAAATCCTGTAGTGCACTTTGGGTCTCCCTATTTTGCCTCTGAAGATTTGCCCGTATGTTGGTCAACTCATCTGCCATAACTCTGCAATACAAGAAAACAATTAAATCGGATTGTTCCACAGGTTTTGCATCAGTATTGGTCTAAGCGTCATGTATGGACTGACATACCGACTGGCAAGAAACTTGCTCCTCCATACGTCACACTGAATGGACATGCGTTCCAGCTGCTCTGAGAGCTGGGCTGTGTTCCTTGCCAAGGCTTCATTCTCTAATATCAGCTGGTTCTTTTCTCGGGCGATACGCTCAAAGTGATACTGTAGATCATCACCAACAGAGGCTACCAGCAACTTCTTCAATTCCCTGTTAACCTAGGAAACGATGGCAGATTGTTACACCACACAAGAAATATTTATAAAGACAAGTATACAGCCCATTACATCTACAAACACTAAAATCTAAAAACCTGACTATAAAGACTCATCTTTGACAATTGTACCAATATACGAGGTAGCTGAATTATGGCAAATCTCCAACCAATATTTGTCTACTCTGGTAATAAAAAAGAGAAGAGGCAACATTAAATCTCTAAATGTATGCATGAACGTGCAGCAATAATTCACTTCTTGCTTGGTGGCGCCATGTATTGATCCATAGAAATTATGTTATCATCTGGTACATGATTTATCGGTCACTGTAGTCTAGACACACAAAAGTTACTGTACAGAAGCAAGGAATGTCACTTCAACCACAAAAAAGTTCTGTTATATCGAAATGAAACTCATACAAGTCATATAATGTTTGGATTATGTGTTATCCCTCAGCTCAGTTGTGTCCAGCTTTCTTTTGTGAGCCGCATCTGTAACAACAACATAAGCCTCTTCACTTTTAATGGGAGTCTCAGCAGCAGTTGTTGGACTGTGCATAAGCCATCAATACTAAAGCCAACCCTTTTAAAGGAGATGCACAGGGATGCTCTGGGATAAGATAATTGATAACTTATCCATAGAATAGGTCATCAATATTTCAGTTCAGCCACTACACAGGAAAGAGTTATCTGCTTCCCGTTTCATTCTATGTTTATCAGAAATGTTTAAAATAAAAGATGATTTGTGGCGGTGCCCGGTCCTGGGCCCCTACCGATCAGCTACTGATCATCTATAATAATCTATAATAAGGATAGTTCTTCAATATTTTTAGGTTGGACTTCTTCAGACCATATTTGTACAGCTGGATTAACACCTGAAAAAGTAGAAAAGCATGAATTTAATGTTACACAACCTTGCTTCCTACTCTTTCATGTGAAATCCTATAAAACGGCCTTCCCAATATTGATGTGGAAGCATGAGCATACATACATAGCCTTACCTCAGTCTGGACTTTTAGCTGGTTGGAAAGTCCTTCCTTATCTTGTAGTAATCGCTTTTCAGAATTTTTCAATTTTTCTAACGTGCCTTTCATTTCTGAGAGTTGTTTCCATGGCTCAGTAACACAATCCACTACTTCTGCTTTCCCGTGTGCATTGACCTCATGTGATTTAGCCTGCTTAGTCAGAACTGTGTGGGTTATTGCTGATTTAGGGATGACAAGTCGCACTGCTTCAATCTCTATTGCTTTTTCTGTCTGAATTTTGCCAAGCTGAAGGACACCAGGACTAATGGATGGTGCTGGAGAACTTTTTCTTTTCGGGCTGTGAGCTGCCTTTGTGTGCGATGTTGTTATTTCCTTTGATTTTGCAGTCTCTTCTGTTTCCATTCCATCCCCAGTCCCACGCATAGGCGGAGAAGTTTTAATTGCTAACATAAAATTAAAAAATTCATAGTAAGAAATTCTTTAAGTATCTCATTTCAGTTATTAAAAGGCAGCAAATGGCAACAATTATATAATAGGTTAAGTACATGGATTACTGTCCTGAATGCATAAAACAACATCCACGCTGTAGTTGATGTAGACTGCAGACTGCACTGTACATTGCCAGCAGGCTCAGTGTGATGCAAGGATTCCCGTGTGGGATCGGGATTAATCTGGCAATGCTCTTTAATTATACAGTAAAATGGTACAATAGTTTATCACACATTAGGTCACATATACCCAAAGGAGGTTTTCCCAAAATATATACATAACCATGGAACATGGAGTGAAGAGAGCCATGACTATCAGTGGTATCTCATAACATATATCCACACACCTAGGAGCAGAAGGTACTGACACCATCTAGCGGTAAGATGCTGTATTATGGGGAAAAGCCACATTCACATATTGAAGATAAATAAGGAATTTCAAAGTGCAAAACAACAGTGTGTATGAAGATCTTCTGAATGTTTGTGACATTGCCCAGTGGTTTGTCGGAAACTTGTAAAGTACTTGAGGGGAACTTGAGAAAATAAAAGTCAAAAATGTGTCAGATTCCCCCCAATCCCTCAGCAGCTGTGAACCCTACAGCCACTGTGGGCCGTCTTTACTTGAGGCTATTTAGTTTACACTCTCTAGTTACAGCTCTAAGAAATGTAGACACAACTATATTGGGAACTCCACAGACAAATAATCCATATTGTACCACCCCACTATGGACATATCATGAAGCAACCTACCATACAGATGGAAGATATGACAACACTCACTGTATAATACTTACTTGTCATGGTGTCTTCACGCAGTATATTCTAACCGATGACCCAGCTGAAAAAAATGAGTATAAAAATGTTGTCAATTTGATGCTATCAAAAAGCGACACCATTTTTTGAAATAAAACATATGGTAAGAAAATTTCAGGTACTTTCATACTTCGTTTTCACCATCTGTTGTAAGTGTACATTGTTGGGATTCCTAACATTGTTGGGATTGTATGCTTACAATTAAGGTCTGCAAAGTATCCCACTCTACGCTCTTGCTGCATGCTCATACAGTGGGATACGGCGTCCTTATCAGCCCCTACCCCCCGATTTTCTGCTGTAGATGTTGTAGGTGTCTCCATATACAAACAATTACATTCCAACTGGTCTCTACTAGTCCTGGTGAATACACTTTTGGTTGCCCTTGGATCCGATCATCAATCTACTGACTATGGTAGGGCAGGGAAGATCCTTCTCATGAATACCTTTTCGTACCTGCACACTGCAGCGTCTCTGCATCCATTACAAGATGAACTCAGACACTAGCACTTCCTGCCGACAGGAAGCGTGCAGAGTTTACTCTACAAACTACAGATAAGATCTTTATAGCAGGGGAAGGAGGTATAGCAGAGCTGACTGTGTGTGTTATAGCGGAGTTGGATTGTGTCATTGTGTTTTGTATCCATCTCATGGATTGCATCTCTTTTTTCTGTTTGTCAGATACTAGTAGAATGTTCAGAACTATATAAAAACGTGTTGGTAAACCTGTACCCCGAAACTCTAAGCACATTGTCAGCACACTGCATCTCACAGCACAGAGTAATCATAATGTGTCCACATCACTGACCACCAATGCGTTATAGGAGCTAAAACAATAATAAAACTGAATAAAATTGTAAAGTATGAGGGTTGAATATAATCTTTATGAATAAAAATACATTTGGAGAGAAAATATATAAATAGTATATGCGGCCACATTTACGTACCCATAGATGGCAATGGTGGTGCCACACATGTGTGGTACCGTTCCGCACCGTAGATGGGGAAAAGATAGAGCATGCCGGGCCAGACGGGCATGCGGCTGTATGAATGTACCCTTAGAGTGTTTGGGAACTTTTCCCCTTCCAGAGGCAGTGTGCGCTCAGGCACAAAGAGCCATCAACCGAATTGAGCAGTCTATGCGACAGTCTGATCTTGTACTGTGATGGGGCCTATATTATCAGTCCCGTCACAGCAGCCACTGTATACAGTGAGAGACATGCAGGAAAATGCTATGTGCATCTTCTCTGCATATCTGTGTATACAGATCACTGATAACCATAATCTTATGGGCTGTTATTGTCTGAGAAGACAATAAAAAGGTTGTGCAACCCATGTTTAATACATGACTTAATATTAGTATAATTGTCTAAGCACAGAAAACAGGGGCTGTAGCATTTTTTGTATAAATAGATGTCGATTAACATTACATATATTTACAAGTTTCATACTTGTATAACTGAAAAAGTCATACTCAAAAAGGGAGAGAGGAGTTATTACTCTTCTGGCAAAATGTTAGTGTGACCTCCGATTGGGGTATTTGCACATGTTCTGAGTGATCTGTCACTCCTGAGTTTTTTTTTACAATAACTGATGAAACAATGGACATGGGAACTGGCCTTGAAACTGAAGATTTTCAACCCAAACTTTGTTAGCACAGAAGGCGCATGTGGCTGTACCCAGAGGCTCAAAACTCCAGGCACTTTTTAGCATTATTTCTCCCCAGGAGTAAACATCTGAAAAACTCACAACAAATAACAGAGTGGAACATTCCCGTAGAAAAACAAGACAATAAGAAACCTGAATTGTAAGTCTGCTACATCAGCAGTGTAAAAATATCCATTTCAATGCTTGTTTACTGGATGTACTTCAGAGATAATGCGAGGGGTATAATGCAGTGTGAGCCAGATCCATGCCTCTCTATAGAGGTGCACAATAGGGGTCATAGCCTCTAAAGCAGATGTCACACAACTTTCCTACAGACATGTCCGGCACCAGCACTGGGCAAGTGCTGGGGCCCAGAGCTGCTGGGGGCCCACATAAGACTGTTCATAAAGTATCCATGGGGGATGTATCTAATGAATCCATAGAGTGGTAGTGGTAGTGGTGGTGGGGTTATATAAAATATTCATGACGGGGGAATATTTTAGGGAACAGGAATTTTAATTTGTAATGACCCCATGTGAGTTCATTACTATGGGGCCCAGTGAGGCCAACTGAAACCTGGAGCGAACCCTGCGGACATAGCACAGCAGTACATGAAGCATTGACATATGTGTAATACAGGTCTTATTACTGAGGTGTAGCCTGCAGGGAGCGCCCCGCACAGTCACACAACATTTCCTGCAGCCTCACTCACAACAGTAGGCGACCACCTACTGGGAGAAAGAAGCGCCATGATACCACTATACACTGAGGACAAGTACAGGAGCAGGACTTACGTGTCCACAGGAAGCGTCTCTCTGTTGATATAAGCCGCACGTTTCGATGTAGTCGGACGTCACTTCCGGCCTGTACGTCATTGTGCGTCTATTGGACGGGAGCAGCATCCTTTCCGGTGTGTAATGGTTGCTAGGGAAACCCCGGACAACCGCTGTTAGCGTCTAGTTCCAGGTTACTGACAACAGGACAGCAGAGAGAACGTCACATTGGACCATGGTGAGTGGTAATAGAAAGATATGTATTCTACGCGCACTGCATACGGCAGACTTTATACTAAACACTGGCTTGTATAAATAAAGTTTATTGAAATGAACACTCGGTTGGTGCAGGGATCATGTGAGATCGAGGGCCATAGTGCATCTCATGGGGGCAGAGAGATTTAACATGTAACGGAGGAGATATGCACACCAGGTCTCTACAATCCATTGGAATAGGTCATTTATAACATATGTGTCCCCTGTGTTTCTGAAGGTGCTGATCCTCCAGACTATTTCTTCATTTCATGGGAGAAAAGGTTGAAGAATGATGGTGCATGCTTACATTTGGGCCTGTGTCATCATTATCTTATCACTAAAACAGTAACAGAAGACTAACACATGTGTTAATATTTGCATCGATTTTAATGGACTCAGTGACTTCGGTTAGTGTCCGGTTGCATCACTTATTCTATTTGAGGTTCAAAGAATAGCGCTGTAGCTTCTGTCCACCCTTCCACTCAAACAAATAAACAGTACCGTATTTTCCGGACTATAAGGTGCACTTAAAAGCCTTGGATTTCCTTGGAAATCCAAAGTGCGCCTTATAGTCCGGTGCGCCCTATATGAGGCAGTGGACCCTACTTACATAGCGTATAGACATGAAGCCAGAAGTAGTTGGCTTGGTGCAGTGGCCTGAAGCCATTACTGCAGGTGCAGCTTTCATTGTATTTAAATGGCTAAAATGTAACAATGCAAAGTTTGTTATTGACATAACCACAACAAACTGTTTAATGAAGTGAACAGAATATTTAATGTTCTTGCTAAATAATGTAAAGAAGAATAGCAAAACAGCTTTTTCATTTCATTAAATCAATAAAAAGTCACATAAATTTAATGCTTGTTTAAGTATAGAGCAACTGGTGACATTACTGCAGAAAAATAAGTCGGCAAGTACCTGGAACTTGCTCTGCAGACAGGGACAGCAAAGTCCTTACTTCCAAACTTTTCTGCTAGAGAAAGAGGAACACAAAAAGCAGGTACAGTCCCCCCTTTCCTCTCCACTTTATCCCACCCCTTTATACCACACAATACAGGCAGTCCTCGAGTAACATAAAAGAGGTTCTTTAGGTTTGTTCTTAAGTTGGAATTATATGTATGTCAGAACCATATATTATATAGTTGTAGCTCCAGACAATTTCTTTTTGTCCCAGTGAAAATTGGATTTTCAAGATTTTTTGCTACAATGGGAACAAGGATTAACAATAAAACTTCATCACAGACACCTTACAGCTGATCATTGCAGCCTGGGACTAAAGTAAAGCATTCAGAGAGCTTCACCAGAGGTCACAGTGGTCAGAGGAGTTTGTCTGTAACTAGGGGTCTCCTGTAAGTCGGGTGTCCTTAAGTAGGGGGCCGTCTATATACACCTCCCAATTTCTTTAATTCTATTTACTCTCTGGACCACATCTCTTATTGGAGGGGAGGAAAATATAAAAAGAATTGGAAGAAAACCCTCCGTCTTCTGAAGACACAGGCCCTCAAGTGCCTAATGACAGATGCAGCCTGGAGGTATGGCAAAGTCCCATATGTGTTCAGCCACATGTGCACCAATGTGGTTGTTTATCATCTGTGCTGAAGACCAGCCTGTATCTACACAGCAGACAAATGTGGCAGCATATTTAGGCCCTAAAGGGGTTTTCCATAAATATGGAAATCCCCAGGGGGTTGTGGGAATTAAAAAAAGGAACTCATACCTATTTTGCTCCGTTACATCATGGATCCTGTGCCCGAATGGATGTTTCAGGGGGTCACTGGACCTGATTCAGCCAATAAGTGAACTCCGAGGTCCAGGGCACAACAACGGAAGTGGAAAAGATGTCCTATGTCTGAGAAGGCCACACATTGGATGATTCTCCAGAACTTCCCTTAAACTTTGCCACTTTATTATATCTCTGTGGGAATGAATAAGAGGTTATTAGACGTATAGAGTATCAGGGTGCCTGTTCACCAGTCACATCATTCATCTTCTCCTTGCTTCCATCTTAGGGGGAAGACGGGGTAGAGGACATCTGCCCTGCCAGTGGTGACACTTGTCACAGGGATAGATCTGTTACATAGAGTTGTCTCCAGGCATCATTTCTCCATGATGTGTATGAGAATTTAGTTGTACTGCTGACACTATAGAAACCTCCAGGGACGGCTCCTTGTGTGATGAAGCAATGTGCCTACAAGGTAACGCTGCTTTGCGCTGCCAGGTGGCACTGTAGCACTTTCTGTTCCCTTTGAAACTGTAATATAACAATGACATTCATTCTAGAGGTGAAAGTCTTTGTTGTATTAACTGCAAATTTTCCACTTGTGAAGCAACTTCTGAATATGTTTATATGGCAACATTTTGCGGCACAAAAATCTACAATGAATATGCCTCTAAAATCAGCATTGAAATGGATACATATTTCAATGTACTCTACGATTGTGCAGCAAAACTAAAACCTACTTAATGGTAAGATGAGGTTATTGGGCTGATTTATGGAAGAGCAAATTTGTTGCCTATAGCAACAGAGATGAAAGCTGGAATGTGATTGGTTACAATGGGTAACAAAGGCACTTTCATGACTCTCATTGTGGCTTTTTTCCCCTCATGTGATCTCCGGGCCCTGTGCAGATGTTGTATCCTGACATTTCATTAATGGATTGTGATTGAAAACACTGAGCTTCTTACCTCTCCCTGGAGCCTGACTTTCATCGATTACTTTCTTCTATCATTTGTTTTTACTGTTCTCAGAGTGTGAATAGACGGCGCCTTAGAATAGGCCTCTGGGAATCAGCCCAAAACTAAACTACCCTGACATAGTTTAGTTCTGGATATCGTACATGGACATCTACGATACACATGGCAACCATAGTCTCTCTGAATTAGTATTTATTAGCAGTATAAGCCGACAGTCTCCATTTTGTTATTATACCATGAAGGAATTTTGGAAAATTCCATGACAAATGCAGATGAATTCAGGTTTTGGTGCAGAGTTTTTCACCTTTGAAATGAAGTTCTGCGTGGTTGTACTTTAAATGGCCTACATTTGACATCATTGTCCTCTTACGTTAGACCAGCTGTAATTCCTGGCATGCCTGGAATAGTAAATAACTGCTCTTAGTTAAAATAAAATAGAAATGGTTAACAAGAATATTTTTCAATAAAAGTTCACACTACAGGAGTATTACTTTACACATCCCCATGGAGAGTCTGTGCCTGATGCCCATAGGTCAGTGATGGGCAACCTTTTGAGCTTGGTGTGTCAAAATTCGTCAAAAAACCGAGCATAACTCGGGTGGTGTGTCACCTTGAGAAAAAAACCCTAATTTTGTGATATTTAGAGTTTAAATAACAAATACGTATAGTCATTTAACTTACCTGCTTAGTGACTTCTTTGTTAATCTGTCAGTTGGTTTCTTTTGTTGGTCTTGCTGTTATTTAACTTGTGTGGGGTGCCATGAACTAAGATAAGTGAGGGGGAGGGGGAATTCTTCCAGTGATGGCGAACCTGTGGCAGTCCAGCAACAGCTAGTTTTAAGGACATTTGTGTCCAGAGAAGTGCCCCCCAAAGAGTGTACATCACAGCCCAGCCCGGCAGAGCTCAACTCAATAAATTAACTTACCTAACTGGCACAGGCTCCAATGACACCACAAGCCTCCGTTGCTCCTCTTCAGGCCGCTTCAGCTCCTGTGTAGATGTTCCCGCGCAGGCACAGCATAGGTTGCGTCTTTGCGAGCTGGGGCTGCTCTGTCTCCACGCTCCACTCTGGCGTCATTGGGCGGCCTCCGCAGAGTAGGAAAGGAGGACAGGAGCAGCAGCTGCGATCTCTCTGACTGAGATGCAGCCGCTCGCTGCAGACCACATCGCCAACCGACCGCCCGACCGGCCCCAGACAACTGCACTACAGCAATTTTTCTCCAGCAGCCGTGTGTCACTGAAAATGGCTACGTGTGTCAGTGCTGACACGCGTGTCATAGGTTGGCCATCACTGCCATAGGTGCTGATAGCTTCCCTGTGTCAGTTCTCACTATAGTCCTGATATTCTATCCATGAATTACCATGTTTGGGATAAACAGTCACTGTCTTCTTATCATCCCATAGAGCAAGGGACTCATGGAGAGATTATAAGAAGAACTGAACTAATGGCAGATATAAGAATGCTACTCTCAATGTGACTGGAGTATCAAAGATGACCAAATGTCTCTATAACCATGTTGGCTAAGTGTATGGCAAGGATAACACTACAGATCTGGATGTGACTGGAGTATTAGAGATATGATTTAATGCCTCTACAAGAACACAACCATTGCAATCAAAATCGCACATCAGCTGCCATTGTCTATAGCAGCCAATCAGAGTTTATATCAATGACCTGTAGCAAAATAGAAGCTGAGCTGTGATTGGTTTCTATCCAGGCTAACTGCCACAGCAGCCAGCAGAGAACGGCTCCTGTACATGGTGGTCACTAAGTGTATTTTGGAAACTGCAGGGTGAAAATTTAGATTCAAAACCTGGTCTATGACATTCCCTGGATTACCAGAGGCCTATGTATATAATTTAATGATTGTAAAAACAGCTGTAGAGGACATACAAAAACACTCACAGCTTTATATATTAGATAATACAAGGTGGTACTTCTCTTTATTAGAAAAATAATGTGCTTAAAATAAATCCTCCAGCATGTAATAGGTTACTGACTTTACTTTGGTTGTAAAATGGGTTCACATTTTATCCCACTTGCATAAATCTAAAGAACAAAGGGCACCCATTGACAAGATATCATGTCATTGTGTGAACTGATTCCAGGAGATCTGGTAAATGATTTATGAGACTATTTTATTTCACACTTCACCTTCACACTTGTGTCACTATCGGAGATCTTCCCCTTTTCTCTCAGCAGGGCGCACACCTGTCACACACTTTCTATTATTCAACCCAATTCACATTAGAGAGGCCTGGGCTCTCAAGAGATATGAATGGATCACTGGAAAGGTGTGAAAGGTGAACATTTGCAACACACAAATGCGGTGCTGGAGAGAAAACAAAAAATGTCTCCAGGCCGGTGATATTATATCCCCTAGTAAATTGCATAGTTACCGCTCAGTCTCATTGAAGTGAACACTGGTCCTAAGACAAGGTCATCAGTTTTAATGTACCAGAAAACTCCTTTCTTCAGCAAGCAAGGTAGTACAGAGCCTGCTAGAGCTGACTATAGTCACGCAGGAATCTTTGGATCCCTCATGTTAAAGGGGTTGTACGGGTTTGAATGCATTGTGTTAAAGGTAACCTTTCAGCAGGTTTGGGGCCCCTGAGGTTCCAGCTTGCATTTATGAAATTGGGGTTTCGTGTCCTGATTTGACCTGTTTAATTTACTGCCGCTGGTCACCGGGTTCTAAAAGTGATCCAACCGAAAAAGGTTTGGACGATACAGACAACACCACCAGCACTGTCTTTGTACACTTGATAAAGGGGAACTGTAACCCCGAAACGCGTTGTGTTTCTAGATCTTTAATAAACCTATTTGTATATCACACTCTGAGTGCACCATCTGGTTGAATCACAAACATAATTTCACTTTCCTAAAATATAATTCAGACTGCATTCACAAGACCGATGGGGTGTTACGGCGCCGTATGCCGTGTATTTCTATGGAGAGGGGAGGGGTCAATCCTCCTCCTCTCCATGGCACCAGATGTATGTCTGCCCGGCTATGGCCCATGGGACATACGTTCGTGTAAATGCACCCTTAATTAAAGGACACCAGGAAGAAGGATTGTAAACCAAGCACAGGGACATACTGGTGTGTGCCCCCTCTGGCAGGATCTGCTCTTCTTTTATCTTTTTATGCCCTTGTAAAAGGCATTAAAATGATGCAAATGAACCTGAGGGGCTCCAGGCCGCATTAACACGTATTTAGCCTGGAGCCCCTCAGACTCATTTGCATAATGTGTAAAAGCCTTTTATTGTAAAAAGCAGTGTATTAGAAGAGCAGAAGCTGCAAGAGGGGGCACACACCAGTATATCAGTGTGCTTGCTTTACAATCCTTCTTCCTGGTGGTAGATGTCCTTTAAAAAAATGTAAAAGTGGGAAAAGGTTGGTGAATCTCTCTGTAATAATTTGCATCCAGTAAAATGTTAACTAGGAAAATACATGAAAGTGTCACTTTTCTATTAAATGACATTGGCTTTGTGTTTATTTGTACTAAGAGGATGCTGAAAAGTCAGAAAACAAAAGGTAAGATTTGTATCTGAAGGAGAATCCTGTAGCTATTGCAGGTCTTATATAAGTATAGCATTGTCCCCCCTGAGAAGGTACAAAGGTTCCGAGCTTTACCTTGATGGAGTTATGCAACTATTATTAGATTTTATCTTTCACTGGAACTGTTAGTGGAATGGCACTTGTCCTCCTTTTACAACCTCCGAAAAAAGCTTTTTATACATTTTTATGGCTGATTTGTAAATATGTCAGAAATGGAGATATGAGATATATCACTAAATTATTTGCTGGTTTTTCACCTAATATTTCTACTTAAATGACAGAACTTGTCAGATGGATTTGGGACACCAGACCACTAACACTATCATTGTTTTAGTGTCCCACATACACAAAGCTACAGAACAGTGACTGTGGTGTTCTCACTTCTGTGACTACTGAGGTCTCTGTGTGATCTCAGTTAACACTTGATCTACGACTCTTGAGGCCTAACCATGATTGTAATCAAGTGGCCGTGCATAGCGATGCTGGAGTAGTAATCATTTTGTATTTTCTGCCATCTGTCACAACTCCTATGGGGCTACTGAAAATCCTGTTAGGGAACTTTATGTTCTAGCACTTGAATTATCCAGTTTAAATGGGCAGTGAAAAAGTGGTATCAATCCTGGAATTTTTGCTCTTATCAATTTTTGGTTGCAGAGACCACTCTATCCAAATAGTGGTGGCAAGATGTCTACACAGGGCTGGCTCCAGCACTGGGCATACCTGGGCGACTGCCGGGACCCATAGCTGCTGGGGGGCCTACATAAGTTTGTACAAAATGAATCCATTGGGGTGAGAGGGGCTTTATTTAATGACTCCACAGGGTTTTAGGGCTGTTTGGTATGATAAACTCGGGAATATTTTAGGGAACAGGAAACTGTTTTAGTTTATGAATTATTTAATGTCACTGCAAAAAGGCCCACTGAGGCTCTGCCGCCCAGGGGCCTACTGAAACCTGGAACCGGCCCTGCGTCTACAATCTATATATTGGAAAACCACTTTAAATTTAATAGCATGTGCTTTAAATTTTAATTTTATTAAAGAAAACCCACCACTTCGATAGGGCTGTATTCACCATTAGTGCTACTGGCTATCTCCCAGCAGGGTTAGCTCTATGCTTATGAGGGGTTTTGGTCCTGTACTTTCAGTAAAAATAAACTGTGGGCTCCGGTTGTTACAAGCCAACTCAGAAATTGTAATCAAGTAGTCAAACTTTGGATTGATGCGATTCATATTTTGCTTACGTATAACATTTTTGCTATTTTTGCTATTCTCAGTTGTATGATTGAAAATACATATATAGAGTAGATGTAGATGCTGACATTGTTTCTGGAAAATTGATATTAAAGCATGTATTGACATCAAAGCATTTAGCATGGCATTGATAATGGTAGGAAAAAATATTGTCTTTATTGATTTTACTGAAAAGTACTCCGTATCCAGTTGGCTAATATCTATGGCACTATAAGACCACAGGCTCAAGGTGTAGATCTGCATTTGCATCCATTTCTGATATTAAGAGGTTAACATGTAGCAGACAAGTATATTTATGCCACAAAACTTTGGCAGAATGCTGAAGTTTTGCCAGTAAAAACCTTGCTTTTTTGTAGTTTTGGTAAAAATGGCACAACATGACGACTATGTGTGAATATACCGATAATCTGGGAAAAATAGATGTTATGGTGGCACTTGACAAGTGGGCAGTCAATTCTTGTGTTTTTATATCATTGTGTCGGAATGTGAATGCCAGGACTTGTGGGTTGTTTTTTGTATTGAGGGGTCAGTGCCTTCCTAAAGTGGTCCCAGAAGAACAACTCGTAGCAGTACTGACCCAAATCTTGTATTGTGCACATAGACATTAACCAGGATGGAGGCATGATAGAATGAGGCATGGTCTGATCATGTTTTCTTCTACATCCTATGTTGGATTTGCTTCTATACTTGGGGACAAGGCAATCCAACAGTTTGCGTTCTCGAAAATGTTGTCTCATTCATGGGGATGAAACGTTAATATATAACAACTAGCTAAACCCTGTTGTTGACGAAGAAAACTCATTCATGGCTCATACAATCAATTATTCCATCTATGCTATAATGATTGAGGTTCATGGAAGGCCTGGCTCTGCTCTTATGTGCCAGACACATGCAGATGTCTGCTATAGTCTGTCCCCTGATCTGGCACAAAGACTGGTGGCTGTATACATATTCTTTGATGGGCAATGAATTCATTTGTCACTTACTCGCTCTATGGTTCATCTATTGAGACTATGCATCAGAATTAGGATTTTTCAGTGAATCTGTGTGTAATACCTGTTGATTCATTGTGGATTTTGGATCTTCTACTTAAAATCCACAGCAGAAACCTTACATTCTTTGTATTTTAAAATCACCAAATCTTCTTCTCAATTTCAGTGCTGAATCCTTCTGCACTATTTATTCCTCAATATATTTTCCGCACACAATTTATTGCAGAAAATCCTGTGCACATGAAGCCTTCATGCCGGGCCTCCACGTCTCCGCTTCCAGAACATCGTAGATGGAAGGGGGTGTTGGAGCTTGCAGTTCTCTCTGGCTAAACCTGCATTTTCAGGCTTTGGGTGGTATGAGGCTTTATGGATTATCTTTTCACTGTTACTTGCAAACCTTAGAAGAGTTCATGGAACTGTGTAAAACTTCATGTAAAAGACCAAGGACAATGTCATTGTTACTATTCCAGAACGTGGCTCTGTATTATGTTGTCTTTTTTTTTTAGGTTGTTTAACTAGTGGATGTTTGTGCTGTCAGTACATTTCCATAACTTGTGTGACATTACTGGTAGTTGCAGTTCAGAAATGTCAGGGCTGACTGGACTGGCAGCACTTGTAATACCCTCTATGTGACCGGGGCAGGCAATCCCCTCTCACAGGGCTAATGGATCTCGAGATTCAGTTATCCCCGTCATTAAATGTCTAAGCTGCCTTCAATCTCCAGCCAACTTTCTCCAGACCCGGTTAGTGCCAGCACGTCATACGTGTTAACACTTTACACCACCGGGATCCATTCTGTGAAGCCCAAATAGTTCTGTATTTGCTGTCATTCATTTTTCCAGAACTTTGAAAGGGAAATAAATCTATACAAAGCATTTCAGCGAGTCCATCGTGTCAGGGAGCCTCAAAATTGAATCCTGACTTTCGATTTGCATGTTTCTTTAACATTGATCTCCTTCTTTCCTTCATAATCCTATTCATGTGACATAGTAATCCCGCATAATTACTAATAATGCATTGCAGCGCCTTACAACACGTTTGAACTTCTCGAAAGCGTCTGTTCTGCATTTCTTCACTCTTTCCTTGGTATGTAATTGTTTTCCAGAAGACTCATGCATAAAGCTCTTGTTCTTGTATAGACCTTGCAACAAGAATTCTTACCAAGGCTACATTCACACACATGTGTGCCCGTCGTACCGTAGCATGGTGGGCACACAATGTCGCACAGGAGGAGGAGGGGGTGAATGCTTCTCACCCCTGACCCTCTCAATAGAGATATATGGCGATTGGCGCCGTAATACGGGAAAAGTTAGGCCATCTATCCTATCTTCTCCCGGGTACGGAATGGTACCACACCGCGCCTATTGCCGGCTGATGAGGTACCTATATACGACCCCCAACGGCTGTGTGATTGTAGGCTACAACTGATAAATAATCAATTGAGCTTTTAGGTTTTCCTTAATCCCAAATTTTATCATAATTGAGATTATTTTCCATTTTGGTCTATTTCATCACATATTTTGCAGAGGAATGGGGAAAATGATGGAATGATGGCTACTTATGTTACATCCATAGGTATTACAGCCTGGACAGTTGGCTCATACACAATGATGTGGATGTGTGCAAGGCAATGTACCTAAGTGCAATCATGTGCAAAAGCCTTTAGTATAATAACATTTATGGCCACCAAACTAAGAAAGCCAACCACTTTATATCCATTCTAGTCACTATATTTGGGTAGCAGTGATGGCAAAATTGCTGCCATAGCCAATAAAGTCATAGGGGGAGATTTATCACTGCTTCGAGTGCTGGCGTATGATAAATCTCCCCCATGTGAATTAATGTAAACATATTGAAAGTGTAAATTTTGGTGCTGGAGGCAGCAGATTGGTTGGACTTGTGGATGTCTGGCTCTTACTGTGCTGATATCAGGTAGGTTATCATTACAATAATGTGGAAAACCCATTAAACAACATATTCGCTTGTTGCTATACTTGAAGGGAATTGAGAGAAATATCTTTTTAGTAGACACCATAAACTTAAAGAAAATCTACCATCAAAATTAAGCATGATAAACCAGGAGCATTGTATCATAGATGCAGACACTGTGACTGTGGTAATCTTCTTATATTTGTTATCCATGGCCTCCTTCTTTCTAAGATCAATTTTTTTTATTATGTTAATGAGTCTGAAGGACTCCTGGGGTTATTACCAGAGCCTCTCCATGCTGCAGATTCACAGGCCGTTAGACTGTTTCCCCCTTCCCCTTCAGCTTCCCTCCCCTCTTCCTCTGCCTGATGTAATCTCACTGCAGCACAAGAAGTACCTGTGAATCTGCAGCATGGAGGAGCTCTGTTAAAGTCCCCCAAAAATTGTAAAAGTTGGGGGTAGAAGTAAGGGGGCAATGGATAACAAACATAGGATGATTACAACAATTGCGGTGTCTGGATCTATGTATAAGTGTCCCTGGTTTATCATGAGGGATTTCATGGTAGATTTTCTTTAAGTGAAGAAATATCTAGTGGATCACTTGTTCTGTGCAGTAGCCAATGCAGCTGGGATGCCCATGACGCAGTCCTGCTGGCACCAGTGGGTCATGATGGTACCTCCCCTCGCTGGCAAGCAACCTGTCATCTAAGGCTGTAGGCACACCTTCTGTATGGTGCCTTCCTGGCTGGTACCTGATGTGACTAAAATTGGGTAATATGTTGCATTCCTTCCATACAGTAATTTTACCCAAAAAATGCCCACTGAGAAATGATCTTATGCATTGATAATATCAATCTCCTGCAATAATAGAAATAATTCCTATAAACATTTGCTATTTTGTGCCTTAAGCACAACAAATCCAGCTCTGCCTGTGTGTAAGACGATGTGATTCCTACCACTAGGTGTGTCGTGCCAAGTAGGCCAGGTCATGAAGGCACATGTGACTGGCTGGAGACGTTCACCATAAAGGAGGGAATGTAAAAGGTTACACTTCTACTGACCTCTATGAAGTTCAGTAGTATTGATATAACTGTGCTAGGGTCTGCCAGAACCTGATATGTCACGTGGAGGATCATGGCTTTAAAATGAATGGCGATCCCTAAATAGAATTTTGTTTTGTATCTAAAAAGGTTCAGAATTCTGTACTGATCTGTATTCTGTTTTATTGGTCGATTCATTTTTAGTTTGTTCATGAGATTTAAAGTGTTACTTAACTTTTAACAACACAATAGAGCAAATTCTAATAGTAAACTTTCTAATATACTTTGTTAAACTCAACTTCCTCTACTCCCCCACACCTGAATTTCTTCATGCTTCATACAATGTCTATAAATCAACTTTCTGTCCAGTTCCCATACTGACAGCTAATAGATTAGAAGAAGCTGATAAAGTTTCTAATGACGTAACTCTTTAGGGACAGTTACTGGATAAAGTCTTATCTTCTTACTTCACTACATGATTTAGCTCGGTTTGTTCTAGGTAATAATAATTCCATTATTTGTATAGTGCACACAAATTACGCAGTGCTACGCAGAGCTTGCCAAATCGTTCCCTTTCCGTAAAGAGGCTCACAATCTAATAAGTTTTGGGCCGCGCTCACATGTTCCGTTAGACGTCCGTTCATAACGCGATGCTAGCACACAGGTCCTTGGCCCGAACGCACATGCGTTTCCAGGGAAATGCTTGCGATCGGCTTATCAATCACAAGCCTGGAAACGCATGTGCATTCAGGCCGAGGTCCGCCCCCTGTGCGTTAGCCTTGCGTTATGAACGGACGCCTAGCGGGACGTGTGACCGTGCCCTAGGAGTGTGGGAGGAAACCGGAGGGAACCCACACAAACACAGAGAGAGCATACAAACTCTTTGTAGATGTTGACCTGGGACTTGAACCGAGGCCCCCAGCGCTGCAAGGCTGCAGTGCTAACCACTAAGTCACCGTGCTGCCCTTTATGGAAAGAATTGCATAGTTAGACTACTTGTACATGAATGTGTGAAATATTGGGCCACAAAAAATGAGCCGTGATCCGTTGTTTGCAGTATCAGCGTTTTATGGGAGAAAAGACTGCCCCCTCAGGCAGGCATAGGACCTGCACTATAATTTGTTGACGTGAACGTGGAAATCACAGACATGTGTATGACCCCATAGAAATTAAAAGGGGACATGTCCTAACCATTGGGAAAACAGCAAGTGGACATTCAAAAACAATGTTCGCAGCTCGAGCTCTTACATTTTAACTGGGCATTTCGGAGGATGGCTCAAGAGAAGCAGGACACCCCTACTTAATGAATGCCCCTTTACATTTCTACTTGACTTATGTGCTGCACACATGGGTTTCACATATAAAATATTCTCCCAAAGCACATTGCATTAGTTTTCTATAATCTATAAAACCCTTACCGGGGGCACAGCATGCATGTGAAGCTCATGTAGCTGACAGCAATGTGCAGCACATGGGGTCAGAATAATATATGTAAGTGACAGCTGCTCTGCTCCTCACTAGTGAAAGGTGCCTAAGAACAACTTTCAGGGCAAAGGGTCAAAGTAATACTTCAAAGTGACAGGTGCTGAGCTCTCTGCCTCCCTAATTTATGCAGTTAAATTGCCGTTGCACAATTCGGCTGAGCACTGCTACATGCCGGTGTACAAGACGGTACACAACAAGAACGGTACATCAGTCACTTATTATACCTGTCACCATTCCTCCTGACCACTTTGTCATGTGATATCCCCCTATTATCCCCCTTCTAGAGTTTTTTTTAATAAACTGATGAACCCACTTTATAAATCTTTCTTTATATAGTGTTAAATCAGAGCAGTTTTACGTGTTTCTGGGGTCGCAAACAATGGCCCATGTGTCATTGGCCTTTGAGTTCCACTCACACACTGATGACAGTAGAAAAGGCTGCCCATTCCAGCTAGCACAAGGGGACGCGGAAACTACAGCCGTGTATGAGCCCTTAGAAATTAATTAGTGTGTTGTACGTTGAATCGGTGGATAACACGTGGAGAAAAACAGTGTTCATGTGTAGACGCCTTTAGTGGGAAAATAACCAGGGCTTCGGAGTCATGGAGTGGAAGGATGTGATAAAAATGAGTGATAAAAATGTGTTTGCGTGGGTTTCCTCTAGGTCCTCCGGTTTCCTCCATCACTCCAAAACATACTGGTAGGTTGATTAGATTGTGAGCCCTATTGGGGACAGAGACTGATTTGGCAAGCTCTGTACAGTGCTGCTTAATCTGTGTGCACTATATATATAAAGGAATTATTATAATACTTTTTATAAAAATGGTCCCACTGACTCCACATAAATTATAAAAATTATGAAATTTCCTTTACATGTCTGTTCTATTCCTGATCTCTGGATTTAGGCCAGAGGTGAGCAACATTCATTGGTCCAAGGCTCAGACTGTCACATGCTTAACTTTAAGGGGCCACATCCATAACCAGCACCCTGGATGCCCCAACAACCACAGTACAGATTAAAATGTCACTGCAGACATTGTAAATACCACAGTACAGCAATAAATACCACCCCAGAAACCAAATACTGCATTCAAAGCATACAATAATAGTGGAGACCCCAGAGCAGAACATAATAGTATTGGAGACCCAAAAGCAGGCCACAATAATAATGGAGAGAATTGTAGAATTGACAATAATTATAATGAAGACCCCAGAGAAGACAAATAATACTGTAGACCCACAGAGCAGCATACTGCAGCTTATTCTCTCCTTCATGTATAGTTCTGCTCTGTGTTCCACACTGGTTGTATGCGCTGGGATTGGGACCCGGAGCAAAGCTGAACCAGAAAACTTTTTGTACATGCTCAGTAGTGAAGCAGGAATAAGGCACTGGGAAGGAATGCTGCATTTATCTCAGCACTGCTGATAAAACCAGGAAAACAGGACTGCGGAGTCACTGCCCAGTTTGGTTGAGCTGGATTTGGAGTTGGAATTTTTGGCTTTCCCATTACACAGCTTGAAGACTAGCGCCGAGTTATAAGTTGCCACTGTGTGTTAGATTAGTCCTGGCATAACTCATATAGGGAAAATGGGTTCATTTCAGTGGTAGATATGTTTATTGAGCTTTAGTTTGATACAGATCTACCCACCACTGTCAACAGTATTTGCATCCCAAGTCAAAACCAGCAGCATGAAGGATTCCAAACAATTGTCTTACATCACATTCTTATGTTGTTCATGCCTTCAGGTTTATCAACCTACAAACCAACATAGACATATTTAACTAGACCGGATCCTTGCAGAACAGCTGTGATTCACAAAGAGATGCCATAGACAAAAAGTAGAAAAGATAGAAAAAACAAGCGGCACTCACCCAAGTTTATTTACATCTCGTAGGACATAACTCACGGCAACGGGCCGTTTCGCACACTCCTGTGCTTTGTTGAGTCGTAAGACATCACCCACTGATCAACTCCCATTCACTCACACTTCCATATCTGTACATAGTGGTCTTGTTCTAAAGCAGAAAACACATCACTATCTACCTGAAATAAAGAGCATATACTGGGTGTTACATCCATCACAACTTATTTCTAGCATTTAGAGAGGGCTAAAGATAAAATTCCAACTGTACTTGAATGGGTTTTGCAGAACCTATTAAAGGATACAAATAACTGAAGTGGGTAGAAGAGGGTTAAAGCCCTTTAAATCTCTCTGAGCCTAGGAGGTTAGAGCGCGCGCCGGACTGAAGGAGACGTAACTGGAGCCAGGAAAGGGTGAAAAGGTAAGAGTCGTGGGGCGCCGCTACTCTCCGAAACGTGGGTCGCAGAGGCACCCATGAGGTATATATTGATATCCCCGTTAGCTATAGGAAAGAGTGTGACAGGGTTCCCCCAAAATTGGCCCCAATAATTCTGTGTTTATTCCATATTAAGCCAATTCATGTATAAAGGCACTAGAATTTGTGTAGCATTCGTTTCTTTTTCTCTGGATATTTGTTGTTCTATATGAATCAAATGATATCTATGAATGAGAGGTCCAGTTTTATCAGCCACTGAGAACTTTTCTATAACCCAGCTCATCAACAAAACTTAGGAGGCCATTGTAACCTGGTGCTGACGTGGTTCATTGTGCCCATGGGTGTTTTTGCTTGATACCATCTCTATAGTAATATTGTTAAGATATTGTCACATATTCTCTAAAGTCGCTTGGTCTTGTTTAGCAACATATTACTGCCAGGATTGTGTTTGTATTCCACTTTACCTGTTTGTTTTTCATCCCCTGCAAGACTGAAGCCAGAGTGTTACATTTTGGCACAGAGAAAGCAGCAGGAAGCAAGTAGAGGAAGTTCATTTAGATTTTCTTGAGACAAAATATTGTACTTTGTATCTTTTCACCGTCTTGCCCTTCAAATTATAGTTGGGCTCTTGGCACTTTTTCGACTTGTCCGATTAAGGGGGCGTGGCAGTTGGGAAATGGGCATGGCTTACAGGAAATTTTCTGTGCGCCCAAAATTCTGGCCCACAGTTTAGACCAACTAAAAGTAGGTCTAAAGAAGGAACCGATAATCTCATACTGCAGCAGAATTCATCATCACAGTGATAAAGCTGGCGCAGCAAAAGGCAAGTGTTTTCCAGCTAGACACTGGCGGAACCTGAGACACATTGCTAAATCCCCCCGTTGTGTGGCATGGTGGCAATCTGTTCTTGCAGTGGATTGTGGCACTGACATTGTATAGTGGCAGCTATTCGGTAAAATGATGGACTTACGTAAACCGTGTAGTCTTTAGTAAAGACATTGTTGCACTAATATCTATACATGATGTATAAGTCATTGGCCCACCTTTATCAGATTCATGAACTGTGGCACACCTTTTTTTTTTTTTTTTTTGTGCACCTTTAACATTGAGTGTGTGACACAATTCTGTCAGACACTGCTTGATAAATGTGACGCACGGTCCGACTGTGTACCGGAACACCACCTTCAGTGCAGAATTTTGTGTGGCGTTGGGTATAGTTGTGTTGCGGACTATAAATATATGTGCAAGCTGTTTGCACTGAAAAGAACATGCAAAGTCGGACAAAAAACTGGTGCAGGGGCTTTAATAAATGTGGGTCCTTGTGTGACTGAGCATCACACAATGTAAGGCCAGTTCTGTAAATTTGTAGAAATCTCCTGGCAGCATTCCTCCTGTGCTCTGTACTTTAAACTATTGATCCACGCTTCTGTGTAACCCAAAACCACATTTAATGATAGGCTTATATGGGTGTGGTAGTACCATGACTGTGGTCAAGTAGAGGACAGATTACACTTTCAGTATTCAAGTCAATATTTTCAGCCCTGTATTATTTTCCTATTTTCATATCTAAAAAAGTGCATTCAAATGCAAAGATGTGTGACAGGACAGGTGATACGTCCTCAATAAATATACAATGGGGCTCATTTGCTTACATGTCTGACGGAGTTCACAGAATGTGCGTTGCCCGACGATAATGCACTGACCCGCGATTCACAAAAATTTTGAACCCGATATCCTGCATGTGTCGCTTCCCCGCTCAGGTCCGATGAAGTTCACCTTCTTTTTTGTGGTGGATGTAAGTGCATACAGAATTTGAAAGTTAAATCCTGCACTCAGTCTGAATCAGTCAGAACACTGACTGCTGCTAGTCTAGCCGCTAGTCTATGCCGCTGGAGGCGCCTCACTCCAGCTAGCGGCATAGACCGCCATACTCACGCGGCAGCGCCACCATTGCTTACCGTTTTTCCTGTGCAAATTTAGTCTGATGAAGGTCAATTGTTTGACCAAAACGTCACGTTTGAAAGTTTGTATCAATAAAAAATTCTTTGCAACTTAAACAGTGTGACTGGAGTCCATGAATTTCCTATAATATATACGGGATTGGGACCCTCTCCAGAGCACCTGTGAATCACATTGGTGATAGTGTGCAGCGAAAATCCATTCTCTAGTTGACAATTTCAGCACGGACACCTGTTAAATACAGGCAGTCCCCGGGTTACGTACAAGATAGGGACTGGAGGTTTGTTCTTAAGTTGAATTTGTATGTAAGTCGAAACTGTATATTTTATAATTGTAGATCCAGACAAAATAAAATTTGGATTTTAAACATTTTTTGCTGTAATGGGACCAAGGATTATCAATAAAGCTTCATTACAGACACATTACAGCTGATTATTGCAGTCTGGGACTATAGTAAAGCATTCTGAGACTTCACCAGAGGTCAGAGGGGTCTGTCTGTAACTATGGGTTGTCTGTAAGTCGGGTGTCCTTAAGTAGGGGACCGCCTGTACCTGTCCAAGCCATGCAATCCCCGAAAAAGATGAATAGTCCGACAAAAGTGCGATCCGCGACCCTTAGTAAATGAGCACCATTGACTTGGAAAACTGAAATGATTGTATAAAAGGGGGTCCTGGCAGAGGCCTACCTTCCAGGATTTGTCACTGCCTCATCTGATACTGATCTGTACCATGTCTGAACAGTATACTGAGGGCAACCCATTTCTAGTTGCTATTATAATCATAGCAATCATAATATTCATAATACATCCACAGTGCAATGTAGATTTAAAGAGAACCTGCCATGCAAATTAACCCACCTAAAATTAATACTTCGTTAAAAACTATACAGACGGTCCCCTACTTAAGAACACTCGACTTACATACGACCCCTAGTTACAAACGGACCTCTGGATATTGGTAATTTATTCTACTTTAGTCCTAGGCTACAATGATCAGCTGTCTGTAATGAAGCTTTAGTGTTAATCCTGATTCTTATGACAACCCAACATTTTTAAAATCCTATTGTCACAGAGACCAAAAAAGTTCTGGCTGGGATTACAATGATAAAATATACAGTTCCGATTTACATACAAATTCAACTTAAGAACAAACCTACAGACCCTATCTTGTATGTAACCCGGGGACTGCCTGTAATTAAAAAGCATTGCCCTTATCCCTAAATTGTTCCTGTCCATGGCTGCAATGTTGAAAAATTAGTTTGTAAACTTTTATGTAATTCACCTGATGTGAGTCTATCACACTAAGTGAGCCCAGTGAAGCCCAGCATAATCATGGGTTACTTGCATTGCCCTGCTGCCTTGTTCTTGATTGACAAGTCTCACTGCTACAGAACATGCTGCTAAGTGGAACATTGAGAGAGAGCACCGTTACATCATTGGCACTTCATGTCATGTAACCAGGATGATGTCATAGATGGTCCTGTTACATTTGCACAGTCTACCCAATGTAGGATTCTGACCACATAAAATCACAGCAGCCTCCATGGAGGATGGGGAGGGGTAGAAGTCAATTGAGACATGTTGTGATTGTGCCATGAAACAATGAAACAGCCATGTGATCAGATACATACATGGGGTAGACATTCAAACGTAACTGGATAAAGGACTTTGGATGACATCCCCCTGGTCACATGACATGCTGGAAAGAGGCATGGGACATGGGGAGGAGTAGATGGGAAGGGCCGGCCGAGAAGGACGCACCCACCCTCTGTAACTAGGGATACATAACAAACAGTTGATTTATCGGGATGTAAAGGGAACCATTTTTACCAAAATAAAGGGTATAAGTTAGTTAATAGGGCTCTAGGGGAACCTGTCACTAGCTGTATTTGTGAAAATGTGGTGACAGGTTCCCTTTATAATGAACCAGCTTTTACTCCACTAAGTACTAGGCCCCTCAGGCAGGGTAGGGTAATTTTCTAGAATTCTTCCTTTCGTGTAAAATCTTACCCCTTTTACCTATAAAATAAATTCACCTTCAAGTAAAATCTAAGAACCTGCCCCACAGTGACCTGCATGTCCCCCACCTCAGTGTGGAACCTCATAAACCTTCCATTACTGTACCTAAGTCTATGTCCTTGTCTGTATCTTTTTACTTTTTTACTCAAGGATAACATTTTCAAAAAATAGTAAATGTAAAACCCTGGAATCTCTACTGCTTTTCTATTTTACTACTGTGTACTTTTATTCCTCATTAAGATAGTTGCAGCTACCATTATATACTTCTCCTGAAAAGGTAATAAATGTGCGAGTTCATTATGTTCTTACAATGCTCCCTGTAATATGCCCTTTGGAACATTCATGCGAGCTACTTATTTCTGACACTCCCTGGTATCAACCGGTTGAAGGTTACTTGCTGATTAGCTGGGAAGAATGCATTTCTAAGATATATTTCCATGGTTATGCCATTAAACCTTAGGGCTCCCTCTCCAGACTATATGCAGTCACTCGCTTGTTTCAGCCATAGCAATTTCTACCGTTGAACAAAGGTGCAAAAATTGCTGTGAAAACCTGCAGAATACATTGACAGCAGATGGACATGTCCTTAGGTTACATATACTTTATAAAAAGTTTTTTCACATCAAAATATGTGACAAATTCCATACGAACTTAGGCCCCTTTCACACTTGCGTTTTTCACGCACGTTTTCTGCGCGTGCTTTTGACGCGCAGAACTTGCATTGCACTCTGACCCATTGTAACCAATGGGTCTTTTCAGACTTGCATTCTTTTTCACGCACACATGCACGTTTTTTTTTAACGCGCGTTTAAATCTCGACATGCTCTACTTTTGCAAGTCACGCGCGTGAAAAACGCACCATACAAGTCTATGGAGATGCATCAAAAACGCATTGCGCTCTGAGACACTTGCAAGTGCAATGCAAGTGCAATGCGTTTTTCACGCATCAATTGCCATAGAAAAGATAGAGCTCAGTCCTGAGCGTGAAAAATGCATTGAAATTGCATAAAACACGCGTGAAAAACTAAGACACTGAACAAACACTGACTGAAAACTGATTGCACTCTGATGCAAAATGTGCGTTTTTCACTGACCAAACCCTGATCGCACCCTGATCAAACTCTGACGTGAAATGCAACGCGAGTGTGGAAGGGGCCTTAGGGTTATTTGTTGTAGATGTCGCACAAAGAAATTGACAGAATCATTTGGTACTGTAGTCAGGGGTGGATTAAGACTATTGTATATATACCCTTTACAAGACAGAATTTTAATATGAGCTGTATCCTGAAATAGACTTTGCCAATATATGAGGAGGACGTGAAGCTAGATTTTTTTCTTTCCATGTTTGAAGTAGTACCTCATTGGATCCGTGCAAGGCTACCAGGAGCGGATGAGCTGTTTTTTTGTTAGTCTTATTGGAGTACTTTCCACCTGAAATAATGTGCACCACATTTATTAAGAGTTTTAGACCATTTTTAGGCAGTTTTTAGACTTGTCCTATAAAGGGTGAAAATGAATTATTGTGACACAGCAAACTAGACCCACTAATAGGATGTGTAATATACCACTTGCCAGTCTTATACTGCACCAGATTAATCATCCAGCATCAGACACAGGGATTAATTTGGCGCAGCAGAGAACTGTCTAGCTCTACTCTGCTTTGGTCTAAGGTCCCACATATTAATGAATGCCAGAAGGATTACTGCTACTTTTATGTTCTAGGTTTTAGATATTAAATGGGTATTCCGGGCACAACATGTTTTCCCCTATCCACAAGATAATAAATGTTATGCAGAAGCAAAGTAAATCTGGTCGTTCATGTCCCTTCCTCTTGATTCATCTCAATGGCACTCGGATAGATGAGTGCACTACTCGGCTATTTCCATCAGTGCCATAGTCAGTGAATGGAGTGGCAGTGTAAAAGTCCGACCTGTCACTCGATTCATTTGCGGCACAAGGGACCTCTGTTTTTATGGTCTTTGGGGGTTCAACCACTGGCATCTCCATCGTTAAGCAAGTTCTATCCTGTCAATAGAGGGCAACTTGTAGCGATTAAAACACCCCTTTAATGACCTATTCATCATTTACATAATAAAGATGAGCTGTAGTTCCCAAGGCCGGCCTTGGGAATGGCACTGGAATTCCAGCTCCTAACTCTCTGATGATTCCAGTGCCAGAAATGGCTTTTTTTAAATTGTTTATACATTTTTATTGTTTTAACATATTCGTTCATACACCAACAAATAGCATATGAATATGACACAGTCCCATACAAACAGATTAAATAGACAAAGAGTACAATAACAGTGAAGGATAGCTACGCAGGTGCCCCATGTGGGGGTGAATATGCCCATGCAAGGCACTGCTGCCCTTTACAGTAAAATTTAGTTATTAAATTTCAGCTACAGTGTCAGTTAGATACTAGCAGATAATGTTGTATATCTTGCCCACAAAAAAATGTTACACACATCTTATAAACCATGTGTGAATGGTATGGTCATTTTAGTGAGGCCACAGTGGTTAAAGGTGTTGAGGGTAAAAAGTATGATGAGGGGGAGCTCTCTTCTATAATGTGTTTTACTTCTGGATGGAGCTTTCCATTTGGATCTTGTGGTCTAACCATGGTGCCCAAATTTTTAGAAAGGAAGAGTGTTTCCTATGGATCTTCTAAGCTACAAATTTCCAGAAACTACTTCTTAATGGGGGCCCCAAGTGTTGGGACACCCCATGATCTTCATCAATATCAGAAATCTGAAAGGTGACCTTTTGGTTCAGGGACAAACACTTGATAACCGCTGCAGAGTCTAAATCTACATTTTTACACTGCAGGTTCTTTGAGAAACATAAGGATCCTTGTTCTGTCCATTCTCCTTCAAACAATAACATACTACGTGTTCCTTAAGAAATTCTTACAAGCAATGATTTTTATGGACCAGTTACAAAGCTCTAAAATCTGGTTCTTATTTTACATGCTCATAAAAATGAAGTGTGTAAGTACATGCCGGGTTGGTTAGCTCCGGCTGTGTCCTGTAGAAGCAGAACATATTTGTGAGATTGTGCTTGGTTTGGGTAGCACCTTTCCATCTAATATTTTTCTACCAATTTTGGGATATGTACACCAAACGATTACACAAGCCAAGCTGTATTGTTAGACAAGCTGCAGAGTTGTATGTTACCTGACTATATATAAAGCCGTAGGATTGCTGACTCCATCCTGTTTTATAACTTTTTAACCAACACTGAACTTTATTCTAATCCTTCACCTGTCCGTCATTGTAGAAACTTCCAGCAGCAGTTTGCAGATTGGCCACGTGCCGGGATTTATGGCAGATGTACATTGCATTGTATGATATCTTAGTTGAGGTTCATTGAACTGAACGATGGGGTCATCTTTGTTGAACTCACAGTAATATAGACAGTATAATACACTACTCAAAAACACTTAAACAACGCAATGTAACTCCAAGTCATTCACACTATTAGAAAAACACTGTAAGGGTTCGAATCGCTTTTTTCCGCCGGGTTTCCCGAATTTTTCAAGGGGACCAAGGCTCTGCACAGGGAAGCTTGGCCAAACACCTGGAAACCTCAGAAAAGGATGGAAACACCACGGAAATGGACAGGAAACAGCAGGGGCAGCATGCAGCATGTCACTGTGTTTAGAACTGAAATAGTTGTTCTTTGGATACCATCACCAGGTGGTCGGGCTCATCAACAGCCTATGTCTAGTCACTGCTGTTTAGAGTGTGATGGTATCCAAGCACATCTCATTTTTAAGGGATAACGCAGTTCACGTTTTGTGTATCATAATAGATATATCAGATGATATAATGACTATACATTAAAAAGGGTCATTGTCCTAGCAGGGAATACGTCCCTTTACAGGTGCTGACATACCTTTTCTATTTGACTTCTTGCCTCTTTTCCCGGATATCCCCTTGGCTTTGCAGGTATTGTATTGGGTCACCACCCCATTAGAACATTAGCCAGAAATCCCGAATTAATCTGGGGTAATTGCATTCTGGATTAATATGCTTGTTAGGGGGTTGGTATTTACTTCCTAAAAGGACAGAATAGGCATCTAGGGACTGACTGTTCTTTATCCAAGTCTGATGTCATTGTGAGCAGAGAAGGTGACCTTGGATCTCCACTCTCCTTCAGCTTAATCCTTGAGGTGAAAGTCACAATTTACTTCCTCTTGACAAGTCAGTAAAGGTGAAATCAGAGCTTGTTTCACATCACTGACATTGACTCTTGTATGATGATTAGCAGGGGACAGACAAAACATTTATGACTCCTGTCTTTGTACCCTGCTCTTGTCTTGAAGTTAGGGTCATATGTGGCTGAACTCTTGGCTTTGTCTATAGCTTACAAGGCAAATATTTGGGAGCTGCAAGACAAAGAACTAAACCAAATTTGTTTACAGATATTAACACGGTGGTATACTTCTACGGTCACTGATGGCGTCTGGGGGATATTTACTAAAGGTCACAGTGTATCGTTAGCATTATGTAACCAAGATAATGCAGGTGCCCACTGCAAAGCTTCTGTATAGTTAGACTTTCATAGGAATATGCTGGGAGAAATCTTTTATGGTGACCATGGAGGAAACCCTATAAAGTAGTCATATATATTTAATAACAATACTTTGATGGACAGTTTTTCATTTTAATCTCCTTTTAAGATCCAGCTTGAAATGTTCAATCTTTTTAAAGGAAATGTACCACCAGGATCAAGGATTGTAAATCAAGCACACTTACATACTGGTGTGTGTCCCCTCTAGCAGGATCCACTTTTCTTTAGCTTCTTATGCCCTGTTTTTTAAAAAAAAGGATTTTAAAATTATGTAAATGAGCCTAAGGGCTCTTAAAAACAAGAGCATGGTAAGCTTAAATAAGAGCAGATCCTGCCAGAGGCGGCACACACCAGCATGTAAGTGTGCTTGGTTTACAAGGTTTAAACCAGGTTTACATCCTGGTGGTTGATGTCCTTTAAAGGGGTTGTCCGAGAGTTCTGGAAAAAAAAACTAAAGGTGGCTGGGAGAGGGCTGCTTCCTAAAAAAAATAAAGTCCTACTTACCTTTCGGTGCCCTCCGGTATTCAGCTTCCGGCCGGCCGTGGCCGGGCACGCCTACCCGTCCCTATTCACAGCATTGTGAATGCGGGCCGGAAGGTTGTCGGGTCCGGCTGGAAGCTGATACTGGAGGGCACCGGAAGGTAAGTAGGACTTTATTTTTTTAAGCAGCCCTCTCCCGGCCACCTTTAGTTTTTTTTCAGAACTCTGACAACCCCTTTAAGTGAAATACAGAGCTGCTTATATTGCAAAAGATCAGATGTGAAAGAAAATTATGCTGTGAGAACTGCGCAAAAGCTTAGTCTTGGATAAGTTTAAAATGTATTGAAAGTTTAAAGCTGTCCTGTTACCCTGTCTTTTATGCCCAATCTTTTTCCTTTCGATAAGATGTACTACTTTCTCCTCTTTTAATTTGACATGGGGAAAACCTGGTGTATGATGGCTTTACTCTCTGCTCACCATTTATGTGCATCAAAAACGTTGTGTGTGCTAATCTAGTATATGTACATTTTGTTCTCACAGAGTGAAGAGGATAGATACGTGTTCACTGCTGAATGGTATGATCCAAATGCTGCTCTGCAGAGGCGGTACCAGCTCCTATACTATCCAAAGGATGGATCGGTGGAAATGGTGGGTATAGACAAACCTAAATTTGAAGTAAAAGGCAACTTTAGTGTTGTCGTATACCAGTCATCCTCATACAGTATACTAATGAGACATTTGGGACACCATGATTGTACCCTCAGAACCCGGAGCACTGCTATTCCTGCGTAATTCACTTCCCTCCTCTTCCAGTGCAGCCCTATGGTTCTCCATTTCATGACTAATGACATTGAGTTTTGTTATATTCATTTATTTATAGCATCATGGGTTTTTGTATCAGATGTTCATATTCCTGGAATACCCCTTTAAAGGAAATTTACCACCAGGATGAAGGCGCATGAGCGCCAGCGTATGATAAATATCCCCCAATATGTCTATTTCCAGTTATAGAACCTTTGGGTAATATGGCACTTATTAAATGTTTTCTATTTTCTCTTAACCTTTACAAAAATGTATACTACAGAGTAATTTTTAACAAACCTAAATATTTGACATTTGATTCTGTTAATATTTGGCATGTTCTATACTGTGGTAACCTGCCCTTAATGGAAAGATAACACATAAATGTGAATACACTTCAGTTTTAATCTCTGTTTGCCTAATAATATGCTATTGATGTTCAAAAATATACATGTTTTATTTTATCCAAAGTGTGAACTCATTTCTGTTTCTACTTTGTGGACACGCATGGCTGACATATATCTATTGTATTTACATGATAATACCCACTGAAATAACTTTCATTACACCATTGCAAATTCTTTGTGTACTTTTTCAAAGTGATGGTAATCTTAAAACTCTGTTAACCTGTGCGAGAATTTATTTTGTATAGTTTTTATTCTAGAGACTAAAAGCCTCCGTAAATGTCATTTTGCATGCTGAGGTTTTTATAGTATTTTTTAACTTCCCCCAGCAGTATATAGCCAGCCTCCAGTAGTATATAGCCAGCCAGCCTCCAGTAGTATACAGCCAGCCAGCCCCCCGTAATATACAGCCAGCCCACCGTAGTATACAGCCAGCCCACAGTAGTATACAGCCAGCCCACAGTAGTATACAGCCAGCCAGCCCACAGTAGTATACAGCCAGCCAGCCCACAGTAGTATACAGCCAGCCAGCCCACAGTAGTATACAGCCAGTCACCACCCCCAGTAGTATACAGCCAGTCACCCCCCAGTAGTACACAGCCAGTCACCGCCGTGTAGTATACAGCCAACCAACCAACCAACCCACACATAAAGCAAGCACATAAAAAATCGGTCCCGATGCGCAGCTCCCCGATATTCCGGTCCCCGCGGCTCCTCTTGTTTCTTCTCTCTGCTATATTAGTTGGCAGAGAGATGCGTCCATGCGATCTACCGGCCTGCGCACACTGTGACGTCATCAGCAGCGACACCACCACATCATTGTGTCTGCCGGCCGGCATATCGCGTGGACTCGTCTCTGCCGGCTAATACAGCAAGGAGAAGCATCTGGGACGAGCATCGTGGATGCCAGAGGCTGTGTATGTAAGTTTTATTTTTTTTTATTGACTGTTGTATAAGCCGAGGTGAGGTTTTTCAGCACATTTTTTGTGCTGAAAAACTCAGATTATACACAAGTTTATACGATATGTCTGTAGCTGCCTGTATCTCCAGTTCTGTATGTTGCAGAACCACATGCCTGATGCGATCTGAAAGATCTAGGTACTATAAAACCAAAGATAGGGGCATCAGAAGTCACAATACCCCTCTAAACTTGACTCCCCTCAGGTGAATATGACTTTTATAAATAAATTGGTGAGATTTCAAATAAAAGAGGGAATTCTAAGGGGAACCTGTCACCACATTTTCACAAATACAGCCAGTGACAGGTTTCCATAGAGCACTATTACCTAACTGACATCCTTCTTTTAGCTAAAAATTGTTTCCCTTACATCCCCATAAATCAACTTTACATTATATTCCCTGGCGTCAGAGGGTGTGTATCCAGCGAGGCCAGCCCCTCCCATCTACTTTTCCTCATGTCTCATAGGTGTTCTGCACTTCATATTATTGTGACCAGGGTGGTGGCATGTTACATCTGCAACGTCTACCCCATGTATGGATGTATTGGATCACATAAAATCACAGCAGGCCTCTAAGAAGGATGTGGAGAAGTGTAAATCCCTGGAGGCATACTGTGATTTCATGTGATCTGAAACATACATTGGGTAGACATTGTCAAAGGTACAGGACCTTAGATGACATCACCCTGGCCACATGACTTTGAGTGAGATCTCTGTTGCCTCATTGGGCACTTAATGTTCCATACAGCAGCATGTCCTAGTACACAAAGACCTGTCAATCAGGATCAATGAGGCGGGGCAGTGCAGTAACCCCAGAACATGCAGGGCCGCATTGGACTCTCATTAGAGCAGTTGCATAAGTTAACAAACTGTTTTTTTTTAACATGGCAGCCATGGAAGAAACCATTTAGCAATAAGGGCAATTCCTTTTCATCATAGTTTTTAATCAAGTATTTATTTTTGTTGGATTAATTTCAATGGTAGGTTCTCACAGGTTCAATAAATATCTTTTTTGTATCTGTTAAAATAAAAATTTGTACAATTTGCAGTTATTATGTGAACCATGTGAACTCAACCTGTGTGGAAGAAGAATTGATTAGAGGTTGTGGGTAGTAATAAGTTTGGAGCCCTAATAGGTAGTAGAGAATATGTGATAATATTTTTAATATAAATGATTGTCTTATGAGACATTTCCTAGTAATTATTGACTGATAAAATGACCTCTGCTCTTCTTGGGAAACTCCCACGTGGATGAAGAAGTTTTTATAATAGCACTGCTGAAAGGTTTGACTTTACATTCTGTACTATAGTGAAGTCAGACAACCCTTCCTTCTTACACAGTATTGAAATGAAGGATCTCTTCTCTTGTTCTTGTGTGGTGATAGTTGAACAAGCAGTGGATAGGAGCCCAATTGGATTTGCCCATTCCTCCTTTCTTTTGTCCCCAGGACTGTTTGTTTGGTTTTAATAGTATATTTTTGTTTCCACAGTATGATGTAAAGAGCCATCGTGTCTTTTTGAGACGCACCAAGTACGATATGTTACATAAAGAAGACTTCTACGTTGGAAACAAAATAAATGTCTTTTCTCGCCAACTTCATCTTGTCGATTATGGAGACCAATATACTGCTCGTAAGATTGGCAGTAAAAAGGAGAAGTATGTTTCACCCATTTATTATGTGCGGTGCCAGTTCTACCCTCCTTCGGGTTCTTGTAAATGTAGATAGTCTTAATATTTTCCTTTTCAACCTCTGTGTTCATATACGGCATCAGAAGATAAAATCGGCTTACTGCTTAAATCCTTTTTTGTTTGTCACATTCCTAACAAGTTGGGTCAGTTGGCTATGTCTCTTGCAGAAGTGTTAGACCTCTGTATATATAAAACAAGACAGAATCTCTAATGTTTTCTTTGTTTTTATCCAGGAGTTCCATTTATTATTCAGCCGCATTTCCCATTTTGCCCATGTAAAAAGTTATTTAGTCTCTTTTATTTAATTTTTTTTCAAACCTTAATGTAGCTGGGCTATAAGACTGGGCAGTTACATGCAAAACATTCTTGGTGACCATGGAGGATTTTAAGAAAAGAAATGTAGCTAACTAAGTGGTCTTATTAACTAGATGTGCACATTCATTGCTGGCAAATAAACCAATACCAAATGCATCCTAAGGAGGGAATAAAAAAAACTGACATTGTTCTGTGATCAATACGCTCAGGTTTACAAACCAGTAAAGACCCCTTTACATTGTCCAGTTCTCCATGTACCTGCAGGCAAAGCAAACAAGTGCTGATTGAAACATTGGATCATCAATTGTCAATTTCCAGCATAGACACTTGGTTCATGTACACTTGGTACTTTTTGATAGTTTGCTGAACTATTTTTTGCATGGCAAAATGGCTGGTTACATATACACTTCCATGTCAACATTTCATGTCAACTTGCCCAAAGAAGTCAAGTATACATGTGTATGGGGATACCCTTTAGAAATATTATTACTTTATCAATACAGGCGGTCCCCTATTTAAGAACACCAGACCTTCAGACGACCCCTAGTTACAAATGGACCTTTGGTAATTGGTAATTTACTGTAGTCTTAGACTACAATAAACAGCTGTAACAGTTATCAAAAGTGTCTGCAATTAAGCTTTATTGTTAATCCTGGTTCTTATGAGAATCCAACATTTTCAACATCCAATTGTCACAGAGACCAAAAAAATTCTGGCTGGGATTACAATTATAAAAAATACAGTTCCGACATACAAATTCAACTTAAGAACAAACCTACAGAACCTATCTTGTATGTAACCTGGGGACTGCCTGTATTACATGTACCATACACTTCTCATGTCACTCTTTCATCATACATAATAGTGCATATAATCGGTAATGAATTCTCCTCCAAGGCATATCCCCCCCCTTCCCCATTTCCAGTTGGTGACCATTTTGATGGATTCGGAGTCTTGATAAAAGGGAACAACTCCACAAATATATAACAAATCGGTACAGTTTGGTCAATATAGTATGGGTTGAATTTTTTTTAAATTTTTTTTTTAGGAGGTTTCCTCTTTTTTATTTTTTTATTCTTTATTGGTTGCAAAACAAAGTCAACAAAATGAGACGAACACGGCTTAATGACTATGTAACCATGTGGTAGGGGTTGAATATTTTTTCAAGAACTTGGGAACCTTATGAATTGTCCTTTTAAATGTCTTTTTTATTCAAGAATTCTGAATACTAAAAACTCCTAGGGCAAACAAAACATAAATCCTCTCATTTCCTGGCTCTTCTTCTGCTCCCTGCACCATACTGTAGTTTCTTCTCTCCTCTATGTGCTCTCTGCTCTGTATGCTGGTTGTATGTATGGACATCAGGACCCAGGATCAGAATCTGGCAGGAGTACAATACAGCTGACAAGTACTTACCACTCCAGTGTCCTCTACTGTTCTTGGGGCTCCTCTGCTCTGGGTCCTGGAGCGGTGCACACAATCCGCATAATTAGCAGCAGAAGACGACCTGGGAGCAGTGAGGACTTCTCACCTGCACCCCGCAATGGGGCTTGACAGGCCACATGTGATCTGTCAGTGCAGGTTGTGCCTCCTCTTGTAGGCTTTTTATTTGGGAAGAATGTTACTGCATTGGGAAGGAATACCTGCTCCCATGATAGAAATGCTAGAGTGACCATGAAAACAAGTATGAGTAGGTGACTATATTGGAGGAGTTGGAGTGGAGTAAGGAAAATCGAGGAATCGGAAGCCTGACTTACCAACTCCAAAGACTGCACTTAAGGCCTTTTGTTTGGTTCTAGGATTGGGACTGCATATGGATTTTCAGTATAAATGGTGTTTATGTGTGCACACTGTAACGTATTTAGTGAACAAAGCTCATTCTGAATACAAAACAGTAGATAGGCACTGGCATAGTTCACAATAAAGGCCATCTGATTGTACATCCCCTCTTATGATTGTTTTGTGTTGTAAGTTTTTCACATATTATAAGCATTTGTGGTTGCCTTTGTGTAACGATTTTCCTGCCCACAGTAGTATACAGCCAGCCAGCCCACAGTAGTATACAGCCAGTCACCACCCCCAGTAGTATACAGCCAGTCACCCCCCAGTAGTACACAGCCAGTCACCGCCGTGTAGTATACAGCCAACCAACCAACCAACCCACACATAAAGCAAGCACATAAAAAATCGGTCCCGATGCGCAGCTCCCCGATATTCCGGTCCCCGCGGCTCCTCTTGTTTCTTCTCTCTGCTATATTAGTTGGCAGAGAGATGCGTCCATGCGATCTACCGGCCTACGCACCCTATGACGTCATCAGCAGCGACATCACCGCATCATAGTGCCGGCATATCGCGTGGACTCGTCTCTGCCGGCTAATACAGCAAGGAGAAGCATTTGGGACGAGCATTGTGGATGCCAGAGGCTGTGTATGTAAGTTTTATTTTTTTTTGTTGACTGTTGTTTAAGCTGAGGTGAGGTTTTTCAGCAAATTTTTTGTGTATAATCTGAGTTTTTCAGCACAAGTGTATATGATATGTCTTTAGCTGCCTGTATCTCCAGTTCTGTATGTTGCAGAACCACATGCCTGATGCGATCTGAAAGATCTAGGTACTATAAAACCAAAGATAGGGGCATCAGAAGTCACAATACCCCTCTAAACTTGACTCCCCTCAGGTGAATATGACTTTTATAAATAAATTGGTGAGATTTCAAATAAAAGAGGGAATTCTAAGGGGAACCTGTCACCACATTTTCACAAATACAGCCAGTGACAGGTTTCCATAGAGCACTATTACCTAACTGACATCCTTCTTTTAGCTAAAAATTGTTTCCCTTACATCCCCATAAATCAACTTTACATTATATTCCCTGGCGTCAGAGGGTGTGTATCCAGCGAGGCCAGCCCCTCCCATCTACTCTTCCTCATGTCACATAGGTGTTCTGCACTTCAAATTGTGACCAGGGTGATGGCATGTTACATCTGCAACGTCTACCCCATGTATGGATGTATTGGATCACATAAAATCACAGCAGGCCTCTAAGAAGGATGTGGAGAAGTGTAAATCCCTGGAGGCATACTGTGATTTCATGTGATCTGAAACATACATTGGGTAGACATTGTCAAAGGTACAGGACCTTAGATGACATCACCCTGGCCACATGACTTTGAGTGAGATCTCTGTTGCCTCATTGGGCACTTAATGTTCCATACAGCAGCATGTCCTAGTACACAAAGACCTGTCAATCAGGATCAATGAGGCGGGGCAGTGCAGTAACCCCAGAACATGCAGGACCGCATTGGACTCTCATTAGAGCAGTTGCATAAGTCAACAAACTGTTTTTTTTAACATTGCAGCCATGGAAGAAACCATTTAGCAATAAGGGCAATTCCTTTTTATCATAGTTTTTAATCAAGTATTTATTTTTGTTGGATTAATTTCAATGGTAGGTTCTCACAGGTTCAATAAATATCTTTTTTGTATCTGTTAAAATAAAAATTTGTACAATCGGCAGTTATTATGTGAACCATGTGAACTCAACCTAAGTGGAAGAAGGATTGATAAGAGGTTGTGGGTAATATTCTTAATATAAATGATTGTCTTATGAGACATTTCCCAGTAATTATTGACTGATAAAATGACCTCTGCTCTTCTTGGGAAACTCCCACGTGGATGAAGAAGTTTCTATAATAACACTGCTGAAAGGTTTGACTTTACATTCTGTACTATAATGAAGTCAGACAACCCTTCCTTCTTACACAGTATTGAAATGAAGGATCTCTTCTCTTGTTCTTGTGTGGTGATAGTTGAACAAGCAGTGGATAGGAGCCCAATTGGATTTGCCCATTCCTCCTTTCTTTTGTCCCCGGGACTGTTTGTTTGGTTTTAATAGTATATTTTTGTTTCCACAGTATGATGTAAAGAGCCATCGTGTCTTTTTGAGACGCACCAAGTACGATATGTTACATAAAGAAGACTTCTACGTTGGAAACAAAATAAATGTCTTTTCTCGCCAACTTCATCTTGTCGATTATGGAGACCAATATACTGCTCGTAAGATTGGCAGTAAAAAGGAGAAGTATGTTTCACCCATTTATTATGTGCGGTGCCAGATCTACCCTCCTTCGGGTTCTTGTAAATGTAGATAGTCTTAATATTTTCCTTTTCAACCTCTGTGTTCATATACGGCATCAGAAGATAAAATCGGCTTACTGCTTAAATCCTTTTTTGTTTGTCACATTCCTAACAAGTTGGGTCAGTCGGCTATGTCTCTTGCAGAAGTGTTAGACCTCTGTATATATAAAACAAGACAGAATCTCTAATGTTTTCTTTGTTTTTATCCAGGAGTTCCATTTATTATTCAGCCGCATTTCCCATTTTGCCCATGTAAAAAGTTATTTAGTCTCTTTTATTTAATTTTTTTCAAACCTTAATGTATCTGGGCTATAAGACTGGACAGTTACATGCAAAACATTCTTGGTGACCATGGAGGATTTTAAGAAAAGAAATGTAGCTAACTAAGTGGTCTTATTAACTAGATGTGCACATTCATTGCTGGCAAATAAACCAATACCAAATGCATCCTAAGGAGGGAATAAAAAAAACTGACATTGTTCTGTGATCAATACGCTCAGGTTTACAAACCAGTAAAGACCCCTTTACATTGTCCAGTTCTCCATGTACCTGCAGGCAAAGCAAACAAGTGCTGATTGAAACATTGGATCATCAATTGTCAATTTTCAGCATAGACACTTGGTTCATGTACACTTGGTACTTTTTGATAGTTTGCTGACCTATTTTTTGCATGGCAAAATGGCTGGTTACATATACACTTCCATGTCAACATTTCATGTCAACTTGCCCAAAGAAGTCAAGTATATGGGGATACCCTTTAGAAATATTATTACTTTATCAATACAGGCGGTCCCCTACTTAAGAACACCAGACCTTCAGACGACCCCTAGTTACAAACGGACCTTTGGTAATTTACTGTAGCCTTAGACTACAATAAACAGCTGTAACAGTTATCAAAAGTGTCTGCAATTAAGCTTTATTGTTAATCCTGGTTCTTATGAGAATCCAACATTTTCAACATCCAATTGTCACAGAGACCAAAAAAATTCTGGCTGGGATTACAATTATAAAATATACAGTTCCGACATACAAATTCAACTTAAGAACAAACCTACAGAACCTATCTTGTATGTAACCTGAGGAATGCCTGTATTACATGTACCCTACACTTCTCATGTCACTCTTTCATCATACATAATAGTGCATATAATCGGTAATGAATTCTCCTCCAAGGCATATCCCCCCCCTTCCCCATTTCCAGTTGGTGACCATTTTGATGGATTCGGAGTCTTGATAAAAGGGAACAACTCCACAAATATATAACAAATCGGTACAGTTTGGTCAATATAGTATGGGTTGAATTTTTTTTAAATTTTTTTTTTAGGAGGTTTCCTCTTTTTTATTTTTTTATTCTTTATTGGTTGCAAAACAAAGTCAACAAAATGAGACGAACACGGCTTAATGACAATGTAGCCAATATTTTTTCAAGAACTTGGGAACCTTATGAATTGTCCTTTTAAATGTCTTTTTTTATTCAAGAATTCTGAATACTAAAAACTCCTAGGGCGAACAAAACATAAATCCTCTCATTTCCTGGCTCTTCTTCTGCTCCCTGCACCATACTGTAGTTTCTTCTCTCCTCTATGTGCTCTCTGCTCTGTATCCTGGTTGTATGTATGGACATCAGGACCCAGGATCAGAATCTGGCAGGAGTACAATACAGCTGACAAGTACTTACCACTCCAGTGTCCTCTACTGTTCCTGGGGCTACTCTGCTCTGGGTCCTGGAGCGGTGCACACAATCCGCATAATTAGCAGCAGAAGACGACCTGGGAGCAGTGAGGACTTCTCACCTGCACCCCGCAATGGGGCTTGACAGGCCACATGTGATCTGTCAGTGCAGGTTGTGCCTCTTCTTGTAGGCTTTTTATTTGGGAAGAATCTGACTGCATTGGGAAGGAATACCTGCTCCCATGATAGAAATGCTAGAGTGACCATGAAAACAAGTATGAGTAGGTGACTATATTGGAGGAGTTGGAGTGGAGTAAGGAAAATCGAGGAATCGGAAGCCTGACTTACCAACTCCAAAGACTGCACTTAAGGCCTTTTGTTTGGTTCTAGGATTGGGACTGCATATGGATTTTCAGTATAAATGGTGTTTATGTGTGTACACTGTAACGTATTTAGTGAATAAAGCTCATTCTGAATACAAAACAATAGATAGGCAGTGGCATAGTTTGCAATAAAGGCCATCCGATTGTACATCCCCTCTTATTATTGTTTTGTGTTGTAAGTTTTTCACATATTATAAGCATTTGTGGTTGCCTTTGTGTAACGATTTTCCTCATGTTTCCATACTGTAGGACTCTGGCTATGATCAAACCTGACGCTGTTTCCAAACTGGGCTCTATCATTGAAGCGGTTATCGATTCAGGGTTTACTATTACCAAAGCCAAAATGGTTTCTTTGTCTCGGTAAGTATTTGTTACATGAGAGGCGTAAAAGAATAAAAGGTGGAATTTATGAAATTCAGTGGTTTTTAATGTTGTAGTAGGCGTGTCAGGTGATTGTGTAGATTTATATACTTTGATCTTGACAAAAAGAATCGGATCACTACATACTGCGGATATCTCTAGGTGTTCGGCATCTGGAAAACATCTGCAGCTTTAGTATATGTGGCATTTACTAGTCCTATACTCCAGCAAGAAGTCCTGGTTGGAGTGATAAAAAAGACAAAAGTTGCAGCACTCACCCAAAATTTCTTCTTTTATTTAATGAAATTCATAGGACAGAAAGGTATGGCAAGGCATAACCTTCGGCGACGGACCATTTCGCACACTCCTATGCTTCTTCTAGCCATACGAGTGCGCAAAATGGTCCGTCGACGAAGGTTATGCCTTGCCATACCTTTCTGTCCTATGAATTTCATTAATTAAAAGAAGAACTTTGGGGTGAGTGCCGCAACTTTTGTCTTTTCACACTGATATGCATAGTACAGTCGACTGAGCACCACCCATGAAATTCTATATGCACCCGGGATATATAACAGTGGGTTTGCCATGAACCCTTATTACAAGTCTGGTAGTTCCGGCGTTTTTCTGGATTGGCGTGCACACCGTCCTTGAATTCTGTTGCTTGATTGAAGTCCTGCTTGGAGTTTGCACATTATTTTAAGTGGTTCCATGTATATATAGTGTAGGGGTTGCTTTATTATACTGTAATTTTAATTCCTAAATTATTGGCTTTTCCTACAACGCAACACATAGTAAGAAGCCTTTAGAATATGACCACATGTATATGAATGTATATGTGGCTGATTTTCAGTTGTGGAAATGCTGAAAAAAATCGGCATTTAAATTTAACAGTGAAAATATGTGGTAAAAATGTAGAATAGTCATGGGGTTTGACATATATTTACAGTATAATTCACAGAGGATTTACTTAAAGGATATCCAACACCAGGATCAAGAATTGTAAACCAAGAACACTGACATATTGTAAAACAAGCACACTTATATGCTGGCGTATGCCCCCTCTGGTAGGATCTGCTCTTCTTTTAACGTTTTATCCCCTTGGTTTTTTAAGAAATGGCTTTAAAAATTATGCAAATGAGGGCTCTGGATTTTCATAGCTGTTTATTTACCTCTGAGCCCCTCAGGCTCATTTGCATATTTTTTATGAAACTTTTTTTTAATAAAGGCATAAAAAACTAAAAGAAGAGCACAGCCTACCAGAGGGGGCACACACCAGCATATAAGTGTGCTTGTTTTACAATCCTTGAGCTTGGTGGTAGATGTCCTTTAACCCAATTTCAGTCCTAAGAGGACATACCTTTCGACTGCTGGCCCATTACTACCTGATTGTGACCTGTGCAGTAACTCTACATACAAGTAGAGGACAAGGATTGCTGCCAAGAGCAGTTGCATTTCTGAACCCACTACAATGTCTCTATTTAGATTATCTTGCACTTTATCTTACAGGTAATTGAACCTTAGGCCAACTACTATGTAGAGCATTTTCTCTGCTGATAAGGATACTTGAAATAAAGATCCCAAATCACCTTCCTTACAATTTACATAATTTTACTTTCTAATTGGCTAGGAAATAAAAGTTTGCTTTATTTACAACATGCTTGAAGTGATATTCCTGCTCACAGTAAAAATGCATTAGATCAAATTGCAATAACTTCCTCAACCATTAAACAAGGCGCTTGGTGCTTTACCTTTGCACATGTTTATTGCAAGTTTTTGAATATTGGAAAGTTTCTTAAAAATGATGAACGCAAGACCTATCTGCACCTCACTGCCTCACTGCCTACAGTATATAATGCATGCACAGAAAGAAACACACACACCCACATACTCTAAATAAGATTCTCTAATTTATCATTGAACTACAAAGCTATTTATCTAGCTTAGAAGGTTGTAGTCCTCCCCCCAAGGTACTGCAGTGTAGCTTTCATTAAAGAATAAACATCACAGGAGATATATACCCATCTAGTTTTCATGGCGATGGAGCAAGGAATGTACACAATATGCTTCTTCAAGGTCATGGAAGATGTGGAGTCATTCAATGTTACTCAAAAAGATTAACTCCTTGATAACTAGTCACTACAAAACAAGAGTCCCTAGCCATTTACATCTCATAACTGGACGGACTTACAATCAGTTTATTTTCCTAGTGTCATTACATGTTTATTCTGCTATCTTCTAATCTTTCTTCAGCCCATTTTCAACAGTGCGTGGCCTGTGTTGTTCCTCCGTGGACAAAGCTCAGCTCAAGCAGGATTTACAATACAGTTTTCCGCTTCACTTGAGTCATCAACCTTTAGTGACAAGAAACAAACTTGGATCCAGAGGGTTCTTTTAAAGGCAACTGCGTGGGTCGATGACCTGAATCTGAATCAAATTGCACTGAGGGAAATTTTATTAAGTACACCTTACCGTATCTACTCGATATACGAAGCCGACCCAGTAATAAGCCTTAGACCCTTATTGGTTACCAACAAAAACTGGGAAAAACTTACTGACCTCGAGTATAAGGGGCGCGATGGGCTCGGGAGAGATTTTCTTGGTCAACCCCTCCCCAATAGTAGTAACAGCCTGCCAGCCACACCAGACGGTATACGCCTGCCAGCCCCCGTAGTATACGGCCTGCCGCCCCCATAGTAACAGCCTGTCCAGCCCGCCAGTAGTAGTACAGCCTGTCAGCCCCCAGTAGTATAACAGCCTGCAGCCGCGCATGTAGCATTTTACAGCCCCCCGTAGTTATACAGCCCCCATATATAATACGCCAGGCCCCTAGTAGTAAAACAGGCCGCCCCTAGTAGTATACATCCAGCCCCTAGTAGTATACCAGCCAACGCCCCTAGTAGTATACAGCAAGCCCCGAGTATATACGCACCCACAGGTATAGCATGCACCCCATAGTAACAGCAGCCCTAGTATATACGCAGCCCCTAGTAGTATATACACAGCCCCTAGTAGTATACAGCGCCACCTATAAGGTCTACATACAGAGCTGCCCCCACAGACCTTAAAAAATAATAAACTATACACTACTCCACACCTCCGATGTCAGCGCCGTCCCGTCTTCTTCTTCTTCCGCGGCTCCTTCATTCTTCTTCGGCATGGACGCGGACACTTTTCTTCAGCAGGACGCATACTATGAACGCGGTCCCGCTGCTGATTCATGTATGCGCGGCCATGAGAGAAACTTGGCCGCGCCAATGCCGGAAGAAAGGAGGTCAGGGTGTTTTTTAGTTTATAGAACCTCTGGCATAAGCCGAGGGAACGTTTGTTTCAGCACATTTTTTGTGCTGAAAAAAACTCGCTTATACACGATAGATTCGGTATTTGCCAGTTTTTTGGTTTACAAAGTGCTGGATAATTGCATAACTTGTACAACTACACTAATGTGCATTATTTTCCACATCTACACCCACCATCCATTGTAAGTGGATGGAGTAGTGGCTGTCCTGTTGCCTGTGCACTCTCTAACGCCTTGGACGTTCACCGCTTGAAATATTTGCAGTTTTTAACGCAACGAGGCCAGGCCGGCGAAGTTTTGCCTGGGGAGCGCCAGCACCAGATACATCAGAAGGCAGTGGCAGTAATTTAATCTGATGGCACTCCCTGGTCAAGTCTTGCCAGCCCCTAACTATAATATGTATGGTTTTAGGTACTAAGAGTCTTCTCACATATGGGAAGTGACATCGTTTCTGGCGCAAGGGCGGGTGCTGGAATTGGTTCGCACAACAGTGTGGAGGCACACTTCCACCCATCACCGGAATGCAATAGGAGGTTAGACCTGTAAGACCTCATACGTAGGTGAAGATGTCCCTGGCATATACAGATCACTGACAAGATCATTCCAGACAGCAGAGCTCAAGCCGAAACAAAAGCAACCACTGTTTTGCTAAACACAAGAAATAAAACTCGACAAAGAGAGCCAACACAAGTGAGGAGGCCGCTGTGGAGAATTTGTCAACCACTAAATGGTCCAGCGCATTCATAGCCATTGCCTAACCTCAAAAGGTAAATAGTTAAGACGGGTCTCCTAGCAATTATAGGGATGACCCCTTCATATAAGCTAAAGAGACTGACATTGTTGCGTACATTGTTTTGTATTATGGGTCCCCATAATCAGTGATGGATATTGGGTGCCATAAAATGGCCGTCTAAATACACCTTGAAGTGACACCTAGACAGCAGAGTCACCCCTGGCTCATTGCCTTTTGCAATACACTATATTTTGCGGCCTCGCGAATCTATCCAAACCTTGGTGACCTCCTGCTGTCATTTATAACTGGAACAGCTTCATTTTGATGAAAAAAATCTGTTTATTATTTAATTTATTGGAATAATGAAAGTATCTTGGAATTTGGAAGTAATTGGGCAGTTTTAAGATATGACAGGTCCAATTTAATAATGATTCCGTAATATGTGTGTTGACCTTAAATCTATCATGTTTATACAGTATGAAAAAGATCAACAACAGACTTCTATATAAAGTATTCAGTATTTAAGAGGTTCACCTTGTTTCGGCTGATAAACTGATATGGTTTGTGTAAGGAAAGTTATACAATTTTTCCATATATTTTCTGCATCATTTATTTCCCTCACGATTTTTCCTAGATCTCCACTTGTTGTCCACTCTATGGGAACGCTTCACCGTGGGACAGAGATTGATCTCATATGGCGATGTTCACACAGGTGCACCGGCTGTTGAGTTACGTCGTCCTGATATACGGGCTTGTTCCTCCTGCATTCCTACGTCACTACCATGGACATATTTGTACCAGCTGGAGTCACTGTGAAGCTTCGCCACTAGATAATTACACATTGTGTTTCATTACAAAACAATATCAATTGATTTGCGCCGTAGAAATTCTCTAAACCCTTTAGTTATAACCTGATACATCTGCTTGGGTTTACATCAATATCATCCATATCATTATTTATATATTACGTTATGTTGGCGTAACCCGTCTCTACATTAAATCTTTTATGTTTGGTAGTAAGACACAGTTTTATATATCACTTAGTAGAGACCGACAGTCTTTCAATTCAGGTTCTTGCCCTATTGTTTCTGTTGCAGAATTCATTGACGTAGTTAAAATGAACTGGAAGGTTGTAATGATAACATTTGCATCAAGGTCCTTACGTCAAGGTTATACTCATAAAGGTCTGTTGATCCAACTTGCATTGAACTTGCCACATCTCTGGTATTAGAGGAAAAGACAGAAAACGGACAGAAGGGTCTGAGAAAGCAAAAGAGATCATAGCAGTTAAGGAACCTACAGCAACAGTGAATTATAAACCTCATCCCTGGTGTGAACATTGAGTAGCATGAATTTCACATCCACATCATGCTTGTTATCCCTTGTGGACATGGATCATGTATTTATTTGGTTCAAACATAAGTCTGTGGGTTTCCAGGTCCTATCCTGCCCTTGAGTTCAGCAGTCTTTTCTATTGTCATTTTCTGGTGCTTTACACTTTTGACACAGAGGCTCAAACATGGCCACGGTTTCTGATGTTTGCAAACCAATATTGCACAAGTTCTTATGCAGGGAGCCTTAACAGGATTGTTCTCAAAGATAGAAGATGGGTCTTGCAGACATCTAGACGTAGTCAGGAAAACAATTAGAGCCCACACTCTTAGTGGGGGCACCACAAACTGGACGCATCCACAATGGTGGAACGTCTTTACTAATGTCACAGCTTCAATTCCTATCAAACTTGTTATGATGGGACTGAGATAGGTCATCCTGGGGTATTCTCACTGTGTAATGTAAAACTTATTAAATTATGACCTAATTATGGAGCAAGCCTTTGGCATAAAGCAATGGAGGAATTATTAAGATATGCCTGATTTACTAAAGGTTCCAGCCCTTAGTAAATCTCTTACAAAGCACTCATGCACTGGAAGGGATTCAACTGTGGGCCAAGACATCTGTTGTCCCTGGAAAACCTAAAAAAATTGCAATTACTCGGTCTGTGCACCAGGAACTTTTACTTTTTCTTGTCCTTGTAATCAGGATTGGGGCATTATTTTTTTTTTTTTTTACTCTATACTCACAAATACCAGCAAAATCTGATTTCTGCTAGAGGTGCAGCATCTCTATCACAAAATGTGGAAATGTTCAAATTTTACTGATGAAAAGAAAAAGTTAAAACATTTTCAGCAGGGTTCTATCATACAGGCATTTCCGAACTTAAGGACACTCGACATATAGCAGGACCTTGTTACAGACACTCTACGGACCTGTGACCTCGGAAAGCCATGGGATTGCGTACTTTACTCCTGGCGTGCAATGGTGCAGAGGTAAGTGTTCTGTACATAAAGTTCTTTATAATCATCCTTGTTTCATGACAGCACATAATTTTGAAAACCCATTGTCACTGGACCAAGATATATTTTTGTCTGACGAAGTTGTAAAAATGACATACGTTCGACTAATACAAATTAACTTAAGTCTAACAAACCTAAAGAACCTATTTTGTATGTAACGTGCCTGGATTGTGGATTGGAGTGGAATGTGTTTTGTTTCAACAATTGGAACAGTTTTGTGTGTTTTTTTATCTGAGTGCTGAGGGCCATGGATTTTACAGTGAGCATCAAGCTAACTCTTTTACGAATAATGTAGTAAACATAGCACATGGAACTATAATACCCCACATGGTGTGGTGGTTTTTCCATAAAACAAGGAGGTGGATCCCTCCAGAGCACCCACTAGCCGCCTCCACTCACTCAGGCAGCGACAAGGGGGTGCAATAGAGGTACCGCTGACCATGGTCGGACGTCCCATCCCGTGAACTGTGGGGGTCTCATCACTTAGACCCCCACTGATCAGCAAGTTAAGCCCTCCTTTAAGGGGTTTCACAAAATCCGCTATTTACAGGACGTCAGATAAGAGAATGCACTGTGTTCCATTCAACTTGCGAGTGGGTGCAGTCCAGTGGTGGGAACACCACAGATTATGAGTGATTTTACACCCATTGAAAGGAGCGGCATGCTCACTGCCTTCCCATACCGTCTATGGTACTGATGGAAGTAGCCGATTACTTCAGCACCATCAAAAATGGTTTACAGACAGCAGGAGCATTCAGTGACCAGATGCTATGTTCTATTGATGGTGCAATGGACCCTCTTCTTGTATCCTTGGGGGTCCCACACCAGTCCCCCCTGATTAGCAAGTTATCCCTAAGCCCAGGGCTGCACAAGCACTTCATGGTAGATCACTGGCAGGTATTGCCCATGCCATTTTTGTGGAACCGAGTATGGCTTTAGTGCCATATTCATGTGTCTAGCTAACTGAGGTCAGGGAAAATAATAAAAATTTAAAGTTTTACTTCATTCTCCCATTGTGAACCTGGAGATATGGGAATGTGTTCAGAGGGAGATTTGTTCTCCCTGTTACATATATATATATTATATATATATTAGTATATATATATATATTGATGTGTGTAGTTGAAGGTATTAAAGATATAACTTAATGATAATAATGATTACAACCGTGGGTACAGATAAGCCCACGGCAACAAATCTCTGTCTCAGTAGAGGTCTCCTTTCCCATGACAGGGAATAACCAGGGCATACTTGCGTCTCAACCAATTGTTTACCACATATGAGTTAAAAACAGCTAGGGATGCTGCTGTAAGATTCCTGAACAAGGGTTCCCTGACAGTGTATTGCTCTGGGCCTAACGGTGAGGCAGTCGATGGATCTTCTTCTCACTTCATCGTTTCGTCGTGAATCCGACCATAGGTGATTCTCCTGCTGTGAGACTATTCGAATGGTGACCACATATGGTGATTCCCAGCCAGTAGACAAATTATGGGTGATCTGGGAAACATTGGATGCTGATGTTCAGGATTAATATGGTCGTATATATTAGATACAGAAGGGGCAAGCATCTGGGAATCACCTTGTAAGGAGCCATTTGTTACACACTTAAAGGAGACGTGGTTAAAGGTCTAATATACAGGCCAACTTTTGCTACAGTGGTGTGCATGGCTTGCCCTGTGATGTGTGAGGTGCAAAATTCACTCTAACGTACACCCGGCAGACTTTCACCATACCGCTCCTTAAAACTGTATCTACATTGTTGTAATATTATCAGGGCGGTATGCAAATGTGTCTTGAGTATATTCGGAAAAATTATGCTTAATTGCGAAGACCGATAGGGGCACATATGGGGGACATACCCATAATCAAGATACGCCCATGGCTCAAACATCTTATAATCTTGTTTATGGGGGTCGCCTTGACAATGTCAAGTTTATGGGCAGCATTGATGTAGTTGCCCCCTGGGATCGAGCTTATCGACAAAGGAGGCCAAGGAAGTATAGTGTGACATATACAGTGAGCTTCACTTCTAAAGGTCTCACCAAATTTATCTTTTTGCGCTTCTATAGCAGTTTGGAATAGGCAGGTTTCGTTGCGTTAACTATCTTGTTCATCTTCAAACTCGTGTATGGATATGCTTTGAACTGATCTCGGATTTTTGAACCCGTTTCTGTACAAGTCTGTAAACAAATTGTCTTTTGTGTCCTTTATTTTACTTAGCTTGGTCATTGTATGCTTTCCATACCGATTCCCAACAAATACATACCAAAGGCCGCTTATTGGGCTATCTGCCCTTTATTCAGTATGAATATGATGTTTTTTGCGATTTGGTGCCTTGCCTAGGTGTGTAATCACTTGCATGGTTGACATATGACTATTGTCGTTCCGAGCGCTGCGTATCACTAATACTGGGTGGTTGTGCCACCTGTCTCTCGCTGTCCACGTTTGTGTAATTGGCCGTCTGCTGTGATGGGATTGTTGTCCTCCTTGGAATTGTCATATGCAAATGGCCACCGGCCCGAAATAGTGGGGGTCATTTACCCGGGGCCCAATTTTCCATTTCCCCGACTGTTACCCGAATATTCCGATTTGTTCGATTTTTCCTGAATCCGCCCGCGGACTTTGGCGCACGCGATCGGAGTTGGCATCGGTGCCAGACGGCTGCACGGCGACAATAACATCGGGCATGCCGTCCATACAAAAATCCGACGGATCTGGAAACCGCAAAATTTAAAAAGAAAAAGAAAAGTGTCGCTCGCCTACGCCACCTCAACCGTCACTCACGGAGGATGGGAACTTCATGTGCAACCGACTGCTTCAGCGCAGCAGTACACCTGGTGGACGTCGAGGAACTACCTTAGAACGCGCCTGCTGGATCGCTAATCTACCGCTAAGTAAATCTGCCCAATTATCCGCCGCCGCCATGTGAGAAAATTACTTTATGTGGATCGCAGTGTTGTCTGCTCCGCCCCCTCCTCTTTTCCCTTTTCTTTTCCTTTAGTGGTTGTGTGAGAATTACGATGTGGTGGAGTTATACTGGGGGTGTACCATGCTAGAAGTGGTTCTCTATGATAGGTGTTTCTCTCGCCGATGGAGGGTTCCAAGGAGGGGCGCCGTTTTGTATGAACCTTAGATAGCTTTTTATGGGCATCACGTGGGGCTAGTTTGCTGCAGTATTGAACTTCCCCTGGTCCTTTCATATCATGGGCAACTGTCCAGCAGCGTTGCTCATAACTTCCTTAGATTATGTTAGTTCTTTTCCCCCTGATGAAGGGGCACACTATAAATAGGGTAAGCCTGGGACTGTGCTTGTCAGGACGGGGCACAATTTTTTCAGGTGTAGGGTACCGCAATGTTAGGGTATACCAGCGGCCGTGCTGACAACTTTCCTCCTGACCTGGACCCACTGTGACATCATTGCTTTTCCATATCACCACCTATGTCTCCCTATCCTGGCCCTTTTTCGATATAATCTGCTCAGATGCTGATACTATGATTTACCCATGTGTTTAGATTGGCCCATGTGGAAGTATGGTTCACATTATTTTATTTACGGTAGTACATTAAAAGTTACATTTAATACCCTTCACACATATATATATAATTGCATATTTGGATTGGTGAAGATTGCGTACATAGCATTGTCTTGTTGTTAGTCGTTCAAAGTGTCTCTATTGTTGTACGTTGTAGGTTTCTTTCTATAAAGGTGGCTCCGAATTTCCACATCAGATCACATGATGGTCTTATGTGCGGACATGGGGGGTGCCTCTTCGGTGGTTTGTCAGATGAGTTTCAGTGAGAGCTCACATCTCAACGTATGTGGTCGACTGATGACATTAATGTGCAGGTCATTTTTAACAGAGCAGACAAATTAAGCAGTAATCAACAGATGTATTTGAAACAAAATTGCACAAAGTTGGTCCGGTGAGGGAAATTCTGGGATGTAATGAGGACATTTTCCAGGAAAATAGATTCAAAAAATATGATGTACTAATATAGTTTAGTTTGCTCGAATGTTTACTTTATCATTCACTTAAGGTGCTGTGCAGAGTGTGATATATCTTGTCAGATTAATGGGTGGACATGAAAAGAGAAGTAAATGATTTTGTAATTGGAGAAAAGCGCCTTTAAGCAGCCCCTATGACAACTAATACACTTGGCTATATACTACTTTCCCTTTCACCATCACAGTGTGTCCATAGGATTGTCTCTTTATCCCATCACGGCATCGCTTCATGAACGCATGGGGGCAAGCCGACAACATTGATTGGCACGAAGGGATTATGTCACTATGGACTCCTCCCCACTCACACTACAAAACTAATTAAATTCGCAATAGCACATCCAAGCTTTTAGAGATATCCCCAGGGATAAGTACTGGGGCAAAGGCCACTTTACAAGAGAATCTGTCACTGATTCGGAAAAACTGCATGTACACCTTTTCCTCAGCAATGAAGTTTAGGTGCTTTGCAATTCTGGAAAAGCTGAGTGCTCTTTTGGATGGAGAAGTGTGCAGATGGTGTTCTTCCGTGTTGCCTGAGTGTTAACTTGGAAATCAAAATGCTATAAGTGTCTGTCAAATATGTAAGGACGTTTTGCAACGACTCTCATAACGTCTTAGATTAATGAGATTGTAAGGGTTTAATTCCACCTTGCGGCTATTCTAGAAAATGTCTCCATGCATGGCCGGCTCCCCCGCTCGGCTATTCCTCACAGCTGCCTCGCGGCTGTACATTTCTCCGCGGGTCACCTGTTGCCGTAAAGATGGGCATGTGTTGGAGGCGTCAAAAGGGGGGGGTCCTCCCTCTTCAGCGATTCAAGGGTTTGGAAGGGGCTAAATTCGGCGTTCTCTCGGCGGCGCCACGACCATAGGTGAAAGCGTAACGCCCCTGTCTAAAGCAACGCTGTTACGCCTCCTAACGGACCATGACAAGCTCGCTTCCTTCCTCTTCCATGAGTAGGTCTTTAATAGACAGGTATTACAGGTAATCAAGAGTTAGGGCCACGGTGTGGTTTGAGCAGTACGGGATAGGTAGAAGGGTTCAGGACCCCTGCATCGGGGCCATCTTCTAGACATGAAATTCTGGCTATTAGCAGACTGTTTTACTGAACCAAATTTTTAATACATAGTAATAGATGGTGTAGAACTTTCATACTTGTATATGGTAATTACCAAATCCCCCCCCCAAACATTACAAAACAGGCTAACTCCCACTGACTGCCACCGCTATTCGTTGTGCCGAGCATAGTTGAGTAAGCGGAAAAAGAGGCAGTCCACAAGTCCAACCTTTAAAAATTAAACTAAAGTGTTTACCCCTTAATCCGGATATTTTTCGTGAACATGTACATAGAGCCTCCTAAACACCTCCTGCGTCCAGAGGTTTATTCAATCTCACAGTAGTCTCGTACAGTAAGAGACCTTTGTCTATGTGATGTGTAAAAATCGCTCTACCGGTAGGTCTAGAGGATGCCCTCCGCGTGCCTGGGTAACACAGGCTACTGGTATGCAAAGCAGCTTTGGAGAGATCCTGTGGACTGCCCGCAGGTATTTGTACATTGTAAGAGGTCTCCCCTCAGCCCTAGTTAAACGGAATAATCCCTAATTTATCGTTCATGGGGCTAATCCCCCCATGCCCCAAAATCTTAGTGTGCCCTCCTCGCAATTTGGAATGAGACTGGGCACGGGAACTACCACAACCAGGGTTGAGCTAGACCTAGGGCTGCACTCACATGAACAACGCCGCGCCCGCCCTAGCTGCCACACGGGGAAAGTATGCATCTCATCTCCCCCGTATAGAACCCTACTGCGGCCGGGTCGCCATAGGCCATATATGGGGACATATAACAGGCTGCAAATTTGCATCGTATATATCTGTTGCATGATGTCACGTGAAGTAGCGATACCACTCACTTTCTTCATATATGTACATTACTCTGCATATCATCAGAGGTACCAGAGATCAATACTCCCCACATTTGTTCATCGGCATCAGGCTCAGTAGATGTTTCACATCGGAAGCAAGGTCAGCCTGGTCTTGGCACAGTACATATAATTGGATAATTTACTAACTATGTCATAGAGGAGGTCGTCGGCTGCTCTCTCACCGTGTCTCGGAGGGCAGATGTCAGCTAGATGTCAGCACAATCCATATTTTAGCTTAACCTAGTCTTTTGTAATTAAGTATAGTCTGTACGGATGTCATTCAGCTTCAGTGCCCTCTAGCAGACATTGTTCTGTTCAATGTCATTGTAGTAAAATTAAAAGCCTGGAACTGGATGTTAGAAGGGACGGTTTCTGTTGAATAATAATTTTTTAAGCGAGGCACAAGGTTTTGCTGACAGTTTTACAAAGTTCTATTTAATAGGCTAAAGAGGGACTGGGGCTGGCGTTCTATAGACCTTTAATTCATACAGAAAGGAACTATGCTCTTGTTTCTCACAGGGACGCTGGTCACCAATAGCATGACAAACAGTAGCATTCCCACATGAGGATTCTTATGTATGACTACTATTTCTAAGCAAGCGCTGACGTGGTCGCTGCACAGCTGTCTATGGATTCCATGTTTGAAGCATACATTCCACATTTTCACTTATATCAAAACTGCTGACTTGGAATCTTAACGCTAAAGTTCTTTTTGAAAGGCACCTTTATGTATAGCAGAAAATGTTAATGGTGGTTGGTGATCCAACTCTAAATAAATGTGAGCCCATGCAATGGCGCAATTCTCTCAAGGCCCAAAGGAGGTTTGATGGGAGACAAAGGTGGAGGGGGGCAGGGAGTTTGATGGGTGGCACAGGTTGATGGGGATGTGATGGTACAAGGTCTGAAACTTGCTTGCAAGGATAGAAACTAGGAAAAATGTGATAGAACTACTTGCGTCAAATGCCGTTTTTGGAGTGCAGGCATCAGAAGTTGATATCTCAGCCCACTAAAATGTGAGTTGTTGGCCCTTTTCCACCATATATGGCACGTAAATAAATAAAGAATGGGGTGAGCCAGGGTGGAAACAGGGAGGGCTAGGGAAGGGGGGCATAACTTTTTCAGATTTACTATAACTTCTGCCAGAAAACCGGTGCTGGGTATTTTATCACTGATGGGAGGCTTCTGGATATCTCATTAGTGAGGGGAGGCTGCTGGACATCTCATTAGTGAGGGGAGGTTTTCTGTGACATCTCAATTAGTGAGGGGAGGCTGCTGGACATCTATCATTAGTGAGGAGGCTCTGCATCTCATTAGTGAGGGGAGGTTCCCGCTGGACATCTCATTAGTGAGGGGTAGGCTGCTGGACCATCTCATTAGTGGAGGGAGGCTGCGGACATCTCATTAGTGAGGGGGGATGTAGGACATCTCATAGTGAGGGAGGAGCTGCTGGACATCTCATTATTGGGGGAGAGGCTGCGGACATCGTCATTAGTGGAGGGGAGCGGGTGACCATCTCATAAATGTGGGAGGCTGCTGCCCTCATTAGTGAGGGGAGGCTGCTGGGCATTTCATTAGTGAGGGGAGGCTGCTAGACATCTCATTAGTGAGGGGAGGCTGCTGGGCATTTCATTAGTGGGGAGGTCACCACTAATGCATTTTTTCACTCTAGGCTTATAATTGAGTCAATATTGCTGAAAATACTTGGAACAATTAAAGAAACCCATCTTTTCTATTTTTTTATATAATATGTATTTTTAGAAAACATTTATGTTACAAATAGGCAACCAACATAGCATGTGGATACAAATGTACATACAGGAAAAGGAACGAGTGTGGATACAGTGACAAGATATTCAGTACCAGATGCAGGGGCATTAGGAGTAGTTACATATCCCCTGTAAGCATTGTTGAATGTTTAGCCCAGTTGGTATGAACAGCCTCCAAGTTGTAGGGACAAGAAGTCACCAGCTATCTAAAACAAAAACTAGGCAACAACCATGAAAGGACAAATAAGACTGAGAAGGTGGGTGGGGAGCAACAGGCCTGAATCAAGACACTTCATGAGTGAACCAATTAGCAGGAATTTATCTACTTTACCTTGGACAGTGGCGGTTAAATGTTCCATTGATCAAACTTTCATAATACGAGCGCATAGCTCATACCTGGAAGGAGGGGAGACCTGTCGCCAGTGTTTTGCAGTGAGGCATTGTGGAGGCTTAACACAAGGGGGAGATAGTATGTTTTCCATGGGAATGGGGAAATGTATATAAAATATAGACTTTAGGACATAGTGAGAAATCAAATAAGAATACTTGGGGCAGAGTTTGTTGGACATGGACCCAGTAAGATCTGATTAAGGGTAAATCGCAAAAAATATGAAAGATTGAAGCATTGGGCACTCCACATCTCCAGCAGATATTTGGGAGAGAAGAGTTGAGAGTATGCAGGAGTTGTGGAGTATGTTACAATGCATTAGTATTTGTACTTATTCTCCTTGTTGATTACACATGATACAGACTTTGCTGCATGTATCCATATCAGGCTCCAGGCGTCAGCAGAGAGAGTATGTGTCCAATTTAGACATGTATGAGTGCCTGGAAAATTGGTCAGGGAGAGGGTCAGAAAAGATGGTATTAAGGGAGGAGAGAAATCAATCTTTTCTAATGACAAAAGAGGATAAATATGTAATACAAGCTTTAGTGACATGACTTCATACGATCAATGGAGATTTTCAACAAGGAAACATAATAGTGCATTGTTACCATACTTTTAAGAGAGGAATCCTGTTTCTTAAAATAGACTCTTTTGTTCCAAAAAAAGATTCCTTGTGTGCTATAGGGAGCTGAAATGCAGTAATAGAGTTTCTCTTTTGACATTGTTTTTTACATGGGCTTATTTTGTTTGAGTCTTTGTGAGCACTATATACCTCTCTAAGGCATAATCACTTAGAAATGTCTTTTAGCACTAAATACAATTCTTGAGGTCGTGTCTCATTACTAGAAACCATATCCATATGCCATATTAGGATATATGGATGTGGAAGTTACCCTGCTTGCAATCCACTCTTTAAGCCAGAATAGAGAGAATCTGAGCATCATCCAAAAGTAGCAGGGGAGCTTTATAAAAGTCAAATGATAGTTGTTCAGTTTCAGAAAATAGATGTTATTTTTTGGATAATAAAAGGTTATACAATTCTCTGATATACTTTGTGCATATTCCTCACAGTTTTCGAGATCTCTGCTTGCTGTCTTCCAGTAGGAAGCTCCATGGTTTACTCCCAGGGGATACAAACCAACCCATGGTGATGTGTAGCAGCGATTTTTCTTAAATATTGTAACCGATAGTGGATATTTGTTTCACGGAAATGAGTTTTTCTCAGATAAAGATGTTTTAATTTATTTTTAACATTCTTATAGTATAAAATGTCAAGGGCTGGTATCAGAGACTCGGCTGTACCTTGAGTGTTTGTAGAGGGGCCTAGAAGTTGTTCCATTACCTTACAAAAAGAAGGGAATAATATGAGGGAGGGGACCTGTTGCAGATTTTTCTCCAGGGTACAGCAGCTTCAATGACATTGTTTTCACTGCTTTCTTTGGGGTATGTACTATGGGCTATAGTAACTACATTTGGCATTCTGTTTTTGACAACTACATTTTGTAGTAACTCAAAAAGATCTTTGAAATTGGGGTGAATTTAGAAGTGGTTAAAATGTGTGACAACTGCTGCGGACTACATACTTCTGCATAGATATGTGTCAAGAATCAAAACTAAGACCAAACATATTGGCCTTTCTTAATATTTATCCCATATTTTGTCCTTGCTATATATTATACAAAATCTTCAGATTCCAGTCTATTACATAGTATGAAATAGTATCAGGGGCACCACATTTTGTTAGTCAGGGATTGAAGAACCACATATTTAAGAGGCTCCAAAGCACCTGATTGCCTACATATGTCTATGTCCTGGTTATCTTGGTTATCCTGGCCTGTGCTAAGTGCAGTCTTATCTTTCCAGTTGCTTGAAGTAAACTTGAGGTTTCTCCAAATTTTTTTTCCATCCAGTTCCTGGACAGTGAAGTAGTAGGAGCTGGCGTGTAAATATAGAAGGCTTCATAGCTGCGGAAAGTGATGCACATCTTATGTTATTTACCCCACAGTTTTAGGTACACGATTTTTGCTTTTTGTCTTTTTTTTTTTTTTTTTTTTTATTAAAAAAAAGGGAAGTAAATAACATACCTACATGGGGACATACATCACATAAAAGAACAAAGCTTTGTGTGCTCCTAATCTCGCCAATTATTTTATCACAAAAAAATTCTTATGTTGGTTGAAAAGTGCATTTAGTTAAATTACCGTATACCGTATTTATATATATGTATATTAAATTTCTCATGCAGTGTAAAAATCACCTTTCTTTTGCAGTGACCTCATCAATTTTATGACAAGTGGACCAATAGTAGCAATGGAAATCATTGGAGATGATGCTGTTTCTGCATGGAGGAAATTACTGGGTCCAACAAACTGTACTGTAGCCCGAAGTGAATCCCCACAAAGTGTACGAGCCAGATTTGGCACAGATGGAACAAAAAATGCAGCACACGGCTCTGATTCCAATGCGTCAGCTGCCAGAGTGAGTACTCCTTTACTTTAAGTAGGTTGAAATTGTGTTCCTTTTCCCATAGTCCCCTATATTAGAAATGTCAGCTCTGATAAGATGATCATAAGTTGCCCTGTTACTGGGACTCCTAACATTGAGGTGTATTATGGGGGAGGCCATTACATATTTTTTTCTTGCAGAGAAATCCATTATTATAACAGCTCCCCTTAAAGGTAAACCTACCATTTCAAATGGTAGGTTTAAGCTGTAAACACCGAGCACCAGCTCAGGGTGAGCTGGTGCTGGTGCATAGTTTCGTTAGTGTTAAAACCGCGGTATCGCGGTTTTAACACTTTTTAAACTTTATAGCATAAACTGCTTCGGCGCTGCGTGCGCACGATCGTGCGCGCGCCTACATAGGAATGCCGCAGGCGTTGCGCGCGCACGGTCGCGCGCAGCGCCGAAGCGGCTTCTGCTATAAAGTTTAAAAAGTGTTAAAACCGCTGGTGCTCGGTGTTTACAGCTTAAACCTACCATTTGAAATGGTAGGTTTCCTTTAAACAAATCATCTCCTTTTTACCACTATTTACCACTAAGGGCCATTTCACATCTCTGTTGGGTCTTCACTTATTTGCATCATGTATTTTGAGCTAAACCAGGAGCTTACACACAGAACAAGTCTTTCCAGTAATCTCACCTGGTTTTGGCTCACAATACCTGAAAACTTGACAGAGATTTAACACTTAATCCCTATGAACAATGTAAGGCCTAGTTCATCTCCATTCACACCGAAGGCATTTGAATTGTGTTTTAAAACAGGGAGTCGTTTACCTCCAACCTCTATAGATGTGCCAATAACATTGGGAAAACTTATATAAAACACTAAGTTTTGAAAACTTTAACTTAAAAAATAAAGGGACCTCACGTGGGGCGTATGCAGAAAATAAAATTACACACATAAAATATAAATAAAAATATAATCCCCATCGCGCACTTTGGAAACCCCTTTGGAAACCCCTTTTTACCCAAAACATACATATCAAAATGACTGTTACACAATATGGAATTCATTTGTAATGTTCATTTTGAGATATTTTGAAAATTTTAAACAAGTATTTTAAAATGACAGATAATGCCTTTTTTCCCACTTCATAACTTTAACCCCAATTATACGTAAAATTAACTACCGGTAGCCCTATATGTCTTTTTTTAAGAAACCTAACATCAAAATCATTCTTAATAAACCTCAGACACTTACTCATAGATCCTGGTACTGTTACTGTGGTTATCTTATATTTGTTATCCATTGCCCCTTCCTTCTAAAATCCACTTGCAAAATGATGCTAACAAGCCCCAGGGGCTACCTTGGCCCCTCTGTGATTTGGCTTTACAGGATATTACACTGTCTGACCCTTCCCCCGTTCCTCAGTATTTGTGCACTGAGCAGGAAGTGAGCTGGGGATTGATTAGACCAGCCAGAGGGTAGCACCTTGGGCTCATTAGCATAATTTTAGACTGAAGGTCATGGATAACAAATATAAGAAGATTACCTCGGTGCTTGGATATATTTGTAAGTGTCCCTGGTTTGTCATGCTCGATTTTGATGGTAGATTTCCTTCAAGGTAGCACACAAAAACAATTAAAGTGGTCTTCCCATGAACAAAAGTTAGGCCCTATCCACGGGAAAGGGCCTAACATGCTGAACATTGTAGGGCTCAGTGATGAGATCCCGATAGATCACAAAAAGGAGGGGTCCATCGGATGACCATGTGCATGACCGTTCTGCTCCATTAATTTCTATGGAGCTGACGGAGATCACCGAGCTGATGCTTTGTAGAATTCTGGGCCGGTCAACTCCGGCACCTCCCGTGCCCCCTTTAGTCCCTCCACAACGACTTGGCATGGATGTGGGGTAAAGAGAGCAAGGCACTGGGATTATATCAGAGCTTTGAAAGCCCTGATAAATGTTTTCCAATGTATAATGGAAAGACTTGCACCTGGTTTTGACTTGTAATAACAGATGCAAATGACTGAAGACCTAAACGCAATGTGAACTGGACCTTAGAAGTGAGTGTCTGATTTCTGAAGGTCCTAATGCTGACAATTGATAGTGCACTAGTGGCAATTTTTTTTATGTTTTTTGCATTTTTTTCACACATTTTGTCATATTTTTCTCCACACATAGCGACACATAGCAAAATATGCATCAATTCTTCTACATGACGAGGTGTGATTATGACCTAGATGTGTTCTGTACTCTGGGATGTTATATACACAGTTATGTGTGATAACATCAGGCTCCAGTCTCATAATTATTATTTGTCTCTGCTAAATGGATATCAGGTGTTTAGTATAATATTCTGCCACAGTCAGCTGCAAACGACTAGAATGTTGTGTTTAGTTTAATTTATACATTCTGCTAAATAAGTGAGAAGCTTTATATTCATAATCACTAAGCACGAAAAAGTGACCTCCATGTAATAGATATGACATAGGTAGTGTATGTATGTAAAGTACCATCAAACATATAGCAATCCATTCAATAAAAATATATTATTCTTTTCCATTTTTCCATGTAGCCTGAAAGGATTTTTGATGCCTCGATTCATACAAATAAATTGGTATGCCAGAACAGATTAGCAAGTTTAACCATTATGCGGCTTCTGCATAGAAATATTGCATGGCTTATGCTCTGAGGTTTGTTCTTGGTGTCTTTAATCTGATGCTCTGCAAACCCGGGCAAGTGCCGGGGCCCACAGCTGCTGGGAGGGCCCACTCGTGGCCAGATCTCATTCCTCTGCAGCCGGCCCGCGCCGGGTGCTGGCACCGCAAAGCGGCGCTCCGGCTTGCCGAAAGACGCTGCTGTGTGGTGTAACACCCATCCCCAGCAGCCTGGCTGTGCCGGGTGCTAGCGGCGTAAAGTGGCGCGCGGTAGGCTGCAGGATGCTGCGTGTGAAGCGTTGTGCGTCTGCCGGCAGGAGGAGGAAGACGACGAATTGGAAGCTCCGGATCTGAGTAGAAGACTGAGGTGAGTACTATTCTTTTATTTTAAATGTCACATTTACTAGTCCATGGGGGATGAGAAGGAGCTGTATATAATGAATGGGGGGGCGTGAGGAGGGGGCCACATATAATGAACGGGGGGGGGATGAGGAGGGGGCGGTATATAATGAATGGGGGGCATGAGGAGGGGGCTGTATATAATGAATGGGGGATGAAGAGAGGACTGTTTATAATGAATGGGGGCTGCATGCAGGGGGCTGCATATAATGTTTGGGAGGGAAGGAGGGGGTTGTATATAATGGGCGGTGAGGGGGATGCATATAATCCATGTGGGGCTGGATATAATTAAACTATGGGTGGTGAGAGGGGCCTGGGCTGTATATAATTAATTCATGGGGGCTGCATATAATTAATTTATGAGGGTGAGGAGGCTGTATAAAATGAATCCATGCCGCTATGCCAGTTTACTTCAAAGGGGCCCACTGAGGCTTTGTCGCCCAAGGGCCCACTGAAACCTGTAGCCGGCCCTGCATGTAAGGCAATGCTTACAAGTGGGCTTGAGATTTTCTTCTGAGACCCTGTTCAAATATTGCTCCATGCAGGACTTTTTTTGTCTAGAAAAATGGCCACAGTGGACGCCATAATGGAGAGGCAGCAAGCCCTAATACAGTCACCGGGGTCCATCTGGGGTTATTTGTGTCAGTCATATGAGGGGTCGGTCCAAATCGGGGGTTTACATTTTTTCTTCCTATAACAGAATTAATAGAAGAGGAAAGGAAGGATGATGTTATGGTTATGGTGAACAAGGTTTCTTTATAGATTTATTTCCATAGAGTTTTCTTTCTATTTTATTTTAATAATCCTAAAGGCTGCAGCTTCCTGCTTTAGGATCCATATGACTACAGAAGCCATATACACTCCAGGGAGCTCACATGATGCATACCTTTAGTTGCAGTCTTCTTCTTCTTCCTCTTCTTCTGCCCTCTCCTCTTCTTCCTCCACTTCCTTTTCTTCCTCTTCTTCATTCTCCGCTTCCTCTTCTTCATTCTCCGCTTCCTCTTCTTCCTCCTCCACTTCCTATCTTCTTCCTTCGCCGCTTCCTATCTTCTCCCACTTCCTCTTCTTCCTCTTCCGCTTCCTATCTTCTTTGTCCTCTTCTTCTTCTTCTATTATTTTCATACATTACAACTATTATTATTATTCAATTTAATTCTTATTATTTATTCTCAACCTTTCAGATTCTGTTATTATTCTGATTCTAATTTATTATACTTATTATTTTTTAATATTCTCGTTATTTAATATTCTATCATCACATTTTACATGCAATCTGATTTGCTTAGGAATATTTACACATGAATTCATGCTTTGGGCATCCTAAAAGTAAAATTTCTAGATCATCCGGCTCCTCTCCAGATATGCTTGATAAAGAAATTCCAGAAATTATTTCTGGAAATGTGTGAATTCCAAATTGAGAAAAAGATGTGTAGTAATGGCCAATAGTCTGGAGAATAGTCACAATTGACAATTTATGTGTTGATTTACAGTGGGAATGACTGAGGAGCATCACTATGCAAAATTCTATATTTTGTAGAATTTTTTATGGACTTGAAATGGATTAAAAACAATAAATAGAAGCATTTTTATGAGATCTGTGCTACTGTATACTTCCTGGTCCTTTCTTGACACATAGGAACTACCTGTTTGCCAGCCCTTGACATTTGTTCTTGTTTCCAAGTGAATCTACCCCCAGAATTAAGCATGATAAACCACAGTACACATAGATCCAAGTACTGTGGCTGTGATAATTAATTCTTATATTTATTGTCCATGGCCTCCTCCCTTCTAAAATTAACTTTTAAAAGTATGCTAATTAGCCTAAAAGGCTACTGGGGTAGTTCCCAGAGCCCCTTCGTACTATAAATTCACAGGCTGCTATAATCTCTTACCCTTCCTCTATTCTCCCTAAACTCTTCCCCTCTGCCTGAGTTAATCTCCCTGCAGCACAGGAAGTTTCAGCACACAGTGGGAGGGGGAAGTGCTTCTTGCACACTGTAACAGCCTGAGAATCTGCAGCATGTAAGGACTCCATCCCAGTAACCTTTTTGACTTCTTAGCATACATTTAAAACATGATTTTAGAAGGAAGGAGGATTAGATAACAAATATAAGAAGAACACCACAGTCATGGTGCCTGGATCTATGAGTAAGTGCCCCTCGTTTATCATAATGGATTTTGATGGTAGATTTCCTTTAATAGGGGCCCAGAAGTAGAGATTGGTGACCCGTGCAGTATCTGAAGGGGAAAGGCAAGGTAACAGTCACCTTAGTAATGCTTCTTTTATGTTTCCAATCCTTTCAATAAAATAATGACGCTGATGAATAAACCTCTCTGCATCCTGGTATTATAGTGCAGCTTCTGTAGAGCCGGACATTGCAGGCTGTAGCTTTTATATAAAGCAGTGGAATTGTACTAATGTTTTTACTTCTAATCTACACTAGGAGTTAGAGTTTTTCTTCCCATCCAGCGGAGGCCGTGGACCAAAAAACACAGCCAGATACACCCAGTGTGCCTGCTGCATTATAAAGCCCCACGCTGTGGCAGAAGGTGGGTATATCTATTATATCTATGTGTATGTCTATTTTCAACATGTATCATATTCTGAAGCAGGAACAAAATCCGGAATGGCTTTCTACCTCATTACCTCACATACTGTGGTTTGCAGTGAATATTAATATCCCACATGTTTTCAAGCCACATTTATCTAGTTGTATTGTACATGGCCGGAGTTTGGCCCTTTACTATATTTATTCTGTATTTTTGCCATTTTCATAGACTAGGATAAATATTAATTTTTCATTTTATGTTCTCAGTTACTTTCCAAAGAGGGCTTTGTTTTTCACACATTCTTTCCCTGACCTTTTGGCCATTTTACCTAGTTGACAAAGCCCAGAATGTATTGTTAGCGTCTAATATACTTCTGAGTGTTCATTACATCCACAGGTCTTCTAGATACTGTTATTTGTATATATACATTGTGTGTGTGTGTATATATACAGGCGGTCCCCTACTTAAGGACACCCGACTTACAGACGACCCATAGTTACAGACAGACCCCTCTGCTCCCTGTGACCCCTGGTGAAGTCTCTGAATGCTTTACTATAGTCCTAGACTGCAATGATCAGCTGTAAGGTGTCTGTAATGAAGCTTTATTGATAATCCTTGGTCCCATTACAGCAAAAAAATGTGAAACTCAAATTGTCAAAAAATTGGCAAAAAAAAAAATTGTCTAGAACTACAATTATAAAATATACAGTTTCGACTTACATACAAATTCAACTTAAGAACAAACCTATGGACCCTATCATGTACGTAACCCGGGGACTGCCTGTATGTATCCGTGTAGAAAAAAGGCAGCACTCCAGGATAAAGGTGAAAAAATGTAGAGTCCTCTTTATTGCATATCCCAAAATAGCAGCAATGTTTCGGCTCGGTGTGAGCCTTTCTCAAGCCAAGTGACAAGTGCATGCAGTGCATATATATATACAGATACAGCTGAATCACATGATCTCAATCAATTAGGTCACATGATCGTGTAGTAACATCCCACTTTTGTAAACAATTCATATTATATATACATCAGTGAATACATACATAATTACAGGTTTATTAATCCATGGTTATATCTAATATACAAGGGTATTGAAAGTGCCAGTGTATTTTGTTCCAACGTGTACTGTGCATCATATCCACATAAAGTGCCAGTGTTGATTAAAAGCATAAAAATGGTCCAACTCACAACCTCAGACGCTATAAGCAGGCTGCTGAAGAAAGTTTGAAAACAGCATAGTGTGTATGAGACGCATGCGTGACACGCATAGTTGGAACGCACGCGTCATACTCGTGCGTGCGCATGCGCCCTAGCAGCCTCGGCACCACTGGTTGTCAGAGCAACCCATGACGTCATCCCCAAACATAAATACAGAGACCGATAATTGAAGCTGTTAGCAGTACGTAAGACTAGCGATTAATTGCTCTATACTAGCGGTGACAAAATGCATGTAAATACATATATATATATATATATATATATATATATATATAAAAGGGGGACAACAGGGCCGATAATGCCCAGAGCCACTAAGGGCATGGTATGAGGCATGTGCATGGTGTGTGTTACACCCTATAAAAGGGTGAAAACCCACATCAGTGGAGTGTCCATAGTACCCAATTGTCAAATCAACAACCGAGGCACTGTCGTGGCACTCCGTGCACTGCCGTCATCCGAGTCTCCCCTAAAGAACAACATACAAAATGGTCCATGGAGGACAGACAGCAAGATTGACAGCTTCAAAGGTCTGTGTGGGAAGTCCGATTGCTAATACTATATACTGCAATACTACTGCGACCACGGCAGTGACAGGGGGGTGTTGGCTGCTTTATACAGCCATTACCCAGTGTGTATGGAGAAAGCTCAGCTCGTGAGCTCTCTCCATACACCCTTTGCCGAACGAGGACCATGTAGTTCGTCCTCGGTTGGCAAGGTGTTAATTGGGTTGAGTTCTGGACTTTGAGTGGCTCATTGCAAAGCCTTAATCATTCACTTTTCAGCCCTTCTGTTGTAACTTTGCTGCTGTGCCTGGGGATCATTCCACAACCCAGTTAAAGGGGTTCTCTGCAATTATTTTTTAAAGACTTTTGGTCTAAGGGAGGGATGAACATAACAAATGGCTGGAGATCTGGCACATTGCACCGCTTCCTATCACCGCCGACCTCTGTTGGTATACAGATTTGTGTTAGAGGCTCTGCCGCAGTGCAGGATCTAAGGCACTTATGTACACAAACAGATTTTTCACACATTTGCTGGGAGTTGTTATTGTGACTTGATAACCTTCTCTTAATTTCTGATTCCCCTGATTAAAAACGTCCTATTCATGGCCATGTCTGCAGTGTTGCCCTCCCATAGATGTCTATGGGAATGTGAAAAATACTGATGCAAGTGTCATCCATGTGCCATCCATATTTGTGGATTAGTTGCTAGGTAGAGCACAATCATATTAATAGACTACTTCCAATTTTCTACTTAAAACTCAGCTTTTTGCTCTTTAAAGGAAATCTACCACCAGGATGAAGGATTGTAAACCAAACACTTATATGCTGGTATGTGCCATCTCTGGCAGGATCCTCTCTTCTTTTAGCTTTTTATACCCTACTCAGGCTCATTTGCATAATTGTAAATCCCTTTTTTGTAAAAATAAAAATAAAAGAGTGCTAAATAAAGAGCAGATCCTGCCAGAGGGGCCACACATCAACATGTAAGTGTTCTTGGTTTACAATCCCCGTTCCTTGTGGTAAATTTCCTTTAATTCATACAAAATTCATTCTGCCGTATCACAGACTGGGATGGAGGGACTGATAGAGAATAGGGTAGAGCTTTTACCAAGCTATTCTGTGTAGGGGACTTCTGTTATCACACAGTAGCAGACACAGCTTTGCTATTAGCTACACATAGAACACTATCACATAACCTCACCCTCCTCCCTCTAGAGTGAGCAGGGAGCAGTAGCTCCTCCCTCTGTAGAACTGCATCTCTAAACAACTCTATGGAATCTCAGGGACATGGCTACTGCAGAGCAAAGCTAAACTGAGGAGGATCGCAAAGAAACTGCTGCATATAGGAAATAAAGAGAATAGACAAATTTGTTCTACATCCCAAGAGCTATTGATTTGTGAGGAAATTAAAAAAAATTTGAGTTGTGCTTTAAATGTCCATTCCGATTCTACATCCCAAGAGCTATTGATTTGTGAGGAAATTAAAAAAAATTTGAGTTGTGCTTTAAATGTTCATTCCGATTATATGCTGATCGTAGGGCTTCCTACTGCTGAGACCACCGGGGATCAGCTATTATTTGGAGCACACCTGCAACAACTGCCGTAGCGGCTGCTACATGGCCGATGCTACACACAGGGCCCGGGATGGACGGGCATTTGTGCCATTCTCCTGGGCCCCTCTCTCCCTGCTAAGCACACAGCAGTAACAGGTGCCCCTTTACGCGCAATGTAATAGGGCCCAGTCTTCTGTGGTGAACGTGTCCACTCTCCTACCCACTTCACAGCCACTAATTCTCCCAACCGCTAGCACTTGCCCCCTATGGCTCTGTCGTTCCTGAATGCACAGCTGCCAGCACAAAGTACTCACAAGCCCCCACCCGAAAGCATAGCCAGCCAAACTCTCACAACCGCCGCCTGGCCAACAAGCTCCCTTGTATGTATGTATGTATGTATGTATGTTAAGATGCTGTATATACTGTTTGTATATGCTGTATGGATACGCAGTGTGTGTAGTTGCTGTATATACTGCAAGTATGTGTATGCATGATGTATGTATATGCAGTATGTGTGTATATGTTGTGTTTATACTGCATGTATGTGTATATACAGCGAGTATATACTGTATGTTTTAGAATATGATCTATATATACTATATGTATATAAATTGTGGGGGATATTTATCATACCCTGGCGCTCGTGCGCCAGCGTATGATAGCCCCGCCGCTGCAAATTCGCAGCCCGATACATGAAGAGGCTTCTGCCTCTTGATGTATCGGGCTGCCAGTTGCGCAGCGTTTTTCCTACGCCAGGCAGGGCCTGGCGTAAAAAGAAAACGCTACCGGCGACTTTTCACGTATGAAAAGTCGCCGGCAGCAACGAGTGCGCAGGTGCGGGGACAGTAACGCCCCGCGCCGGCCCACTCCAGTCCGGATGCGCCCCCCGCTCGGCCGGCCGCGCCCCCCCTTCACGCCCCTTCACGCCCCACTGACGTGAAGGTGGCGGATTGTGAAAATTAATTTGCGATTATTTCAGGGCCTCTGCGCCACTGGCGGTGCGCAGAGGTCCTGATAAATATCCCCCAATGTGTATGTACCATATATTATGTGTGGAAATTTGATGTTCAAATACTGTATGTGTTTGTATATACTGTATGCTTTAGTCTATAAATATATATACTGTATGAGCGCATACATTTGTGCGTATATGTGTATATAAGTTTGTATGTGTAGGACTTTATGTGTGTAAATATAATATAAATGTGTGTGATTTGATAAATGTGTCTGTACAAATATGTATATATATTTTTTTTAAGGGGAAGGGGGGCCCCCATGAAGAAATCTGCTATGGGGCCCAAGCTCTCCTAGTTCCGCCACTGCTGACCTGCAGTTCTCCTGCAAGGGATAATGGAGCATTATACATAAACCTTTTAAAATAAGGTTGCTTTCACTGAAAGGTACAGATATCATGGTTCACCAAAGGGATAAGAAACCTTATATACAGTATTATGTTGTTTAAAACTGACCCACCAGTAATAACTAATAAAAGATATTTAGTCTTTCTCTGTTGTGCTTCCACATTTGCTAACGAAACTGCAGGAAGAAGGAAAAAATTCTGTATTGACAACACAACTGGAATTAGGATTCTGTTTAGTATTATTATTAATAGCTTTCTGTGGGCGGCTGTATTAACCTTGAACTATTACTACTTTCTTATGTGTGCCGCTGCATGATCCCTTCCTAAATGATAGCCATCCTATGGCGATAAAATAAACGTAGCTATTATCACATGATAATAATCATTTGTGCAACCTCTTTATTGGCGGTTTGCCTCTTTTTTAGTGGCCATACATATTAAATTAATAATTAATGTTTGCTAAACCCGATGGGGCACATTTACTCACCCAGTCCAGTCGCGATCCTGTGCGTTGTCCAACGATCATGGACTCCAGCGCGATTCACTAAGATTGTGCGTCCGGTATCCTGCATGTGTCGCTTCCCCGATCAGGTCTGCAGGAGTTCACCTTCTTGTTCCCGGTGCATGTAAGTGCATTGTCTTGTGATACAATTTAAATGTTAAATCCCGCGCTCAGTCCGGCACCCCGATTTCAGATGTGCCAAAATCCGATCGCGTGCGACACAATGCCCTTCTAAATCCCTGCCCCAGCAGCGTGATCCCTGAAAAGTCGGAAAACCCGACTGAAATGCGGCCGCGGGACCCTTAGTAAATAAGCCCCATTGAGTTACGATGGGACTCTTGGTACATATTAAATGGTTCTATGACTGCAATTAATCTAGAGATTGTCAGGATTCCAAATTTACCTTTTTGGAATAGGGCATTTTTGTTTGTTTGTTTTTTTAAATTAATTTTAAACAAAGACCCATTTGGGAATAAGATGTGGCATCGAAAAATAGTAGCACAGCAAGGGAACCCATTTCTGGGAAGATAGATAGAAGTGTAAAATTACAGAAAACCCTTTTCAGACCTTCCCCGAATTTAAGGGCACCCGACTTACAGACAACCCCTAGTTACAGGCGTCCCCTAGTTACAGGCAGTCCTATCTGACCACTGTGACCTCTGGTGAAGTTCTCTGGATGCTTTCCTTTAGTCCTAGGATGCAATGATCAGCTGTAAGGTGTCTGTAATGAAGTTTTATTGAGAATCCAATTGTCACTGGGCCGAGAAAATTGTTTTATTCTGGAATTCAGTTCTGATTTAGTACAAACCTAAAGAACCTATCTAGTACATTACCTGGGGACTGACTGTACTAGTATAATTTGGCCACATAGGCCTTTTGCCTGCCTCGTTTAGAAGATGTAGTGGCCCTTTCTTGTGTCTTGTACTTGAAATTCTGAAATATAGTAGATTACTTACATTATAGTAACATAGGCTTAGTCAGAAAGGACAGGGCAGTACTTTTCACTTTTGCATATGAACTTCCTGATCCTAATGATGTATATGAATAACGCCACTGTCTGTCCCCAGTGTGACCTTGTTAATGTATAACTATGTAGCCCTCAGAAAGTATCGTAGATGATTTCCTATGAGAGGTAGTGGAAATTTACCTCCACCACATATGTGAGCAAAGACTCATCGATCAGTCTATATTGATTGAGAGGTAGCAGATCCTAACACCGATAGTGTTATCTGCGGCTTGAGTAGTGTTACATCGGCCACTCAAAAATGTAACCTTGTGTACCCCGAGTAATAACGTGGCAAACTAATACCTGCACACAGCGTGTGTTGTTATACGGCGGAGTGCTGTTTGCACCTCTTGTATAATTATAAATATCTAATGAAAGACTGCACTAGATACAGCAGGTCCTACTCATGCCCATATTGTATCTTTTGGAAGCCCGAGCAGTCATCTTATGCACAGGACCGTGAAACGCACAGCCTTGTGTATGAGACCTTATGAAGTGAGCAGGGATGTGTACGAGCTGTAAAAAAATACAGCTAGCACACGTCCATAGATTGCGTTCGTGTGGATGCAACCTCAGACTGTTTAAAGGAAATCTACTATCATCACTCACTTATTGTGGACTGTGTGTACCTCAGTTCCAGCATTGTTCTTATCTTATTCTTTTATGGGGCTTTTCCATAGAAAAATATTTTTTTTTAAATATGTAAATGAGGCCTAAGTGCGTCAGGGGGTTCCACCAGAGCCCTTCTGGGCTTAAGCTGTATGCGGAGGTCACACACACTGGACTACTGATGTATAGAAAGATTAGATATGATTTAAGTGAAATCTAAATTCTATGTCCAGTGCAAATGCTAGAGGGTGGCAGCGCATGGAGGTGCAGAGTTCTCTCCATGTAATTACTGATGTCCTCAGCGTTGCTCAAACCCTCCCAGCGGAGGGGATTCTCCTGGGGTTTGTATTACAGCTGTGCCTTTTGATAAAGAGCTCTTGCAACTTAAGACATGGTGACGCACTTTTGGTTTGCCAATCAACTTCCAGGAGGTTCACGTTAGTTAGCATATCCCTATGTAGCAGGACAGTTACAAGTATTTATTATAGCCTCAGTGAGGCTTACTTCGTCTCTTTTGTAGAAAACTGAAATGGAAAAAATTCTTTCAGCAGCATGATAGACGCCAATGTCAGGAATTGGGCTTAGAACCCACAGACCTTGACTGTCTAACGACACTAGAAAGCCTCCTGGAGGAAGGCAATAAACAAGAGGGAGAGGGCCCCTTTACCAACTTTAGGCTGAAATCCACTAAATTTCCCCCTCTCAATGACAACACCCTGATCGATACCTTCTTACAGTTGGTCACGGATCATCTGCTGAAGACACACACGAATCAAACTCAGTGTCAAAACCTTTCACGGGATGAATGGTGGGCTCTTAAAGATATTGAGAAAGATGAGTCCATAATAATAAAGCCTTCGGATAAAGGCGGTAATTTGGTCATTATGGACAGAGAACAATATACTCTGATGAGCAAAAAAATTTTAAATGACAAACTGTGCTACAGAGTTTTGCCTTCAAATCCAAAAATGCACCTACGTAACAAACTAGAGGCAATACTCAAAGATGCTCTCAGAGAAAAATTGATTAGTCAAACAGAGTACCAATTTCTCCTCCCAAAATATCCCACTACAGCCACCTTTTACAGTATCCCAAAAATCCACAAGGGCCTAAACCCCTTAAAGGGTAGACCTATTGTGAGTGGCATTAATAGAATATAAGCATGTATGTTGATTACATTCTGCGTCCTTTCGTTGCCACGTTACCTTCATACATTAGGGACACCATGGATGTCCTTGAAGGCCTACAACTAGACCCTGGTGTACATTTAGCCAGCCTCGATGTGGAAGCTTTATATAGCTCAATTCCACACGAAAAGGGCTACCATGCAGTTGAGTCCTTTCTAAACACCAGAGACATCCAATGTCAGAGGCATAACAGATTCACATTGGAGCTTCTCCGATTCGTCTTGGAGCACAATACCTTCGTGTTCGATGGCAGATACTTCCACCAGCTCAGGGGGGTTGCAATGGGGAGCCCATGCGCCCCCACGTATGCAAATCTCTTCCTGGGCTGGTGGGAGAAGGAGATAGTGTTTAGTGAAGCCATGGACAAATGGGCTCAGAATGTGACACTGTGGCTACGTTTCATAGACGACGTGCTTATTCTATGGAAAGGCACCGCAGATGATTACAAGGATTTTGGTAGCCTGTTTGAATAACAATGAAATAGGGCTCTATTTCACATCTGAATTTCAAACGGTTCAAATTACATTCTTGGATCTTACCATCAAAAAATCAGATACAGGCCAACTAACCACTCACATGTACAGAAAGCCGACAGCAACGAACAACTTACTGCGGTGGCAGAGTCATCATCCTAAGTCCCTGTTAAGAGGCATACCTAAAGGGCAGTTCTTGAGAGCAAGAAGAAACAATACTCTCCTTCCGGATTTTATTTCTTCATCAGCAGATCTACATCGACGATTCCGTCAACGGGGATACCCCGACAAAGTATTGCGAAGCGCTTACCAAGATGCGCTCTGTACAAACAGAAATGACCTCTTAAATCCTCGCCCCAAAACCACTATGGAATCTCAGACCCGTATAATAGGGACATTTGATGCGGGACATAAGTTGGTCCGACAGACCCTCCAAATGTACTGGGGGATCCTTCAACGGGACCCGGACATCGGCAATTCTATCGGTGATGCACCACAGATTACCTTTCTTAGAGGGAGAAATCTAGGCGACAATTTGGTTCATAGCCATTTAATGCCGATGACCAAATCGACCTGGCTTCCCAAACCTCCATCGGGCACCTTTAAATGCAAAAGATGTCAGAACTGTAGATACAGGCAGTCCCCGGGTTACATACAAGATAGGGTCTGGAGGTTTGTTCTTAAGTTGAATTTGTATGTAAGTCGAAACTGTATATTTTATAATGGAAGTTCTAGAAAAATGTTTTTCTTTTGCCCCAGTGACAATTGGAGTTTCAAAATTTTTGGTGTAATTGGACCAAGAATTATCAATAAAGCTACATTACAGACACCTTACAGCTGATCAGTGCAGTCTGGGACTATAGTAAAGCATCCAGAGAGCTTCACCAGAGGTCACAGTGGGCAGAGGGGTCCGTCTGTAACTATGGGTTGTCTGTAAGTCGGGTGTCCTTAAGTAGGGGACCGCCTGTATATCCGAGAAGGATCTAGCTTCCATAGCTCCAATACAGGCAAAACATTCTCTATCAAGAAGTTTATCTCCTGCAGAAGCACGGGAGTCGTCTATTTACTTACCTGCAGTTGCTCCATCCAATATGTCGGCAAAACAACTCGCGAATTGAGAACAAGAATAGGAGAGCATGTCAGAGATATAGTTAACAAACAAGATACCCCTGTCGCGAGGCACGTCTGGGAGTATCATCAAGGACGTCCCGAAGTGATCAGTTTCCAAGGCATAGAAAATGTTAACCCTTTAACCAGAGGGGGTGACTATGACAAAATAGTCTGCCAAAGAGAATCCCGCTGGATATTTACCTTGGGTACAGCCAAACCAAAAGGTCTAAATGACTATGTACCCTTTGCCTGCTTCATTTAAATAAATACATAGGGATGAGTTCTCTTTACTATCAATTCATGTGATCATTGGTTTATTCACATCATGCATGCTCAAGACTACATTAGACATATGTATATTTCTATATGATTAACCATCTTCCTGTTAATACCATACCGATTAAACCAATACCTATAATCTGATTCAGGAGCTGGTCCAGTTCTAGGGTATCTTCGCATAGCAATCAATGCCACCTCGTTCTTCTTTTCCCCACCAAGTACCTGCCACAAAGTAGAAATCCTGCATAGTTTTGTCTCCATAGAAACCAGCACATGATCCTCCGATCATGTGATTCATCACGTGACACCATGTGACGTACTCTCGCGGCACGGTGAGATGCGACACAATGGTGAGACGGAGTCTCGTGTGTCATACCGGAATGGGAGCTCCAACAAGCGGAGATATCCCGATCCCGGACGCAACGGACAGTAAGTCAAACTAGTATTTGACAAACCCCGAGCCGAGTTTTACTCACGCCCCCCGTTGGTTCCCGGGTAGGGGCGGGGTTAACCAGATATAACCCCCGGCATGTGGCGGCCGCGTGATGGCCTGCTACAATGCCGTGGGGGGAAATGCTAGGGATGTGACTCAATATCTAAAATCATCATCCTTTCACAGTTCAAAGCACCTCTGAGGACGTATCCCAATACAAATAAGGGGATGCAGAAACGCGTTAGGTGTAACTAACAATATTTATTTGAATTAGGTCACTGGTAAACACCAGCACCTTCACACAGGCCTATCAAAGCTATCAAACAAGCACTTTATGATAGACCACTTGTGGCTCGCAAAACCGGGACAGTGCAATACAATTCCCTAAACAGGGCTGTCTTGGGGATAGGACCACTGCACTAGTCCGTCAATGCTGGCCAATGCCTGAAAAGTATCAGTGTGTACTTGATAGGACTAGTCCCATCCGTTTTTAATAGTAATTAATAAAATTTATATCGTCTTTTAAACGTTTCTAGTCAGGCAGAATTTTTGTATTCAGTGAGGCTTACTTCGTCAGCAGGCACAGCATTAATATCCGGAGTTAGTTTTAACAATGTGCCTGCCGTTTTTTCTGTTACGAGGGATGATTCTTGGTCTGACTCCCCTGCTTTGTTTCCGAACTATATATTTAAACATAGATTAAGTGAATTACTGGGTACCAGCTCCACAGAGGCCTCCAGTTGCATAGCTACTCTCTTCCAGTTCTTACCATAACAGACCCCTGGACCCTTTGAAGATCACAAACCCGGTAATTCTACCTGGGGTAGTGAGTTACAAAAATGTATGTTTGTATATTGTCAAAGGATAATTAAATTTTATGGAAAATGTTCTAGGGAACACATTACAGGGAGTGTAAAATCCACAGTTGTAGATTCCCCTCTAATTTATAAGAAATCTACCTGCACTGTTTGTAATGCATGCAATCAGTAACCAGCACACAATGTCTTGCATTTAAACAATGCAAGAACCATATACTGGTTACCGATCGCATTCATTTTCATTGAAACACATGCGATTGGGCTGAGGTCCGCCCCCAGGCGCTTTCCTTGCCTTTGGCTTGTTATCTTTGCGTCCCATTTTTCACGCATATGTGAAGACCGTGCATCTGATGGCCTGGCTATTGAAGGGTTAATTTAAAAAACAAACAAACAAGTAAATCAAAAAGTCTTCTACAGTAATATCTAAAGAGAAATGGAAATACAGTCACTTATAAAATCATAAAATCTACTTTCATGTGTCCTCACCCTAATAGTTGTCAGATATTTTTTTTTTCCAAAAGGCATCGGGGTGAAGGGAAAACAATTAATCACTCTTACCAGTAATGTTGTTTCCTCCCACCCTGGTGTACTTCTTGTACCACTGAGGTAGGGGAGACAGAGCGGTATTTATACTCAGGTTTCCTGTGATTGATGTTAGAAGGAAGGAGGCCATGGATAACAAATATAGGAAGATTACCACAGTCATGGTGACTGCTTGATTTCAATGTAGGTTTCTTTAAAACATGGCATTTTCAGATTTGTACATATGCCCTTCCTATGTTTTAAAGTGACGTTGGATATACCCTTCAACCCAATAAGCCAACACATTGGATCCATAGTAGGGGAAAGTACTATTCCCATGACAAGTTCCATACCAACAAGGTCTATCTTACTAGTGTCCCTGACAAGGTTTTTCTATAAATTTGCTGGATTATCATTTATTATTGTATTCTCCTTGCCTGTTTTCTAACCACATTTTTGTCCAATTTGGCCCCATGTACTATCTCTGCAACCATCTAGTTCGGCCATCATTAAACGCAGATGCACACCCGCAGCATTACATTTATTGTGAAGAATCTATCTAACCGTACATACCCATTGTTTATTTGAAACAATGAAAGGAATAAACTGTCTTTGTTGTTTTTTGTGTTTGTTGCTCTAAGCGTTCAAAATCTACTGTAATAAGATGAAAGCTGCACGTTCATTGGTTACTGTGTGCAACAAAAAACGCTTTATTTTTGGACATTAATGTGCATAATACGTATTCCTTCTTTTAGAAAATGTAGGATTCTCAGATATGATGAACCTGGAAGTTGCTGCTCCCAATTATACTGCAGGACATGATTTTGAGATAATTTTTATTCTAGAGATCATATTAAAAATGGAAGAATGACGTCAGTTCTCTGGAGAATGATTCATGCCTAAGGTTTTCCATAACCAATCCACTTAACACTATAGAAGATATAGAAGTGTGTGAAGTGGTTATGATATCAGACTGAGACGCATCCTTGTTCCATTTTTAGTATGCTATCTTTTACCTTTCTATCTGTAAAAGGCCGCTGTGTTAAAAATAACCTTGTTTTCTGCTATATTAAAGCATATACACAAGTCCCTTGGTATTTGATTTAGCATTCAATTCTAAAGCTTCACCGGAGGCAACCCCAACCCCAGTCATTGTAAAATTCCAGAATTCATCAATAAAACAGAATTAATACTTTGTTACCATATTTCCAATCTCTTTAAATATATTTTATTAGCAAGAGAAATTTGGTTATGGAAGAATACATATATATATAATTATATAATATATATATATATATATATAATATATAATTATATGTGAGAACCACTGAAGGGGGTTTTAACTGTGGATGAGCGGTATGTTTCCCCTAGGTTTTGCTATTATGCAAGGCCTTAGTGCTGAGGTTGGGTGTCCAGCACCTTGGACACAGGTGATGGGAGTAGCCCAATCAGTTTTTTTTAAAACCGCTCAGCAGAGCTGGAAGTGTTGTCTCTCTCTGGAAGGAGGCTGGAGAGCACACAGCCCTGACCTCTGTGCCTGGAGCAGCCAAGTGATTTTGTATAGTGTTGAGTTAGTGGAATACTTGTATAGTTAGCACCCTGACGGGTAGGATTTTTGTTTGTTTAATGCCTGAATGTAAAGGCTGTTTTATTTTGCTGCTACAATAAACGCAGGCTAGACCTGTTTTGGACTGTACCTTGGTGTCACTGTCTTGAACTGCATCACAGCACCCCGCTACCACGGTCTCTACTGGGCCAAATCCCCACAATATATATATATATAAAGAAAAAGAAGAAAAAAAAAAGACAGCAGCCCTTTATCAAGGTAGAATCGTAACTTTGGGTTTCAAAGGAGTGGAACCATTTTTTAGGGTTCCCCTTTTGATACTAAGATTATATATCGGTATTAATGAAAGTACAGTAGGATGTGTGCTTGGGTTATTTTCTGCCTGACCTTATTACCCCTATTATTGGCGCTTGGCAAGGTCAATATGGATGCGTGTAACAACTGAAAGAAACCTCTTCTAGGGTGGATTTATCAGTCTTAATTGCCTAGCACCACATTCATCAGCGAAGGGTCTTAGACACATTGAACACATGTTTTAGTAGTACAATAAAGGGGAAAGGGGCGTGCACACAAGAATTTTATTGTCATTGACTCATGAGCAAACCTCACATACCGGAGACACACTAGACCTTGGGTACGTTGTTTGTGGGCCTGTATCGGATATGTTCGTTCGCAGGTGGTCTAAGGTGTAGACTCTGGTTCATGATCAGTTTGTTTTTTTTACTTGCTCTAAGGCCTCTTGCACACATACAATGTATTTTGTACATATACAATGTACAATATATGGTACATTGATGGTGGCCCTATCCTACAGGCTGTACATAGTGTAGGGGATGGGAGTCCCTGAACTATATAGAAATATAAAGCAAGGTCGTGCCATCTGCTGGTTGAACACCAGCACCGAAACTGTAATAGTTAGTATGGATGGAAAATCCTAAAAAAACCTCAGTCCGCCTTTGTTCACATGTGGCGTCTGCATTGCATTTTGAAACACAATACAAAAGCTGAGGAGAGATTATGATATTAGCTTTAGCGTTTACAAAATGGTTTATGTTAACTTTTGCAAATGTCACCTCCACATCTGTTACCACACACCATGTGTGAACGCAGCCTCCGTGCTGTTTCATGCCACTTCCAAATAAACATATTTATTATCTAGGGGGCATGTCACAAATATATCCAAATGACACCCACTAATGTCTGCTTAAAGGGAGTCTGCCAGTTGCAAAAATCCTGCAAAAATGATGCAGTGTAGAGCGCTTTAGTTGGAGAAGATATCCAGATATACCATCCAACAAAGAAACACATAGGTAACTGTTTTCTAATAGATCTACAAATTATCCAAGTGCTACCGTGGCCGAACCCAAAATAGAATTATTATTATTGGCTTGTAAGGTCTTTGGGACAGTTAGTTTACATTTCCTTGTAAACCGGGTCGGCTCAGTCTCAGTAGGCCCCTGGAGGACAGAGCCTTAGTGGACCCCTTTGCAGTGAACTCACTTCCGCATTCAAAATACAGAAACTAATGGTCTCCTATTCTCTAAAATATTCCCTAGTTTATCATACCCCCCTCATGGTTATTTTATATAAGCGCCCCTCATGGTTATTTTCTGTACAGCCCCCACAAGGTTATTGTATATAAAGTCCCCATTACCCCCTACGGATACATTATATATATACAGTATATATATATATATATATATATATATATATATGTGGTCCCCCCAGCAGCCCATGGCCCCGACATTTGCCTAGATATGCCCAGTGCGGACGCCGACCCTGCTAGTAAACCTTGCAACCTGTACTATGTGTTTATGTATTTTCTTTTTTCTTTACAGGTCTAACAGGAAAGATTATTAACCACATACTGGATGCAGGCTTTGAAATATCTGCTTTGCAAATGGTAAGATTGTGTGTAGATAATTCAATTCTCCAGTGCCCTTAGGAAGACCTAAAAGATGGTTGGTTAGACACCATCAGCCTGAAATAAATACTGATTTGTTGGTTTGGTGGTAATAGAACAAGCAGGCAGGTGCCCTGGAGGAGCCTAATAGACGGTTCTGTTTCTTACAAGCCAAGTGTGGACTTGAGGCCATCAGGTATTTCATTGCAGTCTTGTTCTGTACTGAATCGTGATGTTTTCTTATCCCGCTGCCTTTTCGTCTCTGTTTTTGATAGCAATGAGCAATCATATGGCTGACATGTTCTCCCTGTTCTTGTAATGATCCAATTTATTCTTAGAGATTCATTACAGTAATGCAGAGATACGGATATGTTCCACTGTGATCCTTGAAAAAAATAGTGACTGCATAGAATATGTATTGCCTGGGTTCTGCATATTAGTATCATTACAGGATATATTCCTTAATCACCATCCCTAAATATAGCATTCTGTACAAAAGATCCAATCATATATCCATTATCCTGAAACAGAGACTTTGACACGTTAACTAGTGATGTGTTTGATGTGATACTAACCAATGAGGAAATCTGCCAAGAGATGTATCCCAAGAATTATACAAAAAGCCTATTTGTCTAGGTTCACATCACACTCGGGGCTTGGGTTGTTCTGCTTCTGTATAGCAGTATAGAAGTTTTGTGAAATAATTATCCGCATGGCCAATATCTTTACCGTTCGCCTTTATTTTATTTTTTTTATCAGTCATTTTTAAATCTTGTTTTATCCTGTGTTGTGGCCAGTATTTTGAGTCCCATAGCATGTCGTAGCCAGTATTTTTGAGTCATGACCCATCTTGTGATCAGTATTTTTAAATCCTGCCTCAGTTTTTTAAGTTGTGCCAGTATTTCAAGTTGTGCCCCCTGTAGTGACCAGTTTTTTGTCCCGTCCCCTGTAGTGACCAGTATTTTAACTCCCACCCAGTGTCTTCACCAGTATTCTTAGGTTCAGCTCCTGTTGTGGCTGGAATTTTTGAGCTGCAGATGTCGCCAACCTATGGCGAAGAAGGCTCCTCACAGAACTTCTAATACAGATGTATAGAATAATGTGAAATGCATGTTTAAATCTAACCTGCACTAGTGGGAGACAAAGATGACATTTTCTGATCATAAAGTCCGTTCTAATATAGGCACTGAGATATCACTCTGTATTCTGACTGGCTTGAATAGTTGAAAATGTGTGTATGTCGTGACTTTGGATGGGACACATCTATAAATTTGTCTAAAAAAGAAATAGTTCCATAGCAATCAGTCATATTTCTTCATTTTGACCAGCTGCTTTTGAAATATGAAAACTACATTTTAAATGGTTGCTATTGGCAATGTCAATTTTGATTTGATTACTGCTGTTGTATGATATAAATATTGTTTGTGTCGTTGCTTCCCTTAACATTGATTTGTTGCCTATTCTGCTCAGTGTCGTTGTACAAGCCCTGGGTCTTCAATGCTCCACGTAATTGAATAGTGTACACTTAACATGTAATCTGATTTTGGATTATCTTGTTCTTTGCTTGTGTTTCAGTTCACCATGGAAAAAGCCAATGCTGAAGAATTCTATGAAGTTTACAAAGGGGTTGTAGCAGAGTACACAGTAAGTATAATACATACATATACACACTATCATTTGTAGATGTTATGGGAGAAGGCAAGATGGTAAATTTTACAGGTATACAGGATCACCCTACACACAGGGTAAGTGTGAATATGACAATGAAAACACATAGATCTTAAAAGTTGCATGCAGTTATTAATAAATGTTTGCAAGTATCTTTTCCTTGTCCATAGAGCAGCACATTTCCCAAAGCAGAAGCATAACAAGGAGAAACTGGGCTCCAAAGTAGACTTCTGCATGGGGCTCCTGTCCCCTTAAACATAAAAAAATTCATATTTATACACACATATATACACTCACAAACATTTATACATATCACATGACGGCTCAGCTTGTTGTACCGTGGAAGGTGTGTATCAGACTATGTAGTGCTGCACATTGTCCATTTTTTGCATTGTGTCTGGTCGGGTGGCCAGGCCCCCTGACACTCCAGGCCCTGCACTAGCTGCTATGGCTGCTTCTCCGGTAGTTATGCCACTGCCTCATAGTTTGCATAATAGAAAACTTTATTTAAAAGGTTAACTATTTTCCACTACTAGGAATTAGTTTATGGCGTGTACCATTAAGTGTATTAGTCAGTTAAATTATTTTATTTCCTATTATTTAACTACACTTCTAACACAATGTAACCCTTATAAAGAACATCTACCACTTACTTTATGCTTGATGTTAAAGCAGGTATATAACAGCAAATGATTTTATCAGGAGGGGGCATTCATCGTGCTTACATTATAAGAAGCTGAAGATATGACTTTATTTCAGCATTGATCCATATATTATATTGTTTTGTTTCATTTCATTGAAATGTCTTTTTTTCTGTAGTCCCAAAATCAATCTGTTATGTTGCATTACACAGTAAAAATGAGACAATGGAATATGTTTGGCGAGAGCAGGTTACAATAGCACTAAATGTCATAAAGAGATGATAGATCCTTTCCTATAATACCAGACATTTCCAGGTTTTTGTTTCATCCTATTGTACAGATCCTACCAGGTGTATCAAATAACAGCAAGTGCTGGGAACCTTACAAATACTTCTTTATTCACTATACAACTGCTTTTGATTTTCATTTTGACACTTGCTTTAGTTGTCCTGTTTTATATTATACAACAACTTCTAACAGGTTAGTAAGAAACATCTAAATAAATCTAAATAAAAATGTTTAAAATCTTAATATATTTTAGGAAATGGTGGTTGAACTATGTTCTGGTCCTTGTATAGCAATGGAAATACAGGCAACTGATGCCCCGAAATCATTTAGAGAGTTTTGTGGACCAGCCGATCCTGTAAGTAAATGCTATATGGATACTGTACATATATAGAGAGAGATCTATATGTTGGTGTTACTATATGCAGTACCCACAAAAAGTTTGTGATATTTGGTGTGTGGGTGAAATTGTAGCAGGAACCTAGAGCGCACTCTGACCTTTTACATGTAAACTTAAAGTGACCTTCTCTAAATGTTGCACAGGACCAGCTATACAATGTTTCATTACTTTTTGCAAAACTTGCTGTTCTTTAACAAGTAGCTTAACAGCAAAATTCATAGCAGATGTTTGATTCATGAGTCGCCTAATAAATGTCTTGGTTCAATTTGAATTGGTATTTAAACAGTCCTCCTTATCAGGCTCCTCATCACTGTTGCAGGTTTCCACTTAAATGTCCTACTTTCATGCTATAAAATTTCACCCAATATCCCTAACTTTCTGTGAGAAGTGTACATCAGCAGATGTTATATTGTCTCTTTTATGTGCTCACCCTAATATCATTGTTTCAAGGAACTAAGGTTTGCTTTGACTATAGAATGAAATATCTTTTAGACATCTGTCCAAAATCACATTGAAATTTTGCCTTCTAGAGTTGGTCTTTGTATTTGTACAAACATACAATAGTATGTATAGGTACTTTGTGATTAAAAAAAATATGTATAGTATGGGACTGGAAATCTAACAGCTTTAAATATCATTAATAAATTGGAAATGATGCCAAGTAGTGGTGACAGGTGCTACAGCTAATGGCTTTCTATATATAAGCTATTGGTCTAGTTAACAGAAATAGGACAAATAGATCAGTGCAAATGGATCAGATCTTTTGGCAGTGTATACTGTTACTATACAGACCTAAGTAACATGTGTAAATGCTAGCATTCTGTAAATGAGTTGATGAAGTGCATGGCAGGTAAAATGCAATATACTGTCACCTCTAAATATAGAAATAAAATAAACTGGAGTACTGTATTCTGAACTGTACTCTTTAAGAAATAAAAGCCTCCTAAAGCGAACAGTGGGCTTCCAAATTGGACAAGATTGCCCGACCATCTTATATATGTCAGAGGGTGCTCCGACTATCCCAAAGCAGCTGATGTTACATGAAAAAAGAGAGCGGTGTTGTGGATTTGAACATGTCTGATCATTTTGTTCCAGGGGAGAATAGCCCCCTGTAGAGGTGTCTGGCCTCTATATACACCAGGAAAGCTCCCAGGGTACAACATGTCCATAGATATGTTATCTGCATGAAAAGCAGAAAATTTAGAAATTTGAAAATGAGGATTTAAAAAATTTTTTTTTTTTTGCCAAATGTTGTTTTTTTTTTCATAGCTAAACACAAAATATATCATCCACTATATGTATGTGACAGCCGAGCCTCTGCACGAACAGCCGGGATTTTGATAGTCGTGATACTGGCTGATTAACCCTTTAGGTGCTGTGGTCAAACATGAGTATAGGGATGCCGGTCTTCTCCACGGAAGCCCCGGGGTCCAATGAAGGACCTCAGAGCTGCCTTACTTGACTGCCTGGTGGTTCTGACCCAGCAGTGCAGTTATTAGCCTATGCATTTGCATAGGCCGACTGTTATAATGCTGTACATCAGTATGGCAGTGTATTAATTTGAACAAATGATCATCTGATCACTTGTTCAAGTCCCAGAGGGGGACAAAAAAAAGTGTAAAAAAAAAACTGTTATAAGAGTCCCCAAAACACCCCATATAGTGCAAAAGTCCCAAACACAATCAAAAGTGAAAATCACCACACAAATAACACATATTGGGTATCACCGTGTCCATAATAACACGTGCAATTAAATAAAATTATTACTGAACCCATATGGTAAACGCCTTAAAAAAAGAAATAAAAAACACAGCAAAAATTACACCATAAAAAGTGATCAAAAACCCCTGCACCAATTAAACGTACAAATCGTCAAAAAATAAGCCCTAAAACAGCTCAAACAATAAAATAATAAAAACGTTATGCCGCTTTGTACACGGCAATGCAAAGTCAAGGGATTTTTCTCTCCAAATGAGTTTTTATTCTATAGAACAATTCAAACAGAACAGAGCTATATAAATGGGATATCACTGTAACTGTACTGACCTATAGAACATAATTAACATATTAGCTGCATTGTGAAACCCTACAGCAGTTTGTGACCTTGTTTGCGGTATTACTTCATTTTAGAAAAACTGGGTAACAAACTATGCACCCTTTTCTACTATAACCCCTTCTTAAAAAAGAAAGTTTTTTTTGGAAAAAGATGTAAATACTTTCTATAAAACATCTGTGATGGTAAAAAGCTCAATATAACCCTTGATAAATTCTCTGAGTGGTATAATTTCCAAAATAGGATCATTTATAGAGGGGTTCACTGTTCTGGTACCTCAAAACTTTGAAAAAGTTCTTTTGAAAAGTTCTAATTTTCAATGTGGCATCCGATTGACACACTAAATGGCACCTGAAAACAATATCATAAAGATCTGCTCCCTAAAAGCTCGAAGCCTCCTCCCGTTTTGCGCTCTGCTGTGGTGTCTGAGATGTGTTCTCTAAGTTTTGTGACTAATAATTTTATTGTAAAAATGTAAAAATCCCAAATAGAACCGCTATTGTGTTTTAATTCTTGTGAGATGCTTAAAGGGTTAATAAACTTAGTTTGAGAGGCGCAGTTTTAAAAATGGGGCCATTTGTGCAGAGTTTTTAATTATTAGAACTTTGAAACCCTTTATGAAGATGAATACTCTTCTCTGAAAAAAATTGAATCTGATATTTACTTAAAATTTTTAAAATCACTGTTCATACTTTAAGCCTCCTAACGTCCTTGTAAAATAAAATACCATATATAATATATATAATACCACATTAATTTTAGTTAGCAACTAACTGTATGATGAGCATAACATTTAGAAATAAAAAAATGTGCAAATTTTTCAACATTTTTACCAAATTTCCATTTTTTAAAATAAATAAGTGCATACTGGTGTGTGCCCTCTCTGTCAGGATCTGCTCTTATTTTAGCTTCTTATGACCTGGTTTTTATAATAGAATGCCTTTAAAATTATGCAAATGAGCATGAGGTGTTAATGAAGCCTGTACCCCCTGAGGCTAATTTGCATAACCTTTAAAGCCTTTTAAGGACATAAGAAGCTAAAAAAATTTATGCTGCCAGAGGCGGCACACACCACTTTGTCAGTGTGCTTGATTTACAATGCTTGATCCCAGTGGTAGATGTCATTTAATAATTCACTCCTCCTGTGTGACGTCACCTCCCTTTCCCAGTGCCGGGATCGAGGTGAAGAGGAGTATAGGTGACTATCTGTAGTGGTAGATTTCCTTTAATTATGATGTAGAAATGTAAATTGAGATTTATTAGCATCATAAGTTGTATCAAAATTCTGCTTTTGTAAAAGAAGTTCACATAAAGTTATTATTGCAGTCTAAATGGCTTTGGAGGATAAAAACCACTTGCTGTCTGTTGTCATATCGGCCATAAGCCATCAAAGGCTCCCAGGCCCATTCTCATTGATTGTTTATTATAAGGAATCCGTCACAGGTTTCTTTTTTATTTAATTAAATATTTTTACAAATGTTTTTTTTATTTCAAACAAGAGCCAAAATACACACTAACATACCAAACCCCTGACCTCCCCCCCGTCCCTATATGAGCACATATGTCCATGACCTCAGATATCAGCCTACTAACACATTAGTATGTTACAATCCCAGTAAAAGGATCCATTAATCCCCTTCCTTACGCTACTTCACCCTGTTCACTCTCTTCCCTTGAGCCAGTTACAGAGGATGAAGTGTTCAGGCTCCTCTCCTCTGCTCGCCCCACTACCTGTATCACTGACCCCATCCCCTCACATCTCGTACAGTCTCTCTTTCCAGTGGTCACTTCTCACCTCACTAAAATTTTCAACCTCTCTTATTGGTGTCTATCCCTCTTCCTTCAAGCATGCTGTTGTCACCCCATTACTAAAGAAAGCTTCCCTGGACCCATCTAGTGCTGCTAACTACAGACCAGTTTCTAATCTCCCTTTCAGCTCTAAACTCCTGAAATGCCTGGTCTATTCTAGACTAACCCAATGGGGCACATTTACTAAGGGTCCGCATGGCGCATTTTCGTCGGGTTTCCCGACTTTTTCCGTTTTGCGCCACATTTAAGTGGGGTTTTTGGCGCACACGATCGGGTTTTGGCGCAATTGCGCAGACTTTCAGACGACACAAATCGGGGAGGGCGTGGCCGACGGACAACCCAACTGATTCGGACTAAGCGCAGGATTTACAAATCAAATTGTGTCGCAAGACAATGCACTCACACAGACCGGGAAGAAGAAGGTGAACTCCGGCGGACCTCAGCGGGGAAGTGACACATGCAGGAAAATGGACGCATGATCTTGAAGAATTATGCCGGACTTCATCCCTGTCGGAGAACACACCTCAGGGATCACGACAGGACCGGGTAGGTAAATCTGCCCCATTATCTCTCAGCTACCCCCCTCCTTGACCCTCTACAATATGGTTTCCACTCTATTCACTCTGAAACTGCTCTTACTAAAGTCTCCAATGATCTCCTCAACACTAAATCCAAAGGTGACTATTTTCTCCTTTCTTTTGGATCTTTCGGCAACATTTGATACTGCGGACGTCCAGCTCCTTCTCATGATGCTTCATTGGCCTGAAGGACACACTCTCTTAGTTTTCTTCCTATCTATCTGACCACACCTTTAGTGTCTCCTTCCCTGGATCTCTCTTCTCCTTTTCCTCTCACTGTCGGGGTTCCTCAAGGCTCAGTCCTAGGTTCTCATCTCTTTTCCCTCTATACTGCCCCCAGTGGACAAACCATCAGCAGATTTGGTCTTCAGTATCATCTATTTGCTGATGATACCCAGCAATATAAGTCCGCATATACGGTAATATCACTCCCGCCTTACTTCGGAACACCAGTGACTGTCAATACCTAAAATAGCCAGGTATAGCATGCTTTCTGGCGGCCGACCCGGACTTCCGGTCCACAGTGATGCGCGTATCATGCGCATTCTGCATCTTCCAGAACTCTGGCTCTGCCCCCAGATGCGGGCGCTCTGACTGCGGCAATGCGCACACATACACACCTGACTGCTTCTCTTGAATTAGGTAAGTTCGGCTATGATAGGCTCTTTTGAGTCACCTGTACACCGCGAAGGATGTATATACTGCATACTAGCCACACAACAGCACACCCCCTTGAGGAAGCGACGGTCAAATGTACGTCGGGGTCCTATGGTGGTGGTCTGAGGCTAATTACTTTTTTCCAAGTATTTGTTCACTATGCAGCACCCGGGTGGGTAAAGTTATCACTTAAATTTATTGTATAAACTGTTGGATATGCTTACTTGAATACGTATAATGGATGTATATGAATTGTGATTGACTGGCCACCACCACACTTTTGGATTCTGTGGATTTTACTGTATGTTTTAGTGGTTTTTGATTGTCATATTGTGCATAAATAAAGATTGGAACTATTTTTTATAATAGTGGAGTTATAGTTTATGTTTGACAACCCTCTGATCCTACATACTTGCATTGGAACTCGTATTGTGGTGCTTATTAAGATTATTTATGGTAGACGTGGGTATTTGTATTGGTATTCATCACCAGTGACTGTCTCTCTGCTGTCTCTAATATCATGTCTTCTCTGTTCCTGAAGCTTAATCTTTCCAAAACTGAACTTCTTGTCTTTTTACTGTCTACTAACCGACCTAATCCTGCTCTCTTTTTCTGTCTCTAATGTCACCATAAGGCTACATTCACACGGCCGCATGGGGGACGTATATATGGGCGATATATATACGCCGTATAGACGTCTCCCATAGACAGTAATGGGCGCACGGGAGACATGTCCTATCTTTCTCCCTAATACGGCGCCGTGTGCCATACATCGCATTGGGGAGGGGCCGCGGGTGAGCATCCCTCCTCCTCTCCCAGGCACCGACGTGTGCCCACCTTGCTACGGTATGGCGGGCACATTGTCGTGTGAATGTAGCCTAACCCTGAGGTACCTCTCCTTTGCATAGTCTATTCAACTTGTTGCTCGCTCTCACCGGATTCACCTAAAACATTTCTAGAGTCTGTCCGCTCTTTAACATAAATTGCCTATGTGCCTTTTTTGCCTTAATAATATTTCCTGAATGTTCACCAATTGGTGCTGCTGATCCTGATGCTTCTTTTAGTGCTGTGTGCAGACTCTCTGTGGGAGATTTGTTTACATGTCTCTGAACTGATAAATAGGAGCGACCAAACAGGAGATTATGACAACCCCTCTTCTCCCTGTGTATGTCAGTGAGAAGGATAGAGATAAACACTGGAGGCTGTCATTAGGATGGACTGAAGGAGTGAGAAACAGGAAGTTGTGTATATGTGCATAGAGCAGCATGGGTAGAAGAACGAAAGGCTGAAGAACTCCCAGGAGGCAAAGACACAGGTACATATACATGCAGAGACGTGTCTACTGGAAGAGATTTATTGAAAAATGGGCAACTCCTTCAAGTCCAAACACTACACGGATTCCTCCAGTCTGAGCCACAAAGCTTTTCATAATGCTGCACCCTATCTATCCTCTATTATATCGGTCTATTGCCAATCCCGTGCTCTTCCATACGCCAGTGACCTTAGAATATTCTCTCCCCTAATTTGAACCTCCCACTCGTGTCTCTAGGACTTTTCTCAAGCTGCACCAATTCTCTGGAATACCCAGTCTAATACTCAGACTAATACCTAACCCTAAAGCTTCAAATGTGCTCTAAAAACCCATTTATTTAGCCAGGCCTATCACACTCACTAACTGCATCAACTTTATCTCTCTATCTATTAACCAATTCTGGGTACACTATCTGTCTGTTATCCGGAAAATGCCAGGTACCAAGCTCCAGGCTTCTATGCAGTCCCATTGACTTTGGACTTGTAAATGGCGACTGATGACTGGTTCAAGCAGAAGCATTTTTATTTATTAAATTATTTTTATTCCATTCGCTTATAATAAAAATGGTTGGACCATTTTACATGCTCTTGTGTCACCCCTTTCTTCCTCATAGATTGTAAGCTCTTGCGAGTAGGGCCCTCCCTCTGTAATGTCTTATTTTATTTGTATATGTTCCCCAGAATCTGTAAAGCGCTTCGAGATTTGATGGCGCTATATAAACAAAGATTATATTTATTGTTTCCATTGGCAGAAATACATACAGCAATAGATCCACTACTGAGGCATAAAACAAAGATAGCTTGGTACAATAACATGCTTTAACCCCTTACCAATGTGATGTAATACTAAGTCACATGCCGGGTGCGGGTGCATGGAGAGGGCTCATGTGCTGAACCCTCTCTATAGCCGGTAAGTCTTTGCTGCACATTGCAGCAAAGGCTTACCAGTAACACACGCGATTGGTGCCAGCACCGATAGCGGGTGTTTTCCCGCCGATCGCCGCCACCGGCTTTAAACTAAGGCTTAATATCTTATTTACACTGAGCTGATACTGCAGATGACTAGTTGGGGGAGGGGAGCAGCATGAAGTGCAGAGAGAGACATAGAAAGTTCTGCAGAATCACAGACTGGGATGGAGGTACTTATATGGGTCAGGGGAGTTTTGTACCTCATTATTCTGTGCAGGAGACATTTGTATCCACTGTCATGAACACATCCAGCTCTGCTACATACACAGAGAGCTCTATCACATGACCTCCTCCCCTGTGAGCAGGGAGCAGCAGCCCCTCCCCTCTCATGAAACCATCCAGTTTGTAGAGTTTGTTTATTCTACAGACTACAGGGCTTATCATGCAAGAGGAGGGAGCTACTGCAGAGCTCAGATAAACTGAGGGGGATAGCAAGGAAACTGCTGCATATAAGTAACAAAGATACTAGCCAAAGTTCTATCTTTTATATTTTTATTACAGTGTACAGTGCATAAACTAAAATATAGTAATTGTCGTTTCTGCTGTTGAATGACTATATTCCATATAACCTATCTGTTATTCTTTTATATGCCCTTGTTGTATACATACAGTAAAAGAAAATAAAATCTTGCAAAAGTATTACAATGGTTAAACGCTCATATAAAGAAGTCAGTGTGCAGGTGAAGGTTCCAGTATTTTCAATTCCCTGCGGCTACCCTTGAGCATTGTCATGCAACAATTTGCAGTTTGCTGAGAACACAATCTGGTAGATCAGGTTTCTATGAGGCAGGTCCTTATGTTTTTTTCTTTCATTGGAGCATTAATTAGCATGAAGAGGTGCTGGGGCTTGTACTACTACAGGATCTGTCTGTACACACCTTTGTTTAAGACTTGCAGCATTTAGGTTACAAATGGAAATCTACTATCAGAATCTCCAGAATCGCACCCCTAACACTTGAATGTTCATCCAAGGTCCTGTGCTCTGTTTTTAATATCTGGGAATGCCCAGCAATTTGTAGAAAAAAAGCTTTTAGAAAATATGTAAGTGAGCCCAGGGGGCTCTGTGGGTGTCAGCAGAGGCTCTCCGTGCTCTGCTGTCTTTTAATTTGTTCACAAATTCAGTGCGATACTGAAGTATTTTTCTGGAACAGAATGAAGATACTATTGTGCATGTGCTGGATTAGCATAGAAGGTGACTACACCGGTTTTCTGCCTTCAGGAGGAACGGGACGCGGCAGCCAGCCTCATGCTGGAGAAGTGAAGAAATTAAAATTTGCCATAGCTTGGAAGGGCTCGGTTAACGCCCCCAGAGCCCCTCAGGCTCATTTACATACTTTCTAAAACACGTTTTTACGACAAATTGCTGCCATTCCTGTATTTAAAAGACACAGCACAGGACTGCACTGGATGTTTTAGTTTTAAGAAGTGCCAAGTGTAAGCCTATATGCCAAAGTTTTCCTTGTTCCTTATTGATATCTGTATGTGGTGTATCTGCACTACCAAGTAATTTATGTGACTTAGAGAACCTCTCGGATGAGTTGTGTTTCACTATTTAAGAAGTAAAAGTGAAGTAAATCCTTCCAGGACTCTTAGGAGAAACAGCAAGAGTCGTGTTCAGGCATAGAGATTGACAACTCAATATGTGTTAATTGTCAAACACTATGAGGGAGTTACCGTATATTCCGGCGTATAAGACGACCTGGTGTATAAGACGACCCCCCTACTTTCTGTCTTTAAAATATAGAGTTTAAGATTATTCGCGTAGTAAGACTACCCTTTCCAACGATACAAAACACCGGTAAAAATTTAAAAAAAAACAGATTTGAATTTAACATGGTCCTTTTTTTAATTTAAAATTCTTATGACATGCAGGTATATAGCAGGAAAACTGTGCTCATAAACATAAGGCATAGAACCACAACATTACATCGTCCATTTTACTGTAAATGTTACCATACTGTACCTTAAATTTTTATTTATTAAATATTCCATGCACGTTACAGAAGCGGCGGAAAAAAATCCAAATGCAATGAAAATGGTGAAAAAACGCATTTGCGCATTTTTTGTGGGCCTGGATAGGTCTTTCACTGAGCGCCAAATGACATGTCTACTTTATTCTTTAGGTCAGTTGATTAAGGGGATACCAAATTTGTATAGGTTTTATATGTTTTCATACATTTACAAAAATGAAAACCTCCTGTACAAAAATTATTTTTTTGCTTTTGCCAACTCTGGCGCTAATAACTTTTTTATACTTTGGATACGGAGCTGGTGGGTGGTGTTTTTCTGAAATTTGATATATTTTCAATGATTCATTTTTAGACTGTACCGACCTTTTGTCACTTTTTATAGTTTTTTAGTTATTTTACAAAATGTCACAAAAAGTGCCATTTTTCGACTTGGGCGCTATTTTCCGTTACGGGGTTAAACGCATTGAAAAACCGTATCATTTTGATAGATCAGGCATTTTCGGACGCGTCGATACCTGAGTGTTTGATTTTTTACTGTTATTATATTTATGTCGTTCTAGGGAAAGGGGGGGTGATTTGAAATTTTAGTTTTTTATTATAATATATAGATATATTTTTTTTAAACTTTTTTTTTATTTTTATTTTTACTATTTTTTTAGACTCCCTAGGGTACTTTAACCCTAGGTTGTCTGATCGATCCTACCATATACTGCCATACTACAGTATGGCAGTATATGGGGATTTTCCTCATTCATTACAATGTGCTATCAGCACATTGTAATGAAGGGATTAAAACAAAATAGCCTCGGGTCTTCGGACGACCCGAGGCTACCATGGAGACGTCTCGGGAAGTGGCGATCCCAGGTAAGATGGCGGCGCCCATGCGCTGCTATCTTTTTGAGGCTACCGGTAGCAAATATGCAGCAAAGACTTACCGGCTATGGAGAGGGCTCAGCCCGTGAGCCCTCTCCATGTAGCGCGACCCGACCGCCGCCGTGAATACACGGCGGGCGGTCGCGATTACCGGCGTATAAGACGACCCCAGACTAGACAGAAGATTTTTCTGTCTTCAAAAGTCGTCTTATACGCCGGAATATACGGTATATAAAAAGTGTCTGCTACAAGTATCCAAGTGTGACAAAACAGCACAATTTGTGCAGAATTTCACAGGTCACCCATAGTATTGGGAACAGGACTCCTTGCATCGTTTTAATACATGATACAAGGAGTCCCTTTTTCCCAGCATAAAAGCAGTGTCGAATTGTAATCATGATTACAGTTGGGCGCCACTTTTCCACTCCACCCTAATAAAACGAATCAATTAAATATACTTACTCCAAAATGACACTTTAAAAAAAAGACACTTCACCCCACTAGAAAATAATGTGGTGCAAAGCCATGCCCTTTCCACAAAGCTACACTGCTATCCTGAAACTGATGACTTAAGAAGTGTCTGGGCTGCGATTTTGTTGCACGCGACCCCTTTGTGGCGCAGCTGAGCTGGCTTCCATGCTACACAAATTAGGGGGCGTGTCGCCGGTCGGATCAAGTGCGTATTCACCTTTCAACTTGTTTCCCACAATTTGTGTCGCAAAAGTTGGTAAACTCTGTCGGACGAGTGCGGGAAAGCGCCAGATTCATGATTTCTGGCGCACGATTTTAGGGAATCGATGCACGCAGCATTATAGGTGGATAATGCACTTTTAGTGAACTCGGGTGACCTTGTAAGTAAATGTGCCCCTGTGTCCCAAGATACTGCAGACAGCTTCCTGTATGCACCACTTACTAGGGAATGTGTGTGGCTGTTCGCTCACATAGGCTCCAAGCGTTTACTAGAGACTGGGCAATTCCATAGAATGAGGAGTGAGAGGGGTAAAGAACAGTCATATAATGGATACAGACATCCAAATACTGTAATTAATATTAATGGACTTTCCCTGGTTAATGACTTTATGAAGATGTACACTGGCTGTAGAGAGAAGTCATCCTTCCTCATTTATATTTCATCACGTTTCAAGATCGCTTGGATCTACTTTGTGTTCTTTTCTTTTTATATATCATCCACTATTTGTTCCTTTGGATGGCTACGGCTCTTATGAATGCCGCCACTAATTGACATTTCAGATACTGCAACTTAATAAGCAACATATTCTCTCTAGTTAATAAATCATTCACCGGGCCGGTCATTAGGTGCAGTTGTTTTCTTTTATCTTATGTATCTGTCCAAGTCACTTCTCAGAAACTCATAAAGTGATATCATTATCTGAGAGGTACTCAGCACTAGCATCAAAGGCTTTATATTTCCAAGAGTTATTTTCCAACCCCAGGAAAGAAAAAAACCCCAATGAAATATACATTCAGATTCCGTCCATTGTTGTCAATTAGCGCTGTATATATAGCAGCGTGGTGTCCATCATTTGGCTAGTGGCCATGTACTCACCAAGTATGAAGTAGCCTGAGCAGATATGCAATGTAGCATATGCTGGTTGGGCACAAATGAGGTTTTTTATTTTGAGAAATGGGGGTTTCAGACCAGTAAGGTTGGTCCATAAATTACGGACTGATTACAGTTTGGCTCTTGTTTTGCAGAGGAAGAAGGGACTGCTTATACTCGAGTCCCATCATCTGCACTGTGTGTAGTGTCCTGTTTCATGGAACGACCAATCTGGGATTCAGATACGATCAACCATGTTTGTCTGTTTAAATTAACCCACCCAAAATAAACACTTCATTAAAAACTATGATTAAAAAGCATTGCCCATATTCCTAAATGGTTCCTCTAAAGGCCAGCAATGTTAAAAATCAGTTTGTTTACTTATATGCAACTCACCTAAAATGAGTCAAATCACAGTATGTGAGTCCTGCATATTCATGGTTGCTTGCACTGCCATGCCTCCCTGTTCCTGATTGACAGGCCTCTCTTCTATCACCATGCTGCCATAACATAGGACACCAAAAAAATAGAAGAATAATGGCTCTCATCTCGAGGATAGAGGCATCAGAGGAATATGTATAAAGACTTCTAAAAGCGTCCATTCAGGACCCAGTCTGGCAGCGTCCAGTTAGTATTGCAGGGTATTATCATGAACAAGCAATCAGATGATTGCTTGTTCATGTTCCATGGTGGAAGAAATAAAGAAGTAAAAAAAAAAGTTATTCAATAAAAAATACATTCATAAATTAATTAAAATGCCCCAAATCCCCATTAACATATAAAATAACATAATGTGGAAAAGGTCAAAATCATAACACAATCCCTACACATATAGAATCACCACTTCTGTAATGGCCCGTAGAATAAAAATTAATTGTTATTAAACCCGCGTGATGAATGCCGTTGAAACTGTTAAAAGCCCACCAAAACTGATTTTTAACAATTTCATCCCACAAAAATGCAATAGAAAGTGATAAAAAAAATCTACTCCAGAATGATACTAGTGCAGAGTCCTGAAAAAAAAAAAAATGCTATTGCACTTGGAAGATGGCGATGCAAAAAAAATAGAATTTTTTTTCCCCATACTGTATTTGGTTTTATCTTGAAAATATAAGAAAAGTATATAAGTCTGGTAGCCCCATAATTGTATTGACCCATAGAATAAAAATAAGCTCTTTATTACATGCTAAACACGGGGAAAAAAAGTCAAAAATCAATTACATAATTGAAGCTTTTATAATCCTCCAACAGCAAAAAAGTCAATATATTTTAAACAATAGGGGGTACCTACTCCAAAATGGAATCACAGGAAAATACATCTTATCCTGCCACACATGGCTCTACTAATGATAAAATTAAAACTTTATAGCCTACAAAAGAGCGGCAATGTCTATAGGACAAAACTGTCAGCTGCAGGGCGCTCTTTCACTTCTGTGCCTCACTGTGCGCCCATACAACAAGTAACATCCACATGTGGGTGGGGGGGGTCCACCGTATTCAGGACTCTTTTTTATCTTTTGCTAATGTGTAAATTTTAGGGCTAAATGAACATATAACCGACAAAATTAGACCATTCTTAATTTCACCTCCATTTTGATTACCGTATATACTTGTGTATAACCGAATTTCGCACAAATAATGTCGCTGAACACCTCTCCTCGGCCTTATACACGAGTCCATGATAAAATAACTTACATTATACTCAGTACTCCCCTCCGGTGTCCCCGATGTTCCTTCGCGGCTCCCGATCCCTTCTGGTCTCGGGCTCCCGGCGGCTTCTTCCCCTCTCACTACTGGACCGGGAGATCGGCGCTGTCCTCGCACACTGTGATGCGACCGCTGTCGCCCTCGCGGATGCGTCACAGCGCGCGAACAGGTGCAATCACAGTGTGCGACATTGGCACAGCGCAGATCTCCCGCCAGAGAAAGTGAAGAACCGCCGGGAGCCGCGATGGGTATCGTGAGCGCCGGTAGCCCGCGACAGAACTCGGGACACCGAGGCGTGAGTATTAAGTTTATTTCTTTATCTCTATATTGCTGCTGTATACTACAACTTAAGGAGCTGTATACTGATGTGGGGGCGCAGTCTGTATACTGATGGGGGCAGGCTGTAACTACTGGACAGGTGTACACGGCATGCTTTCAGCTTGACTAGGGTGGCCTGTGCGCTGTGTCACTACTGGGGGCTGGCGCTACTACTGTGGGCAGCAGCTACTGGCAAGCTTACTGAGGGGGCAGCTCGTATACACGGGGTTCAGGCTTGTAATACTATGGTGCCAAGCTGTAGACTACTCGGGTATGCCTGTACTACTACTGGGCGCTATAGACTGGGGAAGTTATACTACTGTGGGAAACTGTATACTAACTGGGGGCGGCTGATACTTACCTGGGGAAGCGTTACTGGGCGTAATACTACGGGAGTGTTACAGGGGGCAGGCTGTATACTACATGGGGCAGTGTACTCAGCTGATACACGGGGGCTGGTTTGGTCTGTATACGATCATGGGGCTGGCTGTATACTCAACCCTCGGCTTATACTCGAGTCTAGTTTTTCCCAGTTTTCAGTGGTAAAATTAGGGGTCTTGGCTTATACTCGGGTCGGCTTATACTCGAGTATATACGGTAATATGCAGATCTAAGGGACTTAACAATATTCCTAAAAGCTGTTTCAGATAGTTTGATAGTTTCAGATGGGTTGATATGAGGGGGTTTCTTATATTATATATTTCAAATTTCATTAAAAACAATAATGATCCCCATAAAAGTCAATTCTGAAATCTCATTGAAAATTCAGAAAACAATGTTAATCGTTAAGCCGCTTACATGTCAACAATAATTCTGAAATATTGTAAAAAAACACTCAACCTTCTGCTTATGCTATGAGTCAATTCAAAAAATTACTTACTACTTCAACTTTCCGTGCACCTGCACAATGATTGTGCGACGGCTGCCCCCGTTGCTCAGTGGCGGCTTCCTCTTGATTTGTTTTCTTCTCGTCTGCTCTGTAACAGCCGGTTAAGACTAGCAGCCCATGTGTTTCTGCCGGCCGGCATCTACACTATAATAAATCGCTGGCAACATGTTGTCAACATTCCCACATCCTGCCGCTCTCAGTGTGCCCAGCTGGCAGAGCGCATGATGCGTTCTGCCGGCTGTTACAAGAGTGAAAAAAGAAGAGATCACACGGGACCGGAGCATCAGATCTGTCACCGAGCCATTGGGAGGCACAGGAGGTGAGTATCGTACGTTTATTTTTTTATGTGTTGGACAACTGTGGCTGCTGGCTGTATACTAAACACAATCTAAAATCACTTATGATAAGTTGTTTTTTGTTTCAAAGTTATAATCCATATAAGCTACGAGTTCAGAATACAAAAATGGAGCTGAGCCTTTAGCTACCATACAGGCTACTTCCGTGAAGGGTGTTAAAATAACTTTTAGCTTGTGACGAATGTGTATTTGATGACTGCCAATTTGAGATCACAAGAGATCGAATGGGCCAATTTTTAAAGTTTCTGGACTTCCTTTAACCCACTGCTGAACAATCATGCTACACCCTTAAAAAGGAGTATGCGCAAATGTTTAAATCCTAACTATAACCTTTGGAGCTTTTTTTTTAAAAAGGATTTCACTAAGGGATAGAACAGGTTCTTTTTCTTCCCCCTTTCTTCTGATCACTCGGTGAGCGATTTTCATCTGAAAAGCACTTTAGAGGTCTGTCTACTTCAAACAGAAAAGGAGGCTAATGATTAACCCTTTCCATACCTAGAGAATATTTCCCATGTCATTAGGAAAGGAGATGAGTGAACTTATAGTCCAATTGTCCGAACAACCTGGACCTATATTGCCGTTGGCCAACAGTGGCAGACCAAGCATCCACAATGATGCCGCATGTTACTAGCCAGCGGGTGTCCCCACCCATTTCAGATTTCCCTAATTTACAATACATCATCAGACAAATTTGCACTTTTTTAAGAAACGAGTCCTGTCTTCTACGCTATAGGCCACACCTTCCTGAATCTTGTACACACTACATAAACGAATGAATGATAAACACTCGCTCGCCCAGAGCGGGAAAATCACAATGCGCAGTGTGCTCACGGATAACCTGTCTTGATTAAGATGTTATGGGGTAAGACATCAGCCGAGTGACGATTAGTGAGAGCTTCAGATGTTGGAACCCCACAATCTGATATTCACCTACAAGGGGTATCCCGGAATGACAATATCTGCTCAAAAAACCATGATGCTATGACATGTGAATTAACCAAACTCAGAAGTCATTAGTCATAAAATGAAGCTTAAATAGTTTTGATTTTATGATTCACAAAATGCTAATAGTCTTTCTAAAGTGGAGGAGTTATCCACCAGAATGGCCGCACCTGGAAACTACAAGCCCCATAAACTTGTCTTCTCAGTAACGCCTCCTCGTGTCCTGCTCTGCTCCCGTGATGATGTACAGACTGTCCGCTCTGTTACCATCAGTAATGATGTGTAACGCCATCCTGCACATGCCCTGCACGGGGTGGTTCTCACCACAACACTGGCCATACTGGTTGCACTGCACCCAACCGACTACAGCCAAACATTAGGTGCATCACATGACCTGCCCAGGCCGGTGCAGGACATGTGATGTGGACATGGAGAACCAAGCGGCCATCCTTCTCCTGTGTCTCCTTCGCAGGGCTGATATATAGCCGTAGCATTTTAATTCTTCTTCATACTATATGTTCACAACATGGAGCCAAATCAAATAACATGATTACTATTAGCTGATAATTTCATCAGGCCATTTAAATATGTATGCATTCTTATTCCTGGACGACCCCTTTAAGGACAGATTTATCAACTGTAGTACCACATAGATCTTTTCAGTATCCAGAATGTCCCTTTAGGATCATAGTAAGAATCTATAGATGGCTATCTTCCATCTTTATATGGACTGTCAGCCTAAACAATGGTCCCATTGCGAGGACTCCTCTGCATTACGTACTGGATGTAACTGGGTCACGTGTCATTGCCCATATGATGCGCTATTCATTGACATGTACCAGCTATATATTGAGACACATGACTGGGATGGTCAGACTGGTTTCCTCTTCTAACAAAATCGCTACACGTATAATTTTGTCACTTTTGCCAATGTCATTGAGGCACTCTGAGGAAATTTTTGCTGTTTGACTCTAGGCTCATTTACTATACTGTTAAATTGACAATCCTGGTGCAAATCCAGTTTGAATCTTTTTCTCACGGTCTCCGTATGGCTCACATGTGAAAAAATGCCAAAGGATCCAATATCTACATCAGGTTTTGTAGCACGTTGGATGGTTTTTCACACTTACCTGACTTTGACATTATACAACCTGGGGGCTTATTACTACTGTCACTGGAGGGTCGTCCGATGATAATGCACTGCCGATTTACTAGATTGTGCGCCCGGTATCCGCTGCATGTGTCGCTTCCCCCAGATGACGACCCTTAACTGAGCCCCTGTATTTCATGTAATTCTGCTGCCCAGTCTTCACACATCTATGAGTTGTAATGGCCACAGAATCCAACAACCAAAGTTCCCAGAATCAAAACTATCCGCTATGGGTGCGTCTTGGTTAATATTTTGCCTGCTAATAAAGAGTCCATAAAATTCATGAGGTTCTTTGGCTGAGGGGAATTAAAGTTCCAGACAATTTCTACATAATAAGGCCACGGCCGCCTTATACTTTGTGTGAAGATCAGCTGGGAGCTATTCTTAATTGTCCCACCTCATGCCTGAGCTGTCATTTCTGTTGTTAGGGCACAGCCTCAAGACTAATCCCAACTGCCATAAAGGGCCTAGTATAGCAATTATAAGACATAATATCTTATTGAACCAATCAGGGTCTACTAAGTTGTTAACTCTTCAGAGGGGAAAAAGGAAGAGCAACGAATGCTTGAATTTTATTTAGCTTCTTAAAAGGTTGTATTGTGAGATTATCAAGGATTAAAGAACCTGATCAGTCATTTGAAGATGAATAGGTAGAATATTGAAGTAAATATTTATTTTTTAATTTTGCTCTAAGAACCACCCCCAGCAGTTTTATATAACAAGATGAAAACCAGTCCAGTGTTGAATGGACTCCTTTCTGAATAAGTTATAACGCCATCATAAACAGAGTGGTGCAAAATATAAAAACCTCTTTTATTATAATAAAAATAATAACTGTAAATGCAACAATACTCACACAGATTTACTGCTCAGAATATAAATAGGAAACAGGATGTAGGTTTATTTTAATCATTATGTTCTCAAAAAGAGAAAAACGGTATCCAGACCCTCCAAGCTAAAGGTATACATCGTGCTTATTGTCCACTCCATTAAAATAATTCGTTGCATAGTCTCTAGACCTATCGCGTTAGAATCTATACAGTCCTAGTTTGTTACTCACTGTCCGACCATGAGTAAGAACTAAATTGTAAAGTATCGAACGTGCCATAACACCTCCGCGCTGCTGTAGAACTTACCCTCCCTCATAGACGCCTGATCAGTTAGTCTGACAGGAACGGTACCTTCATCATAAACCCTCCTGATGCTGGCTGGTACTAGGTTATGTACAGTGGAATCACTCCAGCCACTATGAACAACCAAACCCTCAAATTTTCCCCAGCAACAGTAAAGGGTTAAAGGGACCATTCCCATCAGCCAATTGGCTCATAATACAACTCCAAATATTGTCAGCAGCGTAACACCTTCTACTTTTTGTTTCTTTCAGATCCAGAAATAGTCCCATTTTGAATGAGATGTTAATATGCTGTATAAAGTCAAGAAGAGGAAGTTCAACACCGAATCAGGTGAGGGCTCGAACACCTCTGTGATTGACATCATGCTCAGACTTCAGAGATCTTGATTAGTGATGTCTATGGATGCAGGAAACACAATTACACAGTGAAGGGGGCCTATTCGAAGGAGAAAAGCTAGACTTTATACAACAATTACATATCACTCTACAAAGTAATTTCCAGGCTTCCACCACACAGGACTAACGGACATGCTCCTGAGATTTCAGCTGCTGACAACAAACGGGAGTGGGTTAATTATGTGTATTTCTGCGGACAAGTTCCTTTGAACTCACCACAAGCCTGTATTTCCCTCCAGTATCGCTTTTTTGATACCGTTGTATATGCCTCAGTCCTGTGACACAGAACGCTTGCGTAAATATAAAAATAATGGTCTGTATATTGTCAGTACATATTCATCAGTACACTTATTGCTACAAAGGGGGAAGGAGTGAGTATCAGTAGCGACAAGTCTTTGCCTTGTCAGTAAAGGTGAACTGCCTTATGGGCCAATTACATCACTGGGATGTGGATGCCGAGGAGGATGCTACAGCCAGAATCGATGGCGAACCTTTAGAGCCGGTGCCCAACTACAACAAGAGCACACTTATTTATCGCAAAGTGCCAACACAGAAATCTAATTTGTGATTTTACTCCCTCGTGTGTCACAGCTTTCATTGATACCAGCACCCTGAAAAAGGACCCATAAAGCAAAATAGTCCCAGAGTACAGCTGTCACGTTATAATACCAATACACCTCTGTGCACAGCAGTCCTGAGGCTGTCTGGGACGGCAGGTGATAGCCTGGAGTCCATCTCTGGTGAGGCGAGTGCCCACAAAAGGGCTCTGAGTGCCACCTCAATCACCAGTGCCATAGTTAAGCCCATCACTGCATAAGTCTAATTACTGGCCTCTGCTGAGCGTATACACATCGTTTAGCAGGGGAGACGTAGGATGGAAGTACAGAAAATTTGCTGTTCTTTTTCCTCTGTATGCGACATTTACGTGCAGACAGGCAAAAAGTCTGTCCCCCCCGAACCTGCTAGCATCAGTGTAAACACGGATATGTTTTAGAGTGCATGCCCGGTCATCTCTTCCTGCACATCATATGCTGCAAAACAAATGAGTCATGTCTCAATGTTTAGTGAGGTTTCTTCTGGATTTTTTGTAGAAGCCCTTGTAATACTCGCCTTCTTGTGGCTGAAGTGCACATCTATGTTTGTACAAGGACCTGTTTCTCCCCTCCTTCTCTCTGACCCAAGTCATATTTGTAGAGGGTGCTCCTGGTCATGACACTGCAGCCTCACTCAGCAGATGTTTGGGAGCACTTCCAGCAGGATGGAGCCCTTTGGTGACACCTGAAGGGGGGCATGCACCACATGAAACTGTCTCTTTTAAAGTAATACCGTTCATGTATTGTTTCATGTAAAGACACTTTATATTTTTACAAAATCATATATGAGTTACATGAACAATGTACTTCCCTGTTTACCATGTGCACTCTCCTGGTTTCTCCTCCGTCTCTAATGGAGTGATTCACTGTGTTTTTCTTGTCAACTTCAAGATCTGATTCTCCCCATTGTTTTGTGTCTTATCAAAGCAATTAACTGTAGAATCTCTATGGCAGATAGACACGTTTTCTTGAGGACCATGGAGGTTCACATGCTCCTATATTGCGTTTCCTCCCGGAGTAACCCTTGTTGTTCCATTTTATGGATGTAACGTTGTTGTTTTGAGATAACTTCAGTACACTCAAAGAAACTTCTTTAGACCTAGACAGGAGTGAGCTGAGCATGAATTATAAATAGGTTTTCCTACACATATGGGTAAGGGAATTCATATTATATTTTATAAACGATCCAAAAAAAACACCACAAACTAAAGTGAAAAATTAAAATATAAAATGGCTGCACGTCCTCCTCGACTTTAACTCCATCAAGTTCCTAGGTGTATTATCACTAAAACCTTTGAAATCTATAAAGAATCTTCTCTATGTTGTAATCAAGAGGCTTACCACTGTCCTTATCACCTTACTTTTCTTTTGCATTTTTTGGCTTGCTAAAAACGGCTACAGCAGGGCCTATCTGGTACAGACTTAATGGGAACTGTCAACAGAAATGACCCCACAAAATCACTATCACTACTTTCATATTGTGAAGCAGATGAACATTTTCCCAAATGGTTTCTTTCACGGTTTCGGGTGTGTCTTCTTCCCAGAAAATCTACTTTGACGTGAGATGTAAATTGGTTTGCATCAAGTCCTAGAACTCTGAGAGTTTAAAACTAATTAAGCTCTCCCTCCTCAGAATGGAAGTTTGACTATGATTCTGTGTATATTCAAATCTTCACCAACTTCAGGACATCCAGTTAAAGACCAATTACAGATATGAGCTTTCGGGACAAGGGGAGCTTAGACTTCTGCACCAGCCTCATGACTTCATACACACTTTACCTCAACCTCTTAAGTTTGCTTTCTTGGCTGAATGCCCCCAGACCCTGTGCATGATAGAAACCTATCTGGAAGCGTGTTTAGCTGCCTGACACTGGTGACAAAGTTCACTATTGGAATTGGGAGGGGGGCGAAAATAAGTTTATGTGTATTACAACGCGACCACAGCTTTGAATGGGTCAAACTGAACTGTTCCTCCATGTGTTGGTCTCTGGGAAGACCCTGTAGAGGTTACTCTTAATTGCGGAGTGGAGACAAGTGTGTTCCTGCTCCAGACTAAAGCTTCCACCTGCAATGGGTCCTAACAATGCACCAGTTGGTCAATCCCTGAAAGTGGGTGTGGAGCAGCCAGAAGTGGCTCTCTACCTGGAGACACAGAGGCTGAATTGTGAGAGCCACACTGAGTGACCCGGGTTACTGAACGTATGTTTCATGCTGGCAAGGAGAAGCCCTCCTTGGCTAGGTGAGGGCCCGCAAGTATTTAGTTAGAGAACCGGACGGCAAGATTTTTTTTGATGTTATTGTATGTTACGCTGGTTTTTGCTGAATAAATGCACAGTTTCAACTTTAATTTATCCCTCTGTCCAGAGAGCTTTGCATTTGCCGACCCCCACGTTGAGCTTGAACCCCTACCAACCTAGAGGTATGTCTTACAAGGCCAATTTGCTGACAGATTCCCTTTCTCCACACCTTTTCTCATTTCTATTCTAGTATAGTATTTTGGGCAGAGGAGTGCAGTAGGAAATGTTCTGTAAAAGATAGAAAGAGTATGTTTTCATCTCTTCCATTTGTGACCATTTACGTGAATATGAGAACATACAAACCACTCTAGTTTTTATTGATATCCTTCGTTGTCCATGCCCTGTGAGGTTCCTCCTACCGGGGAGGCAGTGTTTCCATTATTTTTCTGTCACAGTTGAGAGATGACCTCCATTTAATAGGACGTGTTACTGCACAATGTAATCCATAAATGAAATGTTTTCAGTGTGTTGTATGAAGAGAATATACCTAAGAGAGCTGCGTGAGCCTCCATATGTCACGTATGCAACATCGACATATTTCAAAAGGAGTGTCACAGATGGTGTGATATAGAGGACATTTTACCATTTCTAATTGCAGAATGATTTAATTATACCTATATAGTTTATAATATAGGTAATGTCCCTCACTCCAAGGGTCCCATTGAGATACTCAGCCCTATCTGACACCTGCTTTATAGATATCCACGGATATGATTAGGTTTCCTATTTCCCATACAAGGTCCATTGTTTGATACTCTCATCTCTCAGATCCACTTCACATACGGTTCTGACATCATCACAATAGTAAATGATGACCTCATAATTGTCCAACATTTGGATCTTCTAGCATTTTCATGTCCCTTAAATAGAAGTGAAAGTGTTGCCTGCAGACAACATGGCGGGAACACATTGTACCCTCCATGGTTTTTATTTTGCACAGTTTTATTTCTCATATATCTTGCAACACCTCAAGCCAGAGTACACCACACTTCTGTACAATGACTAGATATTTCCTGTGTCAGATGCAATTGGAAGTCTGCTGCATCTGTCATGTCCTTCTCACACTTATACACAGAGTTTTTTAGAAAGTACTTTAATTTCATACAAAGAGTAACTCAAGTATACAAAGTACTATTAAAAAAAACTACCAACATCCAGCATGGAACACTTACTTATAGGTCCAGGTACATGACTCATTTTTGTTATCCACGCCTCCCTCCCTTCTATAACAACTTTTATATTCCACAAAGACAAATTATCTTAAATCTACCCAGGATAACAAAATAACACATAATCTAATGCTCCTTCTTATTAATACAGCATCTTCTCAGATATATTCCTACCTGTCACACAGTCCAGATTAATTATGTCCTGACTAATTGTCTCCGTCTATACAATTATGGTGCCCTGGGATCCGACTGCTAAATTCTTCTGATTTTTATGATCGCAGGACAGATTCTTCTATTCTCATGAATTGATTCTCCTGATCTGTTGGATGCAGTGTGATCCTGCCCAGAACGCAGCCTGGGCAGAATTACTCTAACTCTCGAGCTACGATAAGATCTTTATAGCAGGGGAAGGAGGCATCTAACCGAGCTGATTGTGTGTGTCTATTGCTGAGTTTTATCAGAGTGTCATTATGTGTTATATCCATCTCATGGATTCATGTCTCTCTTCTCTGATCTGTCCATCTCTCTTTCTATGTGTCAGCTACTAGGTAAATCTTAGAAGCTAAATAAAGTGTATATAAACCTGTACGCTGATAATTCTAAACATTGTAACATTGTCACCACCACACAGCATCTCATCCACAGAGGACTCATAAGTGCTGCAGAGAGTCCCTGCCAACACTGTGGAATTTTACACGACCATCACTTATGATGGGAGCTAAAAAACTGCATAAAATTGTAAAGTTAAGGGGTTTATACATTATCTTTATGTGTAAACCATCACTATGGGGTTATAATTTGAGAACTTTCTTTCATGGGCAGAACCCTTTAAGCTAATGCGCCAAAAGGGCTCTCATGGTGTTACCAAGTCCATCTGGCACTGTGGCCTCACTGGATCTTACACTGTGCGAGCACTTCCCCAACACCCACGTGTGTAAGATTACTGCAGTGGCAGAGGGAGGGAGCAGATGTGGAGCACAAAGTGTGATGGTTGGCATGTGTGGATATACCCTACAATAACTCGTTGTTAGGTAGGTAGCTAATAGTGGTGACTGATTCCTTTAAAGCATAAATGGCACCATATCACTGTTCTATCAGGATAACATTTGTTATTTTATTTCAGGAATAGCACGCCACCTTCGACCTAGGACACTCCGTGCACAGTTGGGAAAAATAAAGTAAAAAATGTCTGTGCATTGTACTGACCTTCCAGAAGATGCATTGTTGGAGGTAAGATTATGTATTTCCAAACCTAAAGACCATATCTATCCTGGTCTCAACTTTTTAGAGACTGCCCTGCAAATTTGGTGAAGTCGCTGCCCTAAGTGTGGAAATCTTGCATTGTTTGGGGGCAAAAGTGGAGTCTGGGGTGGGACTAAAACCTCCCCATTTATCACTGTAAACTTCGTGAGCCAAAAATTATCACACCTCTTATTTGTGTGGGACCCATATTTCCGAGTTTAAACAAATTCAGTGGACATTTTGCAATGTAGATTGTATACAGATCTGTGTGATTGAATGCAAATGGTTGGATAGTATGAATAGTAGGGCGCTTTCCACTTTAAAACAAGAATAAAACATGTGCCGGGTGGGCAGACAGAAGACTGTGCAGACAACGCTTGTTAGCTTGGGTTTTCATCATATAACACCATCAGAACCTGAACGTGTGTGCTCTGGATATTTAAAACCTTATTTACATAGTACAAGCTGTGGCTTGTATGTCTCAGCTTCATGAAAGTTATATAACCTCGAGAGCACCTAATAGTCCAGTTCTTGCAGGAATTAGCCAGATTATATCTCAGGTGAGTTAGTATTGAATGCATGGTATGATCAAACGGCTGGGCATAACCCTAAGGATAACCTCACCCTCCCACTCTGTCATTCAATTTCAACCATTATTGTGGTGGGAGTATATGAAGAAAGTTATCACCCCCATGGTCATCAGGTTACCATTGTTGACACTCAATGACTGTCACTGCGTGAAATTTTACTGTGACGTTACTAAATAAACCTTGCTTCTTGCTTTTTGATGATTATGTACTGATTAAATGCCTTACATGAATGGATCAACCGTATCGCTACCCTATTAACCTCTGGGACGTTCATTCACATTAAAGAAAGTACAGGGGACATTTATTCAGAATTGTGTGAGGTAAAGTTCTAGTTTGCCAATGGACTCCAATCAGAGCTTCGGTTTCCATTTTTTGAAAAACTGTGGGAAATGAAAAGCTGAGCTCTGATTGGGTTTCCATGGCTGACTAGAGCAGTTCTGCTCTCAGACACTCCTGATAAATTTCCCCACAAGTTTATTTAGTCTGATGGAAACCACGATTAGGATAAGGCAGTGTAGGGCTTAGGACACAGGCAGGAGGAATCCACAATCAGAAATACCTCAGTTAGCGGATTCCTGATGTAGTTTTATCCTTTTTAATTAATTTTTTAAGAGAATATGGAATTTTTTTCAAATGGTGTAATAGCATTTGAGGTTGTAGTGTGTCCAAGGACCCGTGCCCCTTCCATTGCCACATAATAATTAGCCAGCGTTGAGACATAGGACATACCATGCTGATTTTAAGTGACAATCCGTACCTAGACAAGCTGTCTGAGGATTACCAGATTAATCACAGAAGTTTTCACGCTGTAATTGGTGCCATCTGGGTGGCCATGTTAAGGCATCTTTTGTCCCCTTAGCCTTCTGCACATAACGTGTGCAGGTATTAAGGGACGCACACGAGGGTCCCATGGACCTTTGGTTGCTTTCCAGGTGTCCATCGCAGGAGGAGCTTCTCTCACGTATAATGAAATGACTGCCTGAGAATACAAGTATTGCAGGGATAAGTACCTGCACGATCTTTTGTGTCTCTGACACAAGTCAGCTTATGCGTTGGACTGTGAAATTCATAGCCGTGTGAATGAGTCCTATAGTAGCATATGAGGATATGTGCTATCTGTTGTAAATGCGCTAGCAGACATATTTAGGGTCCTCATCGGGTACAGTAGCCTTACTAGAGTTTCGAGAGAGTCTTCCCCAATCCCTTTTTTCCTTTTCTCCCCACACCTTTTAATTGTCGACAATTACTTGTGTTTAGAGCATCACTTTGATTCCGAATACTGGTGCTACCTATTAAATCTTCCTATAATATAAGTACTGGACAAATTTAGATCAGCCAACCATCTGTCAGCATCTGCTACAATGTGATTGATACAAGTTGCCCAGGTTAGAAGAGAGCTGAAAAACTCAAAGTGGGCAGCTTCAGGTCCAGATGGTATCTAGGTGCAGGCTACTCAGACTGTGGTGATCAGCTTGTGCTTCATTGCACAATATGTCCAACATGAGCCTGAACTGGGAAGGGTACTACAACTGTGAAAATGTGTTGTGTGGTACCTAAGTTCCAAAACACTTCACCCATCAGACCAGCTACAGACCGGTGGGCATTAACCTCCCATTTGATTAGGCCTTCGAGAGGGTTGGTTCTTCACACATCTCGGACCTCTAGTGAGCTCCAATCTATGGATGCCCGCGCAAATTGCTTATCAACCAATCAGTGGGTAAAGTAGATGATGGCCAAATCGAGGGGTGCCAGAGGAGCGGCAATTCTAAAAAGGTACAATGGCAATAGCTGAAAACCATCAGAGGATTGTAGTGACATCAAAAAACGTGTAGTTTGCCAACACTGGGGACGGGGCGTGTGAAGGAAGCAGACTGAGAATACAATAAAATAAGAAAGTGATGGTTCTCCGCGGCGTTTCCTACTATAAGCCAGATCCAGTTCTGATCTGAGAAGTAAAAAAAAAAAAGAAAACAAGCTCAGGCTACTAAAGACCAACGGGATCTGGCTGGAGTGGACCACCATCTCTCTAGTTGGATCCTAGACTACCTCCCAAACCGACCTCAGTATCTGAGAGCCATAGACTATGTGTCGGACCTGTGATTAGTAGACTGGTGGCAACTCAAGGTACAGTGCGTGCTCCCTTCATCTTCTCCTTGTACCGCAGACTTCAGGTACAATTCATGTGCTGCTACCTCCCAGAAGTTCCTCTGACTCTGCATATTGCCTCTTACAGGTGTAAACGACAGAAGTTACAAAGAATTGGATCCGAAAATGGTGCCACAAAACCACCTTAGATTAAGCTGGAAGACCAAGGAGATGGGGTGGAATTCCCGTAATGCCACCACCATACATTGAGGCAGTAAAGTCTTGGGTGTCCTCCTCAACAATGAAACTGGAGTGGACAGAAGAAAACATAATGCACTTCACAGGGAGGTTAGAGCGGCTTACACCTGCTGAGAGGCCTGAGGGCATTTGAGTGCAGGGGGGCACTTCTTAAGACCTCTTCACTCTGTAGTGGCACCACCACTTCTTTGTGTAGTCTGTTGGGGAAGCAGCATCTCAGCTGAAGGATAGGAGTCAGACTGGACAAACTGATTTGAAAGCAGTTCTGTCCTGGGGGGTCCTCTTGACCACAGTGCAGGTGGTAGCTGATTAGAGGATCCTGTTTAGTGGTAATCTATTCTGGAGAATAGCTCCCATCCCATTCCACGAGACTGTAGTGGCATTGTCAGCGCCTTCTTGGACCGACTGCTTCACCCAAGTGTGAAAGGGATTCAGTAATCGGAGTCATTCTTCTTAGGCGCGATCAGGCTGTTCACATACAATGCCTACATTATAAGCGGTGCCCCACCTAACATGCCTGCCGGTCTCATCCCAGAGTCTTTTTATCCCATGTTTTCTTTTGTTCATTTATTCCTTATTTATTATTTTTGCATTGCTTGTACAGCGCTCTCGATACTCTATCTGCTGCTGTAACTCTGTGAATTTCCCTATTGTGGACTAATACAGGCATTATCTTAATGTTTATCTTAACACACAGCAAAATTTCTATTAGGTACCTAGAGTAACTAGGTCGTCTAGAAGTTTTTAGTGCCGATTTTTTTTCTTATGGCAGTACAAAAAGGTGTTAATTACCAACTACCTTTATTTTTTTGCATTGCTCTCTGCTTTTTTGGCTGAATGCCTGTTCAGCATCCATGTCTTCGTTCATCCTGGAGACATACATGCCCTGCTTAGCTTCTCGTTTATGGAAATGGTGGACTTAAAAGTATCTTTCTGTCATGTCGCACCAGATGAACAAGTTAGCATATTCACTTGCTCTCAGCCGGTATGAACTTTTAAGATACAAAAGGTTTATGATTAATCTGGAGAAACTTTGAACACGTAAGGCAGCTAATAACTAACCATCTTTGACTCCTTGATTTTTTATTTTTTTTTTTTTTTTTTTTTTTTTTAGTACAGCCTAAGGGCCCCCCCCTCATGCCCATGAATGTTAGCGTTTGTTGCTGCAAACACTGGCCCATGTCTCTTGCATTGCCCGGTAAGAAAAGGGCAGCAACATGGCAATAAATTGGAACAGATGGAAGAAGAACTCTGCTCCTTCTGTAATAATTTGCGGCTCGGGAGTCTGCTCCGCACACGCACTATTGAATCCAAGGGCCCTGGGTTTTGCCCATAGAAGATATCGGTACAGTGCTAACGTTGTGGGCATGAGGCCTTATGGCTACATTCACCTACAGTATGGGGCTTATAATACGGCCGACAGACGTCCCCATACACTCCTATGTGCTCACTGCAACTGTAACGGAGAGGTACGGTGCACCACTTGCGGCACCTACCGCTCCGTAGCCCGGGAAAATAGGACATTTCCGTATCTTTCCCCGTATTTCGGCGCCGTCGCCATTAGGTTCTATGGAGAGGGGCGGAGTGAGCTGCGCTCACTCCTCCTCCTCTCCCCGCGCGCGGTCGCCCGCCGTGCTACGGTGGCGGCGGGCTCACGGCGTGTAATTTTAGCCTTAAAGTGGATCCTCAAGATGATACATTGCCTATGACTCCCTTTAAACCCTAAAGGGTGATATTTTTCCAGGGATGACTTAATCTTGTCCTCAGTGGCTCCATCACTTCCCATTAATTAAGACCTCGTCGCTTACTGCTCAGGGGGAGGCCGACGCCAAAACCCCCAATCCCCCCAACAACCAACAAACAACTATTCTGTGGCAAATGGCTTTTTTGTCGGTGTTCTTATAACTTTTCCTGAGTGGTTCCGCTGTTATTCCTGCTGGAAATGTACAAATATACCTAATCCTGTGTATCAATGATGGCTATAATTTGCCAGTTAAAGTCTTAGGATTTAACTACTCTAAGACTGCCCGCTGACTGTAGGCGTCAGTGGGCGCGGTCAGGAGGTGCGGTGCGGTCAGTACAGCTCTTCCTTTTTCCTGTCCTCCCAGCATCTCGGCTGAATGAGGCAACGAATGCATCGAGGAGTGGAGGCTGCAGCCAGCTCCATAGACTTTGCCAATCAAATGACTCACTGGGTCCAAGGGATTAAACATAGTGCTGGGATCTAATAGACCCAGCCCAAGCTCTGATCAGAATCTCCAAGTCATGGGTGGTCCTTTCCCCTGTACTTGAGGTCTTATTAGATGAATTTGAAAAGCCTCTTTTCCACTTTAACCCCAAATAAAAATGAGAAAAATGTTAAACTTTTTTAACTTACCTTTTTAACTACCTCTATGTGTCACAAAAAAAACACCACCAAAAATTATGGTTATGGTCCTTAAACCGGCGCTTGCTAAAAATGCTTGGTCACTAGAGCCTTTTTAGGCCGCCTCACTAAGGGGTTAAATAGATAAAACAATTACTAATTGAAGTGAAAATTGTACTTTCAAAAGTTGTCCAAACTAAACAGTGGATAAACCTTAACCTGATTCCCCAGGTTGTCTGCCCTTTCCATGGGTTGACGGGGTTCTGAAGTCCTGTTTCCGCAGGTCAAACTAACGTATATCTGTAGCGGATCTACTTATACATATATTCTGCCTAAAAAAAAACCAACAACCCAACCGCTTTTGCGCCCCACCCCAAGATCTCGACCCAACAGAATGGCTCCTGTTACATGCATGTGTTTGCCCAGGCGTTGCCAGCTTCTGTCCAAGAACAAAACATGTTACATAGGAGGCTCCATACATTGGGGGAAATGTATTAAAGGGGTTTTTTCGCCTAGAAATAAAGTTAGGCCCTATCCCTTGGATAGGGCCTAACTTACTCATCAGTGGGGTCTCAGTGCTGAGACCGCCGCGCATAGTGAAAAAACGATGGGTCTCTTTGAGCTGACGGAATCGGAGCCCGTGTTTTGGCAATTTCCACCAGCTCCTAGAGATTAATGGAGCAGAACCATGCATGCGCGGCCCGTCTACTTCATTAGTACTGCGGAGGCCCGCGAGTTCCATCTGACCCCTCGTTTTTTGTGATCTCCGGTGGGCTCAGCACTGTAGACCCCCACTGATGCAAGTTAGGGGCCCCCCTGTCCCGTGGTCTAAGGGCCCTAACTTTCTTTGGTTGGAAACCCCTTAATGATCCATTTGTAAGTGCTATCCGTCTCAACACCCTATGTTTAGCACTTGGTTCTCAATGAGGGGAAGAGCGCTATCCACTCTGGATGCCTCTCAAAAATAAAATTGTGCATACCGAAATGGAAAATCTGTCGTTGCCCAATCATAGCTCATCCGTAACTATTCCCACAGTCTGTTTTAAAATAAAGCTGATCTCTGATTGGTTGGCCATGCACAACTAGTACAGACAGATGCTGATAAATCTCCCATATTCCCAAAATTTATCAATAAAAATGTCAGGTTTTCAATTTTCCCTAACCAAAGCTAAAAAAGTCTGGTGATAGAATTTTAGTGACGCAAGTAAGAAACCCTTATATCCAACTGTAAAGTTTTACAGCTTTTAAACAATAACTACATATCCTTGTGTTTTCGTAATTCTAATGACCCTTGAGAGATTTGAAGATTACACAGAAAAAGATTTAAAAAAAAAAACAAAAAGTGGCCAACTGTGTTTTTTTTTTTTGTCAACTTCCACCAAAATTTGGAATTGGTTCCCTTCCGCATTGAGATAGAGATGATACTGATGGCGCGTAGGAAGACAAGACTCTGTAACGCATAGTAAGTAAGGTCTGTGCAGTTACTGTGCAACCGACTACACGTGGTGCGTGTCCTCTGCTGCATCCATATGGGTTTTTAGTTGTCCTTGTGACAGGTTTCCACTGTCAAGGGAAGGTTGTCATAAATTTTTCCATTAAACGCAGCAATTAAAAATAAAACAACCCTCACGCTTGATAAGAACTATTTTTGGTACAAAGGATTATTACCCACTGCATTATGGGAATCAGCATATCCGTGTTGTGCAAAATTGGTGCAAAGCTCCGGCAGCTGACTAACACTCACATGGGTATTGTGAAAACGGTTAGTGTATTGGAAGCAGCGTTAAGGTGTGGGGGCGTTCTAGTGATTACGGCGACCATAGATATCCTCTCTCAAGGTAATGCATTACAACTCCCACATACTTCCTTTATGGTTGGATCAATACTTAAGAACTGTAGGTTGCAGCTTATTGGAAAGTACACGAACAGTCACTTATTCTCAGCCCCTAGTTAACGTTGTGACAAAGGCGTAGAGAAGCTGTCCCATCGTCTAATAACACAGTTAAGACTGCTATTATTGCTATGTTACTGACATACCATAATGAGGGGGATCCCCGAGGTCCCAATTGCTTTTATTATCGCCTTATAGTATTACCAATCTTCATGAAATTATTTCTCTCATTTTTAGATGGATCTTCCCTATAGCAGTTATGGGCAACCTTTAGAGACACGTTCCCAAAAGCCACTTGTTATTGCAAAGTGCCACATTAAGCCGCATGATTGCTACTGTGTATCACCACTCTCAATCATATCGGCCCTTTGAGAAGCCAATAAGTTGGAAAGAAGGGGCAAACTTTGACCACATGAGGAAACATGGGCCAGGGGAGACCAAAAAGATTAAAATCCCTTTCTACCATCTCACACGTCCTGCAGTCCCAAGCAGCCTAAATGGGTGTGCTTTAATATTACTCTGAGAGCAGAATCTTGAGTTACCCGGGACTGCAGTAAGGATTATTTGAATCCTGTCAGATCCTTTGCACTGGGGTGATGGCCTGGTTGGCCCACGAGAGGGCTCCGATGACACCCTGCACCCTGCCATAGGTTTCGCCACCACTGCCCTAGAGGGTGTCCAATCAGGATTTTAGATAATCAAAAGATTGTAATCGGGAGGGTCTTTTTACATGCTGACAGGTTGGATAGCCTCTGTCATGCAGATTTAAAAATGACTTTCAAGCATCCAAATAATTCCCCAGTGCTTTTTAAATGTTCCATTTAACATCCGGCATGAGCCAGTTCAAATTAGACTTGCCTTGCTGAGCTGATATAACCAGGGGAGGAAGCAGGAGAGGGGCTAGGGAGGTAGGAAAGAAAAATTGAGTACAAGATGACTTACATATGAACTGCCCCCCTTCCTTGGAGAATACCACACACTGTCTGGCGGGGGAGCCATGTTTAAATTTAAAAATAATTTAAAAAAACGGGCCATTGTTCAGGTGTATTATGAATTCCAACAGAACATGAGGCTATTGGAACCTGTCCATCGTGGTATTGTATTGGGTCACCACCCCATTAGAACATTAGCCAGAAATCCCGAATTAATCTGGGGTAATTGCATTCTGGATTAATATGCTTGTTAGGGGGTTGGTATTTACTTCCTAAAAGGACAGAATAGGCATCTAGGGACTGACTGTTCTTTATCCAAGTCTGATGTCATTGTGAGCAGAGAAGGTGACCTTGGATCTCCACTCTCCTTCAGCTTAATCCTTGAGGTGAAAGTCACAATTTACTTCCTCTTGACAAGTCAGTAAAGGTGAAATCAGAGCTTGTTTCACATCACTGACATTGACTCTTGTATGATGATTAGCAGGGGACAGACAAAACATTTATGACTCCTGTCTTTGTACCCTGCTCTTGTCTTGAAGTTAGGGTCATATGTGGCTGAACTCTTGGCTTTGTCTATAGCTTACAAGGCAAATATTTGGGAGCTGCAAGACAAAGAACTAAACCAAATTTGTTTACAGATATTAACACGGTGGTATACTTCTACGGTCACTGATGGCGTCTGGGGGATATTTACTAAAGGTCACAGTGTATCGTTAGCATTATGTAACCAAGATAATGCAGGTGCCCACTGCAAAGCTTCTGTATAGTTAGACTTTCATAGGAATATGCTGGGAGAAATCTTTTATGGTGACCATGGAGGAAACCCTATAAAGTAGTCATATATATTTAATAACAATACTTTGATGGACAGTTTTTCATTTTAATCTCCTTTTAAGATCCAGCTTGAAATGTTCAATCTTTTTAAAGGAAATGTACCACCAGGATCAAGGATTGTAAATCAAGCACACTTACATACTGGTGTGTGTCCCCTCTAGCAGGATCCACTTTTCTTTAGCTTCTTATGCCCTGTTTTTTAAAAAAAAGGATTTTAAAATTATGTAAATGAGCCTAAGGGCTCTTAAAAACAAGAGCATGGTAAGCTTAAATAAGAGCAGATCCTGCCAGAGGCGGCACACACCAGCATGTAAGTGTGCTTGGTTTACAAGGTTTAAACCAGGTTTACATCCTGGTGGTTGATGTCCTTTAAAGGGGTTGTCCGAGAGTTCTGGAAAAAAAAACTAAAGGTGGCTGGGAGAGGGCTGCTTCCTAAAAAAAATAAAGTCCTACTTACCTTTCGGTGCCCTCCGGTATTCAGCTTCCGGCCGGCCGTGGCCGGGCACGCCTACCCGTCCCTATTCACAGCATTGTGAATGCGGGCCGGAAGGTTGTCGGGTCCGGCTGGAAGCTGATACTGGAGGGCACCGGAAGGTAAGTAGGACTTTATTTTTTTAAGCAGCCCTCTCCCGGCCACCTTTAGTTTTTTTTCAGAACTCTGACAACCCCTTTAAGTGAAATACAGAGCTGCTTATATTGCAAAAGATCAGATGTGAAAGAAAATTATGCTGTGAGAACTGCGCAAAAGCTTAGTCTTGGATAAGTTTAAAATGTATTGAAAGTTTAAAGCTGTCCTGTTACCCTGTCTTTTATGCCCAATCTTTTTCCTTTCGATAAGATGTACTACTTTCTCCTCTTTTAATTTGACATGGGGAAAACCTGGTGTATGATGGCTTTACTCTCTGCTCACCATTTATGTGCATCAAAAACGTTGTGTGTGCTAATCTAGTATATGTACATTTTGTTCTCACAGAGTGAAGAGGATAGATACGTGTTCACTGCTGAATGGTATGATCCAAATGCTGCTCTGCAGAGGCGGTACCAGCTCCTATACTATCCAAAGGATGGATCGGTGGAAATGGTGGGTATAGACAAACCTAAATTTGAAGTAAAAGGCAACTTTAGTGTTGTCGTATACCAGTCATCCTCATACAGTATACTAATGAGACATTTGGGACACCATGATTGTACCCTCAGAACCCGGAGCACTGCTATTCCTGCGTAATTCACTTCCCTCCTCTTCCAGTGCAGCCCTATGGTTCTCCATTTCATGACTAATGACATTGAGTTTTGTTATATTCATTTATTTATAGCATCATGGGTTTTTGTATCAGATGTTCATATTCCTGGAATACCCCTTTAAAGGAAATTTACCACCAGGATGAAGGCGCATGAGCGCCAGCGTATGATAAATATCCCCCAATATGTCTATTTCCAGTTATAGAACCTTTGGGTAATATGGCACTTATTAAATGTTTTCTATTTTCTCTTAACCTTTACAAAAATGTATACTACAGAGTAATTTTTAACAAACCTAAATATTTGACATTTGATTCTGTTAATATTTGGCATGTTCTATACTGTGGTAACCTGCCCTTAATGGAAAGATAACACATAAATGTGAATACACTTCAGTTTTAATCTCTGTTTGCCTAATAATATGCTATTGATGTTCAAAAATATACATGTTTTATTTTATCCAAAGTGTGAACTCATTTCTGTTTCTACTTTGTGGACACGCATGGCTGACATATATCTATTGTATTTACATGATAATACCCACTGAAATAACTTTCATTACACCATTGCAAATTCTTTGTGTACTTTTTCAAAGTGATGGTAATCTTAAAACTCTGTTAACCTGTGCGAGAATTTATTTTGTATAGTTTTTATTCTAGAGACTAAAAGCCTCCTTAAATGTCATTTTGCATGCTGAAGCTTTTATAGTATTTTTTAACTTCCCCCAGTAGTATATAGCCAGCCTCCAGTAGTATATAGCTAGCCAGCCCCCAGTAGTATACAGCCAGCCAGCCCCCCGTAATATACAGCCAGCCCACCGTAGTATACAGCCAGCCCACCGTAGTATACAGCCAGCCCACAGTAGTATACAGCCAGCCAGCCCACAGTAGTATACAACCAGTCACCACCCCCAGTAGTATACAGCCAGTCACCCCATGTAGTATACAGCCAACCAACCAACCAACCCACACATAAAGCAAGCA
>CM033642.1:205882203-205996262 GCA_019512145.1 Engystomops pustulosus | reverse complement strand
GCCCACAGTAGTATACAGCCAGCCAGCCCACAGTAGTATACAGCCAGTCACCACCCCCAGTAGTATACAGCCAGTCACCCCCCAGTAGTACACAGCCAGTCACCGCCGTGTAGTATACAGCCAACCAACCAACCAACCCACACATAAAGCAAGCACATAAAAAATCGGTCCCGATGCGCAGCTCCCCGATATTCCGGTCCCCGCGGCTCCTCTTGTTTCTTCTCTCTGCTATATTAGTTGGCAGAGAGATGCGTCCATGCGATCTACCGGCCTGCGCACACTGTGACGTCATCAGCAGCGACACCACCACATCATTGTGTCTGCCGGCCGGCATATCGCGTGGACTCGTCTCTGCCGGCTAATACAGCAAGGAGAAGCATCTGGGACGAGCATCGTGGATGCCAGAGGCTGTGTATGTAAGTTTTATTTTTTTTTATTGACTGTTGTATAAGCCGAGGTGAGGTTTTTCAGCACATTTTTTGTGCTGAAAAACTCAGATTATACACAAGTTTATACGATATGTCTGTAGCTGCCTGTATCTCCAGTTCTGTATGTTGCAGAACCACATGCCTGATGCGATCTGAAAGATCTAGGTACTATAAAACCAAAGATAGGGGCATCAGAAGTCACAATACCCCTCTAAACTTGACTCCCCTCAGGTGAATATGACTTTTATAAATAAATTGGTGAGATTTCAAATAAAAGAGGGAATTCTAAGGGGAACCTGTCACCACATTTTCACAAATACAGCCAGTGACAGGTTTCCATAGAGCACTATTACCTAACTGACATCCTTCTTTTAGCTAAAAATTGTTTCCCTTACATCCCCATAAATCAACTTTACATTATATTCCCTGGCGTCAGAGGGTGTGTATCCAGCGAGGCCAGCCCCTCCCATCTACTTTTCCTCATGTCTCATAGGTGTTCTGCACTTCATATTATTGTGACCAGGGTGGTGGCATGTTACATCTGCAACGTCTACCCCATGTATGGATGTATTGGATCACATAAAATCACAGCAGGCCTCTAAGAAGGATGTGGAGAAGTGTAAATCCCTGGAGGCATACTGTGATTTCATGTGATCTGAAACATACATTGGGTAGACATTGTCAAAGGTACAGGACCTTAGATGACATCACCCTGGCCACATGACTTTGAGTGAGATCTCTGTTGCCTCATTGGGCACTTAATGTTCCATACAGCAGCATGTCCTAGTACACAAAGACCTGTCAATCAGGATCAATGAGGCGGGGCAGTGCAGTAACCCCAGAACATGCAGGGCCGCATTGGACTCTCATTAGAGCAGTTGCATAAGTTAACAAACTGTTTTTTTTTAACATGGCAGCCATGGAAGAAACCATTTAGCAATAAGGGCAATTCCTTTTCATCATAGTTTTTAATCAAGTATTTATTTTTGTTGGATTAATTTCAATGGTAGGTTCTCACAGGTTCAATAAATATCTTTTTTGTATCTGTTAAAATAAAAATTTGTACAATTTGCAGTTATTATGTGAACCATGTGAACTCAACCTGTGTGGAAGAAGAATTGATTAGAGGTTGTGGGTAGTAATAAGTTTGGAGCCCTAATAGGTAGTAGAGAATATGTGATAATATTTTTAATATAAATGATTGTCTTATGAGACATTTCCTAGTAATTATTGACTGATAAAATGACCTCTGCTCTTCTTGGGAAACTCCCACGTGGATGAAGAAGTTTTTATAATAGCACTGCTGAAAGGTTTGACTTTACATTCTGTACTATAGTGAAGTCAGACAACCCTTCCTTCTTACACAGTATTGAAATGAAGGATCTCTTCTCTTGTTCTTGTGTGGTGATAGTTGAACAAGCAGTGGATAGGAGCCCAATTGGATTTGCCCATTCCTCCTTTCTTTTGTCCCCAGGACTGTTTGTTTGGTTTTAATAGTATATTTTTGTTTCCACAGTATGATGTAAAGAGCCATCGTGTCTTTTTGAGACGCACCAAGTACGATATGTTACATAAAGAAGACTTCTACGTTGGAAACAAAATAAATGTCTTTTCTCGCCAACTTCATCTTGTCGATTATGGAGACCAATATACTGCTCGTAAGATTGGCAGTAAAAAGGAGAAGTATGTTTCACCCATTTATTATGTGCGGTGCCAGTTCTACCCTCCTTCGGGTTCTTGTAAATGTAGATAGTCTTAATATTTTCCTTTTCAACCTCTGTGTTCATATACGGCATCAGAAGATAAAATCGGCTTACTGCTTAAATCCTTTTTTGTTTGTCACATTCCTAACAAGTTGGGTCAGTTGGCTATGTCTCTTGCAGAAGTGTTAGACCTCTGTATATATAAAACAAGACAGAATCTCTAATGTTTTCTTTGTTTTTATCCAGGAGTTCCATTTATTATTCAGCCGCATTTCCCATTTTGCCCATGTAAAAAGTTATTTAGTCTCTTTTATTTAATTTTTTTTCAAACCTTAATGTAGCTGGGCTATAAGACTGGGCAGTTACATGCAAAACATTCTTGGTGACCATGGAGGATTTTAAGAAAAGAAATGTAGCTAACTAAGTGGTCTTATTAACTAGATGTGCACATTCATTGCTGGCAAATAAACCAATACCAAATGCATCCTAAGGAGGGAATAAAAAAAACTGACATTGTTCTGTGATCAATACGCTCAGGTTTACAAACCAGTAAAGACCCCTTTACATTGTCCAGTTCTCCATGTACCTGCAGGCAAAGCAAACAAGTGCTGATTGAAACATTGGATCATCAATTGTCAATTTCCAGCATAGACACTTGGTTCATGTACACTTGGTACTTTTTGATAGTTTGCTGAACTATTTTTTGCATGGCAAAATGGCTGGTTACATATACACTTCCATGTCAACATTTCATGTCAACTTGCCCAAAGAAGTCAAGTATACATGTGTATGGGGATACCCTTTAGAAATATTATTACTTTATCAATACAGGCGGTCCCCTATTTAAGAACACCAGACCTTCAGACGACCCCTAGTTACAAATGGACCTTTGGTAATTGGTAATTTACTGTAGTCTTAGACTACAATAAACAGCTGTAACAGTTATCAAAAGTGTCTGCAATTAAGCTTTATTGTTAATCCTGGTTCTTATGAGAATCCAACATTTTCAACATCCAATTGTCACAGAGACCAAAAAAATTCTGGCTGGGATTACAATTATAAAAAATACAGTTCCGACATACAAATTCAACTTAAGAACAAACCTACAGAACCTATCTTGTATGTAACCTGGGGACTGCCTGTATTACATGTACCATACACTTCTCATGTCACTCTTTCATCATACATAATAGTGCATATAATCGGTAATGAATTCTCCTCCAAGGCATATCCCCCCCCTTCCCCATTTCCAGTTGGTGACCATTTTGATGGATTCGGAGTCTTGATAAAAGGGAACAACTCCACAAATATATAACAAATCGGTACAGTTTGGTCAATATAGTATGGGTTGAATTTTTTTTAAATTTTTTTTTTAGGAGGTTTCCTCTTTTTTATTTTTTTATTCTTTATTGGTTGCAAAACAAAGTCAACAAAATGAGACGAACACGGCTTAATGACTATGTAACCATGTGGTAGGGGTTGAATATTTTTTCAAGAACTTGGGAACCTTATGAATTGTCCTTTTAAATGTCTTTTTTATTCAAGAATTCTGAATACTAAAAACTCCTAGGGCAAACAAAACATAAATCCTCTCATTTCCTGGCTCTTCTTCTGCTCCCTGCACCATACTGTAGTTTCTTCTCTCCTCTATGTGCTCTCTGCTCTGTATGCTGGTTGTATGTATGGACATCAGGACCCAGGATCAGAATCTGGCAGGAGTACAATACAGCTGACAAGTACTTACCACTCCAGTGTCCTCTACTGTTCTTGGGGCTCCTCTGCTCTGGGTCCTGGAGCGGTGCACACAATCCGCATAATTAGCAGCAGAAGACGACCTGGGAGCAGTGAGGACTTCTCACCTGCACCCCGCAATGGGGCTTGACAGGCCACATGTGATCTGTCAGTGCAGGTTGTGCCTCCTCTTGTAGGCTTTTTATTTGGGAAGAATGTTACTGCATTGGGAAGGAATACCTGCTCCCATGATAGAAATGCTAGAGTGACCATGAAAACAAGTATGAGTAGGTGACTATATTGGAGGAGTTGGAGTGGAGTAAGGAAAATCGAGGAATCGGAAGCCTGACTTACCAACTCCAAAGACTGCACTTAAGGCCTTTTGTTTGGTTCTAGGATTGGGACTGCATATGGATTTTCAGTATAAATGGTGTTTATGTGTGCACACTGTAACGTATTTAGTGAACAAAGCTCATTCTGAATACAAAACAGTAGATAGGCACTGGCATAGTTCACAATAAAGGCCATCTGATTGTACATCCCCTCTTATGATTGTTTTGTGTTGTAAGTTTTTCACATATTATAAGCATTTGTGGTTGCCTTTGTGTAACGATTTTCCTGCCCACAGTAGTATACAGCCAGCCAGCCCACAGTAGTATACAGCCAGTCACCACCCCCAGTAGTATACAGCCAGTCACCCCCCAGTAGTACACAGCCAGTCACCGCCGTGTAGTATACAGCCAACCAACCAACCAACCCACACATAAAGCAAGCACATAAAAAATCGGTCCCGATGCGCAGCTCCCCGATATTCCGGTCCCCGCGGCTCCTCTTGTTTCTTCTCTCTGCTATATTAGTTGGCAGAGAGATGCGTCCATGCGATCTACCGGCCTACGCACCCTATGACGTCATCAGCAGCGACATCACCGCATCATAGTGCCGGCATATCGCGTGGACTCGTCTCTGCCGGCTAATACAGCAAGGAGAAGCATTTGGGACGAGCATTGTGGATGCCAGAGGCTGTGTATGTAAGTTTTATTTTTTTTTGTTGACTGTTGTTTAAGCTGAGGTGAGGTTTTTCAGCAAATTTTTTGTGTATAATCTGAGTTTTTCAGCACAAGTGTATATGATATGTCTTTAGCTGCCTGTATCTCCAGTTCTGTATGTTGCAGAACCACATGCCTGATGCGATCTGAAAGATCTAGGTACTATAAAACCAAAGATAGGGGCATCAGAAGTCACAATACCCCTCTAAACTTGACTCCCCTCAGGTGAATATGACTTTTATAAATAAATTGGTGAGATTTCAAATAAAAGAGGGAATTCTAAGGGGAACCTGTCACCACATTTTCACAAATACAGCCAGTGACAGGTTTCCATAGAGCACTATTACCTAACTGACATCCTTCTTTTAGCTAAAAATTGTTTCCCTTACATCCCCATAAATCAACTTTACATTATATTCCCTGGCGTCAGAGGGTGTGTATCCAGCGAGGCCAGCCCCTCCCATCTACTCTTCCTCATGTCACATAGGTGTTCTGCACTTCAAATTGTGACCAGGGTGATGGCATGTTACATCTGCAACGTCTACCCCATGTATGGATGTATTGGATCACATAAAATCACAGCAGGCCTCTAAGAAGGATGTGGAGAAGTGTAAATCCCTGGAGGCATACTGTGATTTCATGTGATCTGAAACATACATTGGGTAGACATTGTCAAAGGTACAGGACCTTAGATGACATCACCCTGGCCACATGACTTTGAGTGAGATCTCTGTTGCCTCATTGGGCACTTAATGTTCCATACAGCAGCATGTCCTAGTACACAAAGACCTGTCAATCAGGATCAATGAGGCGGGGCAGTGCAGTAACCCCAGAACATGCAGGACCGCATTGGACTCTCATTAGAGCAGTTGCATAAGTCAACAAACTGTTTTTTTTAACATTGCAGCCATGGAAGAAACCATTTAGCAATAAGGGCAATTCCTTTTTATCATAGTTTTTAATCAAGTATTTATTTTTGTTGGATTAATTTCAATGGTAGGTTCTCACAGGTTCAATAAATATCTTTTTTGTATCTGTTAAAATAAAAATTTGTACAATCGGCAGTTATTATGTGAACCATGTGAACTCAACCTAAGTGGAAGAAGGATTGATAAGAGGTTGTGGGTAATATTCTTAATATAAATGATTGTCTTATGAGACATTTCCCAGTAATTATTGACTGATAAAATGACCTCTGCTCTTCTTGGGAAACTCCCACGTGGATGAAGAAGTTTCTATAATAACACTGCTGAAAGGTTTGACTTTACATTCTGTACTATAATGAAGTCAGACAACCCTTCCTTCTTACACAGTATTGAAATGAAGGATCTCTTCTCTTGTTCTTGTGTGGTGATAGTTGAACAAGCAGTGGATAGGAGCCCAATTGGATTTGCCCATTCCTCCTTTCTTTTGTCCCCGGGACTGTTTGTTTGGTTTTAATAGTATATTTTTGTTTCCACAGTATGATGTAAAGAGCCATCGTGTCTTTTTGAGACGCACCAAGTACGATATGTTACATAAAGAAGACTTCTACGTTGGAAACAAAATAAATGTCTTTTCTCGCCAACTTCATCTTGTCGATTATGGAGACCAATATACTGCTCGTAAGATTGGCAGTAAAAAGGAGAAGTATGTTTCACCCATTTATTATGTGCGGTGCCAGATCTACCCTCCTTCGGGTTCTTGTAAATGTAGATAGTCTTAATATTTTCCTTTTCAACCTCTGTGTTCATATACGGCATCAGAAGATAAAATCGGCTTACTGCTTAAATCCTTTTTTGTTTGTCACATTCCTAACAAGTTGGGTCAGTCGGCTATGTCTCTTGCAGAAGTGTTAGACCTCTGTATATATAAAACAAGACAGAATCTCTAATGTTTTCTTTGTTTTTATCCAGGAGTTCCATTTATTATTCAGCCGCATTTCCCATTTTGCCCATGTAAAAAGTTATTTAGTCTCTTTTATTTAATTTTTTTCAAACCTTAATGTATCTGGGCTATAAGACTGGACAGTTACATGCAAAACATTCTTGGTGACCATGGAGGATTTTAAGAAAAGAAATGTAGCTAACTAAGTGGTCTTATTAACTAGATGTGCACATTCATTGCTGGCAAATAAACCAATACCAAATGCATCCTAAGGAGGGAATAAAAAAAACTGACATTGTTCTGTGATCAATACGCTCAGGTTTACAAACCAGTAAAGACCCCTTTACATTGTCCAGTTCTCCATGTACCTGCAGGCAAAGCAAACAAGTGCTGATTGAAACATTGGATCATCAATTGTCAATTTTCAGCATAGACACTTGGTTCATGTACACTTGGTACTTTTTGATAGTTTGCTGACCTATTTTTTGCATGGCAAAATGGCTGGTTACATATACACTTCCATGTCAACATTTCATGTCAACTTGCCCAAAGAAGTCAAGTATATGGGGATACCCTTTAGAAATATTATTACTTTATCAATACAGGCGGTCCCCTACTTAAGAACACCAGACCTTCAGACGACCCCTAGTTACAAACGGACCTTTGGTAATTTACTGTAGCCTTAGACTACAATAAACAGCTGTAACAGTTATCAAAAGTGTCTGCAATTAAGCTTTATTGTTAATCCTGGTTCTTATGAGAATCCAACATTTTCAACATCCAATTGTCACAGAGACCAAAAAAATTCTGGCTGGGATTACAATTATAAAATATACAGTTCCGACATACAAATTCAACTTAAGAACAAACCTACAGAACCTATCTTGTATGTAACCTGAGGAATGCCTGTATTACATGTACCCTACACTTCTCATGTCACTCTTTCATCATACATAATAGTGCATATAATCGGTAATGAATTCTCCTCCAAGGCATATCCCCCCCCTTCCCCATTTCCAGTTGGTGACCATTTTGATGGATTCGGAGTCTTGATAAAAGGGAACAACTCCACAAATATATAACAAATCGGTACAGTTTGGTCAATATAGTATGGGTTGAATTTTTTTTAAATTTTTTTTTTAGGAGGTTTCCTCTTTTTTATTTTTTTATTCTTTATTGGTTGCAAAACAAAGTCAACAAAATGAGACGAACACGGCTTAATGACAATGTAGCCAATATTTTTTCAAGAACTTGGGAACCTTATGAATTGTCCTTTTAAATGTCTTTTTTTATTCAAGAATTCTGAATACTAAAAACTCCTAGGGCGAACAAAACATAAATCCTCTCATTTCCTGGCTCTTCTTCTGCTCCCTGCACCATACTGTAGTTTCTTCTCTCCTCTATGTGCTCTCTGCTCTGTATCCTGGTTGTATGTATGGACATCAGGACCCAGGATCAGAATCTGGCAGGAGTACAATACAGCTGACAAGTACTTACCACTCCAGTGTCCTCTACTGTTCCTGGGGCTACTCTGCTCTGGGTCCTGGAGCGGTGCACACAATCCGCATAATTAGCAGCAGAAGACGACCTGGGAGCAGTGAGGACTTCTCACCTGCACCCCGCAATGGGGCTTGACAGGCCACATGTGATCTGTCAGTGCAGGTTGTGCCTCTTCTTGTAGGCTTTTTATTTGGGAAGAATCTGACTGCATTGGGAAGGAATACCTGCTCCCATGATAGAAATGCTAGAGTGACCATGAAAACAAGTATGAGTAGGTGACTATATTGGAGGAGTTGGAGTGGAGTAAGGAAAATCGAGGAATCGGAAGCCTGACTTACCAACTCCAAAGACTGCACTTAAGGCCTTTTGTTTGGTTCTAGGATTGGGACTGCATATGGATTTTCAGTATAAATGGTGTTTATGTGTGTACACTGTAACGTATTTAGTGAATAAAGCTCATTCTGAATACAAAACAATAGATAGGCAGTGGCATAGTTTGCAATAAAGGCCATCCGATTGTACATCCCCTCTTATTATTGTTTTGTGTTGTAAGTTTCTCACATATTATAAGCATTTGTGGTTGCCTTTGTGTAACGATTTTCCTTTCTTTTATTTAATGAAATTCATAGGACAGAAAGGTATGGCAAGGCAAAACCTTCGGCGACGGACCGTTTCGCACACTCCTATGCTTCTTCTAGCCATACGAGTGCGCAAAATGGTCCGTCGACGAAGGTTATGCCTTGCCATACCTTTCTGTCCTATGAATTTCATTAAATAAAAGAATTTCGCACACTCCTATGCTTCTTCTAGCCATACGAGTGCGCAAAATGGTCCGTCGACGAAGGTTATGCCTTGCCATACCTTTCTGTCCTATGAATTTCATTAAATAAAATAAGAGTGCCGCAACTTTTGTCTTATCACACTGATATGCATACTACAGTCGACTGAGCACCACCCGTGAAATTCTGTATGCACCCGGGACATATAACAGTGGGTTTGCCATGAACCCTTATTAAAAGTCTGGTAGTTCCGGAGTTTTTCTGGATTGCGTGCACACCGTCCTTGAACTCTGTTGCTTGATTGAAGTCCTGCTTGGAGTTTGCACATTATTTTAAGTGGTTCTGTGTATATATAGTGTAGACATAGCAGGGTTGCTTTATTATACTGTAATTTTAATTCCTAAATGATTGGCTTTTCCTACAACGCAACACATAGTAAGAAGCCTTTAGAATATGACCACATGTATATGAATGTATATGTGGCTGATTTTCAGTTGTGGAAATGCTGAAAAAATTTAACAGTGGAAATATGTGGTAAAAATGTAGAATAGTCATGGGGTTTGACATATATTTACAGTATAATTCACAGAGGATTTACTTAAAGGATATCCAACACCAGGATCAAGAATTGTAAACCAAGAACACTGACATACTGGTGTGTGCCCCCTCTGGTAGGCTGTGCTCTTCTTTTAGTTTTTTATGCCTTTATTAAAAAAAAGGTTTCATAAAAAATATGCAAATGAGCCTGAGGGGCTCAGAGGTAAATAAACAGCTATGAAAATCCAGAGCCCTCATTTGCATAGTTTTTAAGCCATTTCTTAAAAAACCAAGGGGATAAGACGTTAAAAGAAGAGTAGATCCTACCAGAGGGGGCATACGCCGGCATATAAATGTGCTTGTTTTACAATCCTTGAGCTTGGTGGTAGATGTCCTTTAACCCAATTTCAGTCCTAAGAGGACATACCTTTCGACTGCTGGCCCATTACTACCTGATTGTGACCTGTGCAGTAACTCTACATACAAGTAGAGGACAAGGATTGCTGCCAAGAGCAGTTGCATTTCTGAATCCACTACAATGTCTCTATTTAGATTATCTTGCACTTTATCTTACAGGTAATTGAACCTTAGGCCAACTACTATGTAGATCATTTTCTCTGCTGATAAGGATACTTGAAATAAAGATCTCAAATCACCTTCCTTACAATTTACATAATTTTACTTTCTAATTGGCTAAGAAATAAAAGTTTGCTTTATTTACAACATGCTTGAAGTGATATTCCTGCTCACAGTAAAATTGCATTAGATCAAATTGCAATAACTTCCTCAACCATTAAACAACCTTTACCTTTGCACATGTTTATTGCAAGTTTTTGAATATTGGAAAGTTTCTTAAAAATGATGAACACAAGACCTATCGTTTTTAAAGGATCCAAAATCAACTTTGAAGTGAGATGTTAATTGCTTGTATAAAGTCAAGGAAGAGGAGAGTTCAACACCGAAGTCAAGGTGAGGGGCTCTGCACACCTCTGTGATTGACATCATGCATCAGACTTCAGGAGATCTGATTAGTGATGTCTATGGATTCAGGACCATCAATTACAGTGAAGGGGGCTTTCTGAAGAAGAAAGAGCTATACTTTATACAGCCAATTTACATATCACATCAAAGTAGATTTCCTGGATGCTGCCACCACACAGGGACATGAAAGGACCATGCTCCTGAAGGTGTTCAGCTGCTTGACAACAAACTGGTAGTGGTTAATTATGTATATTTCTGCTGACAAGTTCCCTTTGAACTCACAAGCCTGTAGTTTCCAGTATCGCTTTTTTGTATACCGTTTGGTATATGCCAGTCCTGTGGAACAGAACCTGTGCTTTAAATATTAAAAATAATGGTCTGTATATTTCAGTACATAATTCATGCAGTACCTTATTGCTAAAAATGGGGGAAGGAGTGAGTATCAGTAGCAGCAAGTCATTTGCTTCTCAGTAATGTGACTGTCCTTATATGGCCAATTACATCACTGGGGATGTGGATGCCGAGGATGGATGCTATAAGCTATTATGGCCTCTCCTGAGCGTATATATATATCGTTTAGCAGGGGGGAGTAGGATGGAAAGACAGAAATTGCTGTTCTTTTTTCCTTCTGGATGCGACATTTACTGTGCAGACAGGCAAAAAGGATGTCCCCGCCTGCTAGCATATGTAAACGGATATGTTTAGAGTGCATGCCGGCAGCTTTCCTGCAGTATATGCTGCAAAAAAATGAGTTCATGTGCGCAATGTTTATAGTTTTTCTGGATTTTTTAGTAGAGCCTTGATAACTCCTCTTGTGCTGAAGTGCACTATGTTTTGTACAGGGACCTGTTCTCCACCTCCTTCTCTCTGACCCAAGTCATATTTGTAGAGGTCTCCTGGTCATACACTGCAGCCTCCACTCATAGCAGATGTTTGGGAGCACTTCAGCACGAGGGACCGCCTTTGGTGCACCTGAGGCAGGGGGCATGCACCAAATGAAACTGTCTCTTTTAAAGTAATCCGTTCAGTCAGTGTTTCCATGTAAAGACACTTTTATTTTACAAAACATTTTATAGAGTTACATGAAAATGTACTTCACTTGTTTACATGTGCACTCTCCTGGTTTCTCTCTCCAGTCTAATGGAGTGATTTCACTTTGTTTCTTGTCAAGCATTCAAGATCTTATCTCCCCATTGTCTTTGTTCTTATCTAAGAAATTAACTGTAGATCTCATGGTACAGATAGACACCTTTCCTGAGGACCTGGAGTAATACAATGCTCCTTATTGCAGTTTCCTCCCGGGGTAACCCTTTTTGTTCCATTTTAATGGATGAGTAACTTTTGTTTTGAGATAAACTTCAGTACATCAAAGAAACTTCTTTGAGACCTAGATACAGGAGTGAGCTGAGGCAGACATTATAAATGAATGTTTTCCTACACATATGGTAAGGGGAATTCATATTATATGTTTATAAACATCCAAAAAAAACACCAAAAACTGAAAGTGAAAAATTAAAATATAAAAATGGCTGCACTTCCTCCCTTTAACTCATCAATTCCTATGGTGTATTATACATAAAACTTTGAAATCTATAAAGAAATCTTCTCTATGTGTAATCAAAGGCTTAGCCATGGTCCTTTCACCTTACTTTTCTTTGCATGTGGCAGTAATAAACAGGCTACAGCAGGGGCCTATCTGGTACAGAACTTAATGGGAAGCTGTCAACAGAAATTGACCCCAAAAAATCACTACTTTCATATTGTGAAGCAGATGAACATTTTCCCAAACGTGTTTCTTTCACGGTCCAGGGTGGTGTCTTCTTCCAGAAAATCTGAGATGTAAATTGGTTGCATAAAGTTATAGAATCGGAGAGTTTAAAACTGAAGTCAAGCTCTCCCTGCCTCAGAATGGAAGGTATGGACTATGATTCTGTTGTTATCCAAATTATTCACCAGATGTCAGGACTCAAGAACATAAGAACCAATTACAGAATAGGAGGCTTTCTGGGGAAAGGGGAGCTTGACTTCTGCACCAGCTTTCATGACTTCATACAACGGTTTACAACTCTCTTTAAAGTTTGTTTTCTGGCTGATGCCCCCACCCTGTGCCATGAAAGAAACCTGATCTGGAAGGTGTTTAGCTGCTTGACAACATAGAGGTAATGGCTTATAAGGCCAATTTTTGCTGACAGATTCCCTTTACATCTTACCCTTTTCCAAGCCTCATTTCTAGATCTAGTTTTCCTAGTATAGTATTGTGGGCAGAGGAGTAGCAGTAGGAAATGTTCTGTAACATAGATATGAGAGTATGTTTCATCTCTTCCATTTGTTGACCATTTACTGGTGAATATGAGAACATACAAACCACTCTTAGTTTTTATGGATATCCTTCGTTGTCCATGCCCTGTGAGGTTCCTCCTACCGGGGAGGCAGTGTTTCCATTATTTTTCTGTCACAGTTCAGTAGATGACCTCCATGTTAATAGGACAGTGTTACTGGACAATGTAATCCATAAAATGAAATGTTTTCAGTGTGTTGTATGAAGAGAATATACCTAAGAGAGCTGCGTGAGCCTCCATATGTCACGTGTGCAACATCGGACAATATTTCAAAAGGAGTGTCACAGATGTGTGTGATATAGAGGACATTTTACCATTTCTAATTGCAGAATGATTTTAATATATACCTATATAGTTTATAATATAGGTAATGCTCTCAGCTCCAAGGGTCTCATTGAGATACTCAGCCCTATCTGACACCTCTTTATAAGAGATCCACTGATATGATTAGGTTTCCTATGTCCCAGACAAGGTCCATTGTTTGATACTCTCAGTCCTCTCAGATCCACTTCACATACAGTTCTGACATCATCACAATAGTAAATGATGACCTCATAATTGTCCAACATAGTGGATCTTCTAGCATTTTCATGTCCCTTGAATTATAGAAGTGAAAGTGTTGCCTGCAGACAACATTGCGGGAAACACATTGTACCCTCCATGGTTTTTATTTTTGCACAGTTTATTTCTCAACATATCTTGCAACATCTAGCCAGAGTACACCACACCTTCTGTACAATGATCTAGATATTTCCTGGTGCAGATGCAAATTAGGAATCTGTTGCATCTGTCATGTCCTCACACTTATACCAGTGTTTTTAGAAAGTACTTTTAATTTCTGACAAAGAGATAACTCAAGTAATACAAAGTACTATTAAAAGAAATCTACCAACAATATCAAGCATGGAACACTTACTTATAGGTCCAGGTACAGTGACTCATATTTGTTATCCACGGCCTCCTTCCTTCTATAATCAACTTTTATATTCCCACAAAGACAAGATTCTTAAATCTATCCAGGATAACAAAATAACACATAATCTAATGCTCTGTTATTAATACAGCATTTCTCAGATATAATTCCTACCTGTCACTATCAGTCCTGATTAATTATGTCCTGACTAATTGTATCAGTCCTATACAATTATGGGTGCCCTGGGATCCGACTGTAAATCTTCTGATTTTTATGATCGGCAGGACAGATTCTTCTCATGAATTGAGTCTCCTGTCTGCTGGATGCAGTGTGATCCCTGCCCCTTCCCCTGCATTACCAGACAAGCTCACACATAGACACTCACAGACACTTCCTGCCAGAAAGCAGCCTGGGCAGAATTACTCTACGAGCTACAGATAAGATCTTTAGAGCAGGGGAAGGAGGCATATAACAGAGCTGATTGTGTGTGCTATTGCTGAGTTTACAGAGTGTCATTATGTGTTATATCCATCTCATGGATCTCATCGTCTCTCTTCTCTGATCTGTCTCATCTCTCTTTTTCTATGTGTCAGATACTAGTAGAATCTTTAGAAGCTAAATGAAAGTGTATATAAACCTGTACGCTGATAATCTAACATTGTCACATTGTCACCACACAGCATCTCGTAGCACAGAGGACTCATGAAGTGTCTGCACAGAGAGTCCCTGCTAACACTGTGGAATTTTACACTGACCATCACTGAGTGATTGGAGCTAAAACAGCAATAAAACTGAGTAAAATTGTAAAGTTAGGGGTTAAAAATGTATCTTTATTGTGAAACCATCACTATGGGGTTATAATTTGAGAACTTTCTTTCATGGGCAGACCCCTTTAAGCTAATGCGCCAAAAGGGCTCTCAGTGGTGTTACCAGAGTCCATCTGTACTGTGGCTTCACTGGCTCTTACACTGTGCAGAGCACTTCCCCACACCCACTGTGTAAGATTACTGCAGTCAGAGGGAGGGAGCAGATGCGGAGACACAAAGTGTGATTAGCATGTGTGGATATAGCCCTACATAACATCGTAGCTAGTTAGGTAGGTAAATAGTGGTGACTGATTCCTTTAAAGCATAAATGGCACCATATCACTGTTCTATCAGTGGTAACATTTGTTATTTTATTTCAGGAAATAGCACGCCACCTTCGACCTAGGACACTTCGTGCACAGTTTGGGAAAAATAAAGTAAAAAATGCTGTGCATTGTACTGACCTTCCAGAAGATGCAGTGTTGGAGGTAAGATTATGTATTTCCAAAACCTAAAGACCATATCCCTACATGGTCTCATACTTTTAGAGACGGCCCTGCAAATTTGGTGAAGTCTCTGCCCTAGTGTGGATAATCTTGCATGGTTTGGGGGCAAAAGTGGGAGTCTGGGGTGGGACTTAAAACCTCCCCATTTTATCAACTGTAAACTTCGTGAGCAAATTTATCACACATCTTATTTGTGTGGGACCCATATTTCCCTAAGTTTACAAATTCAGTGACATTTGCCAGATTGTAGGCATTGTTATACAAGATGCTGGGTGAAATAGTAGGCGCTTCCACTAAAACAAGAATAAACACATGTGCCAGGGTGGCAGCACAGAAGACTTGGCAGACACTGCTGTTTAGCTTGGGTTTCTTCATCATATAATCACATCAGACTCCTGAACGTGTTGCTCTTGAGGATTAAAACCTTATTTACATATTACAAGGCTTGGCTTGTATTCTCAGCATTCATGAAAGTATATGAACCTCTCGAGCACCTAAGTCCAGTTCTTGCAGGAATTAGCCAGATTATATGCTTCAGGTGAGTTAGTTAATGCATGGGAATGATCCAAGTGTAGACTCAACGGCTGGGCATAACCTCTAGGATACCTCACCCTCCACCTCCGTCATTCATTTTCAACCATTATGTGTAGTGGGGAGTATATGAGAAGATAGTTATCACCCCCATGGTTATAGTGACATTGTGACACTCAATGACTTGTCACTGCGTTGTAGAATTTTACTGTGACGTTACTAAATAAACCTGCCTTAGCTTTTTTTGATTATGTACTGATTAAAATGCCTACATGAAGGGATAACCGTACTCATGACCCTATAACCTCTGAAGTTCATTCACATTAAAGAAAGATACAGGGGGACATTTATCAGAATTGTGTGAGGTAAAACTGTTCTAGTTGCCAATGGAATCCAATCAGAGCTCAGGTTTAATTTTTTGAAACAAATGTGGGAAAATGAAAGCTGAGCTCTGATTGGTTTCCATGGGCTGCTAGAGCAGTTCTGCTCTCAGACACTCCTGATAAATTTCCCCTACAAGTTTTATTTAGTCTGATAGGGAAACAAGATTAGGTAAAGGCAGTGTAGGGCTTAGGACACAGGCAGGAATCCACCATCAGAAATACCTCAGTTAGCGGATTCCTGATGGTAGATTTTTATCCTTTTAATATAATTAGAGAATAATGGATTTTTTAAATGGTGTAATAGCATTTGAGGTTGTAGTGGTGCCAAGGGACCCGTGCCCGCTCCATTGCCACATATAATTAGCCAGCGGGGAGACATGAGGACATACCATGCTAATTGTGAAGTGACAATCCGTAACCTAGACCAAGCTGTCTGAGGATTCACCAGATTTATCACAGAAGTTCACGCTGTAATTGGTGCATCTGGGTGGCCATGTTAAGGATCTTTTGTCCGGCTTAGCCTTCCTGCACATAATGGGGAAGATTTATCAAGCTGTCTGAAAGTCAGAATATTTCTAGTTGCCCATGGCAACCAATCACAGCTCACCTTTAAAATATTCATGAGCACTGATAAAGTGAAAGCTGAGCTGTGATTGGTTGCCATGGGCAACTAGAAATATTCTGACATTCAGACAGCTTGATAAATCTGCCCCAATGTGTGCAGGTATAAGGGACGCAAACAAGGGGTCCCATGGACCTTTGGTTGCTTTCCATGTGTCATCCAGGAGTGAGCTCCTCTCAGGAGTAATGAAAATGACTGCCTGGGATACAAGTAAGTGCAGGGATAGGACCTGCACGATCTTTTGTGTCTCTGACAGTCAGCTTATGCGTTGGACTGTGAAATTCATAGCCGTGTGAATGAGTCTATAGTAGCATATGAGGATATGTGCTAGCTGTTGTAAATGTGACTAGCAGACATACTTAGGTCCTCATCGTGTACAGGTAGCCTTACTCTGCACCAAGCCCTTTTTATTTTTATCCACAATCATTGTCAATTACTTGTGTTTAGGCACACTTTGATTCAGAATACTGGTGCTACCTAGTAAATCTTCCCAATAAATATTAAGTACTGAGACAAACTAGATCAGCCAACCAGCTGTCAGGCATCTGGCTACAATGTGATTGATACAAGTGCCCAGGTGAGAAGAGAGCTGAAAAGACTCAAAGTCTTTTCAAGGCTGCAGGTCCAGATTGTATCAGTGCAAGGCTACTCAAGACCTGTGGTGACCAGCTTTGTGGTATCATTGCACATATGTTCAACATGAGCCTGAAGCTGGGAAGGGTACTACAACTGTGGAAAACGTCTTGTGTGATACCAGCTCCAAAAACACTTCACCCATCAGACCAGCTACAGACCGGTGGCATTAACATCCCATTTGATTAAGGCCTTCGAGAGGTTGGTTCTCACACATCTCTGACCTCTAGTGAGCTCATCTATGTACACAGCAGACTTCAGGTACAATTGAACAAGCTGCTACCTCCAGAAGTTCTCTGATGACTCTGATATAGTAGCCTCATTAGACGTGACAACGACAGGAAGTACAAAGAATTGATCCGAAAATTGGTGCCAGCAAAACCACTTTAGGATTAATGCTGGGAACACCAAGGAGATGGTGGTGGAATTCCGTAATTCCACCACCATACATTGAGGCAGTAAAGTCCTATAAGTACTTGGGTGTCCTCCTCAACAATAAACTGGAGTGGACAGAGAACATAAATGCACTTCACAGGAAGGGTCAGAGCAGACTATACCTGCTGAGGAGGCTGAGGGCATTTGGAGTGCAGGGGGCACTTCTTAAGACCTTCTTCAACTCTGTAGTGGCATCAGCCATCTTCTTTGGTGTAGTCTGTTGGGGAAGCAGCATCTCAGCTAAGGAGAGCAGCAAACTGGACAAACTGGGAGAATAGCTCCCATCCCATTCACGAGACTGTAGTGGCATTGGGCAGCGCCTTCAGTGACCGACTGCTTCACCCCAAGTGTGAAAGGGAGCAGTATCGGAAGTCATTCTTCTTAGCTGCGATCAGGCTGTTCAACAAACAATGCCTAAACAGTAGTAAGCTGTGCCCCCCACCTAACCAGTCCCTGCAGGTCTCATCCACAGACTGAATACCAAACTGCTCATTATTGCTTGTCTTTTTTTTTTTGTCTTTTTATCCCATTTTTTCTTTTTGTTCATTTATCCCTTATATTATTATTCTGTCATTGTTTGTACAGCGCTCTCTGTACTCTCTCTGCTGCTGTAACTCTGTGAATTTCCCCATTGTGGGACTAATAAAGGATTATCTAATCTTATCTTTAACACAGCAAAAATTCTATTAGGTACCTAGAGTACTAGGTCTTGCTAGAAGTTTTAGCCATTTTTTTCTTTGCAGTACTAAAAGGTGTTAATTTACCAGAATGACCTTTTATTTTATTTGTATCTGCTCTCTGCTTTTGGCTGAACGCCTGTTCAGCATCCATGTCTTCAGATTCTCCTGTAGACATACACTCACCGGCCACTTTATTAGGTACACCATGCTAGTAACGGGTTGGACCCCCTTTTGCCTTCAGAACTGCCTCAATTCTTCGTGGCATAGATTCAACAAGGTGCTGGAAGCATTCCTCAGAGATTTTGGTCCATATTGACATGATGGCATCACACAGTTGCCGCAGATTTGTCGGCTGCACATCCATGATGCGAATCTCCTGTTCCACCACATCCCAAAGAAGCTCTATTGGATTGAGATCTGGTGACTGTGGAGGCCATTTGAGTACAGTGAACTCATTGTCATGTTCAAGAAACCAGTCTGAGATGATTCCAGCTTTATGACATGGCGCATTATCCTGCTGAAAGTAGCCATCAGATGTTGGGTACATTGTGGTCATAAAGGGATGGACATGGTCAGCAACAATACTCAGGTAGGCTGTGGCGTTGCAACGATGCTCAATTGGTACCAAGGGGCCCAAAGAGTGCAAAGAAAATATTCCCCACACAATGACACCACCACCACCAGCCTGAACCGTTGATACAAGGCAGGATGGATCCATGCTTTCATGTTGTTGACGCCAAATTCTGACCCTACCATCCGAATGTCGCAGCAGAAATCGAGACTCATCAGACCAGGCAACGTTTTTCCAATCTTCTACTGTCAAATTTCGATGAGCTTGTGCAAATTGTAGCCTCAGTTTCCTGTTCTTAACTGAAAGGAGTGGCACCCGGTGTGGTCTTCTGCTGCTGTAGCCCATCTGCCTCAAAGTTCAACGTACTGTGTGTTCAGAGATGCTCTTCTGCCTACCTTGGTTGTAACGGGTGGTGATTTGAGTCACTGTTGCCTTTCTATCAGCTCGAACCAGTCTGCCCATTCTCCTCTGACCTCTGGCATCAACAAGGCATTTCCGCCCACAGAACTGCCGCTCACTGGATGTTTTTTCTTTTTCGGACCATTCTCTGTAAACCCTAGAGATGGTTGTGCTTGAAAATCCCAGTAGATCAGCAGTTTCTGAAATACTCAGACCAGCCCTTCTGGCACCAACAACCATGCCACGTTCAAAGGCACTCAAATCACCTTTCTTCCCCATACTGATGCTCGGTTTGAACTGCAGGAGATTGTCTTGACCATGTCTACATGCCTAAATGCACTGAGTTGCCGCCATGTGATTGGCTGATTAGAAATTAAGTGTTAACGAGCAGTTGGACAGGTGTACCTAATAAAGTGGCCGGTGAGTGTAGATACCACAGTACACTGCTTTTTTGTGGCTCCCACACTTTGAAAAGTCCCCTTTTATTGTGGCCCACTGTCACAGGTGCCCCCGCGAACCATTTCTTGGCACACCCGTTCTCCTCTCCGTGGCGCTGCCACCGGCCCCAGCATCAAACTGACCTCTCCATGCTCCTGCGCACATCCACTCCCTAGGGCGTCCACGCGCCCTCACTCTAGGATTTAAAGCGCCAGCGCAACTCTGATTGGCGCTGGCACTCCTAATTTCCTTAAAGGCCAGCTGTTCCCAGGATTCCATGCCAGATCTTCAAGCCATTCTTGTGAAGTGAAAGCCCCTCTGTGTTCCTATGTTCCAGTTCCTGCTCCTGTGTTCCAGTTCCTGCTCCTGTGTTTCCATTCTGTGTTCCTGTTCCCGTGTCACAGTCTGTTCCTACGTTCCTGTTCTGTGTTCCTGCTCCTGTGTTCCAGTCTGTTCCTACGTTCCTGTCCTGTGTCCCTGCTGTGAGTTCCAGAGTTCCCTCCATCGCTGTTCTCCCGCTGTCACCCCGGGCTCACACTGTGTTCTACATTTCCACCTTGGCTGCCACTGCGGGCTAGTCGCACCTGTGGAACGACCTGGTGGTACCCCACTGCAGCAAGACCATCCCGCTTTGCGGCGGGCTCTGGTGAAGACCAGGTGCCACTTAGACTCCGGTCCTAGGTGTCGGCTAGTTCATCTCCCGTGGTGGTCCAGAGGGTCCACAGACCCAGAGCCCTGACATCCACACTTATTTATGCCCTTAATGTCACCCCATACAATTATGTCCCACTGACTTGGTGGCATCTTGGGGACCAGACAAAAGCACAGGCCACCAATTGTTTGGGTTGTGAATGTTTTGTTTGGTCCGCAAAGGGGACCTCAGACCCCATGTTTATTCTTGTCAGCAAAATTGGATTTAGATCTTCATACATGCTTCATCCAGCTTATTCTTTTCTACGTGTTCAGGGCGGCATGAGCTTTAAAGGGACAGTATCACAATATTCTTTTTTTCTGATTCACTGAAAGAAATAGCAAAATGTATCATTTTGGGCTGAGGGCTGCCATCTTGTAGCAGCATATAGTGGTATACTTTACAGCTGCAACATGGTCACATAGACAGCAAAAGTCCAGCCTCCTAATATATTTCCGCGACCCCGTGATGTGTCCAGACAAAGCGTACAAGCTTTGATAGAATCCTTGATGTACAGAGAGTTTTCTATAAATGCTCTGTGCAGATATTATTTGCTGTAGTGGTGATATCTTCTATCGTTCTCCTACCTGTGTTAAAGAGAACCTGCCACCAGGGACCTCATTTTCACTACAGACAGCAGTAGCTGTATGAGAGCACAAAGGTGGGGGCCAAGAGATGAGCAGTCTGCAGCACAGATAAAACACAAGTTGTTTTTTGAAATGCTTCCACACCAAAGCCCAACCCCTAGGACTGCACAGAGGATTGTGTCAGGATACAAGGTTAGTTATAACACACAATTATATTGTACGAGAAAATGCTTAGAGAAGGCAGAAAGGCAGATGTGCAGTGCAGCTGTAATGGGCTTCTGTAACCTGTCTTTAGTGAAAATGAGGTCCCTGGTGACAGGTTCCCCTTAACCCCTTAAGGACGCAGCCATTTTATAGCTTAAGGCTCAGCCCCATTTTTTGGATTCTGACTTGCGTCGCTTTATATGGTTATAACTTTTCAACTCTGTTACTTATTAAAGCGATTCTGTGAAAGTTTTTTCCCCACATGTTGTACTTCATTTTATGCACATGCATAGGCTGACACTCTGCCTGTAAGATGACGTCATAGACGCCATCTTACCGGCAGTTCTTACAGGCAACTCTGGGGTCCAGATCGGACCCCAGAGTTGCTACAGCAACGATCGACGCCCCCTGATTGGACTGACCGCAGCATTTAACGGCTCTAACATGGGTTAAACAACGGTGTTACACTGTGACTGATAGCCGGCACCCCGTGTTTGCCGATGCCGGATCGGCATAGGATGCTGAGCGTTAAGTCACTGCACTCAGCGTCCGCTATATCGGACGCTGAGCGGGAAGGGGTTAAGGAGGTAGCGTCTGCAAAGATAACTGCAACAGAATAAGCGTCAATCTACTATTAAGCCTAGTGCGCAGCTCGTGTATACCATAATAAAGCACTTTTAATTAAATTACAAATCATCAAATTTAACAAAAACTTGATAAAAATAAATGATGTTCTAGCAACACATTAGATTTAAATGTAAACTCTACTAGGGATTTATTTTTTTAAGGTACCAGGTACCATGAATGGATATTGCTAATCTACTTATAACCAAATACATTGTACCTATAATCTAAATGAGAGCAAATAAATGTGTATGATACTTCAGGATATCAGTATGTATAGAAGTTTGCGAGTTGATTTTTGTTAAGACATTAGATGAAGGGCACGTATGCTAATATGCTATCACTGAAGAATAAAATCATTCATTAAGCAGAGATAATAATCTGGTATCAAGATTTCATGGGGTACAGAATAGAGAATAGGGATCAATGAATCATCTCAACAAAAGTCAATCAGGGTTTTTACCCTCAGTAAAATCAGCAATTTCAGCAGTAACTTATTTCTATATTATTTCTCCCTGCTCTGCCACAGCATTCAAAGATATCAGCATCTGAGCAAACCAATACCACTGAAAGGTGGCGAAATCCAGATTTGAATAGATTTTCTCTGGGGGCCCCCAAACAGTTTGAATCTCGGAGATGATAATCTGATCCTCTCGGCACCTTTGCACTCTTCCTGCAGTCTCATGTAACCCAAAATGCTTTAAAATAGCTTATTATGGGCTTTCCGGAACTGGAGGAGGTTGTATCGTGTCCTATCTGGCAATTTCTATACTGGGGTTTAGGTCTGGCGAAGAAAGGGCTCTGAGTGCAACCCCTGAGGTTTGCCACCACTGACCTAATTGGTTTTACTAAAAAGTACCATTCCCTTGACTGCTGCCATTACAGAACATGGTAAAACCAGCAGCAGGTGTGTGTTTTGGCATTCCTCCCTGTGTTATTTAGGCTGAATTCACGCAACCCTTGGTGGACGTATATACGGCTGCCGTGTGTACGTCCCCCATAGGCCGGCAATATCCGCACAGCGCACTATGGAGCGCATGGCAACTATCTTTTCCCATATTACAGCGTCATGCGCCATATATCTCGGTGTGCCGACCGTGCTACGGTACGGCAGGCACACGTCATTGTGAATGCAGCCTTAGGCTTATTTTACATGTTTACATCTCTGCTAGTTTGCAATTTTTCTGTTGTGTTATAGACAGGTGTGCTTTAACCATATGGAAAACAGTGCAATAGCATTGGTCAATATGGCGGTTGTATAAATTCAGTTAAAGGGGTTGTCCTCTTTAGGCAAATAATTGATATGGTTTTTGTAATAGTAAGTGCAACATCCCCCACCGGGGCCAAGCCTTTTCTCGGGGCCTGGAGTCAGCCGGGGCCCGCAGTACCTGAGTGGCTGGCGGTTGCGGCCTAGGCACGCTAGTGTCACGGTGCTTGGTATGGGGGAACCGGAGGGCTGTCCTACAGCCTGGCAGGTCTCCAGTAGGGTGGTGTTGGCAAGAAATGATGAGGGAGAGGCTGCTATAGCGGATCTCCCTGGGGCAACCCTTTGGTGTCTAGAGTATTAGTCTCTGTGTGGTGGACAGGGTGCCTGTGATGATGGCAGCTGGAGTAGCAGGGACCAGACGGAGGCAGAGGTTGAACAAAAACAACTTACAGTTCTTTATTGGAACCGACAAGAACCGCAGCAACGTGCCTTAACTAAATGGTGGAGTGCTGAGATGCATTTGGAGGGAGCCACAGGAGTAGATCATCAGCCTGGATGCAAAGGCAGGCTGGGAGGTAGCTGTGTCCTAGTAGGATGCTTCAGCTTGTCCTGAGTTGCTTCAGGTATCACCCTGGAAGGTAGAATGATACCTCTTTCCTCTCTCTGTCTAACTCACTGCTTGGTCTGACTAGCTAGTCTTTCTGACTGAATCCTGTCAGACTCACTTCACTGACTGTGTGACACCTTCTCTGACTGTGTGACACCTGCATGTCCATCACATGATCTATGCCTATGTATGCACTGTCAAATACAAAATGACGGGCCTACATTTATAACATTTGGTAACAAATGGATATCGCCATTTAATAAATGACTCACAATAAGATATACTATTTGGAATGGAAATGGCCAGGTATCCATTATGTCATCTGTCATTTTGATGGATGATAAAAATCCTGCATGGAGGACTCCAATTTTAGACAGACTCATACCAGAGCCTCTTATGTAGATGAGAAGACAAAGTTCTGACTTTTTTCTTAAAGAGAATAACCACTGCACTTATACCTGACCTTGTGGAGTGGGCTGGCCATTCTAAGTGGGTATGTGTGCACATAATATAAGAAGAAAGCTGAAGGTAATTGAGTCTCGTGAAATAAATAATACATTCACATGAAACATATGCACTGCCTGGAATCTTACCTGGCTGGAGTAGTTTCATGTTCAGCCTGACTCACTTGGCATTTTTACGACACATACATTTCTTTTAATCTTGTATCAATGTTTTTCAACTTCACACAGGCAAGTATTTGAGAAAATATAAATACTGTATATACTCGACCCAAGTACAGGCAGTCCCCAGGTTACATACAAGATAGGTTCTGGAGGTTTGTTCTTAATTTGAATTTGTATGTAAGTCGGAACTGTATACTTTATAATTGTAACTCCAGACAACCAAGACTAACAATAAAGCTTCATTGCAGACGCCTTTGATAACTGTTATAGCTGGTTATTGTAGCCTAAGCCTAAAGTACAGTAAGTTACCAGTTACCAGAGGTCCGTTTGTAACTAGGGGTCATCTGTAAATCGGGTGTTCTTAAGTAGGGGACCGCCTGTATAAGCCTAGGTCCCTAATTTTACCACAACTCACTGGGAAAGCGTAATGACTTGAGTATAAGCCTAGGCTGGGAAATGTATTGGTCAGAGCCCCCCCAGTAATAAAATGCCCCAGGCAGCCTCCCCTAGTAGTGTAATGCCCAGCAGCCTCCCCCAACAATGTAATGCCCATCAGCCTCCCCAGTAATGTAATGTCCAGCAGCTTCCCCTAGAAATGTAGTGCCCAGCAGCCTCCCCAAGTAATGTAATGTAATGTCCAGCAGCCTCCCCTAGTAATGTAATGCCCAACAGTCTCCCCCAGAAATGTAATGTCCAGCAGCCTCCCCTAGAAATGTATTGTCCAGCAGCCTCCCCAAGCAATGTAATGCCAAAAGCCTCCCCAGTAATGTAATTTCCACCAGTCTCCCCTAGTAACGTAATGTCCAGCAGCCTCACCTAGTCATGTAATGTCAGCAGCCTCATCTAATGTAATACCCAGCAGCCTCCACCAGCTATGTAATGCCCAAAAGCCTCCCCAGTAATGTAATGTCCAGCAGCCTCCCCTAGTAATGTACTGCCAGCAGCTTGCTTTAATATAATACCCAGCAGCCTCCCCTAGTAATGTAATGGCCAGCATCCTCCCCCAGGAATGAAATGCCCTGCAGCAGCCCCTAGTAATGAAATGCCTGATGCAGCCCCCCTAAGAATGAAATGCTCTTCCGGTACTTGGGAGAAGTTCCTGTTTCAGCAAATGATGTTATTGATTGTATGATGGGCAGTTATGCAATTTTCCAATATACTTTCTTTATCAATTCCCCATGGTTTTCTATATCTCTGCTTGCAGTCATTCTATAGAAAGCTTCTAGGTTTACTTTAAGTGGATAAATGTTGGTAATGTGATGTCACACAGGTGATGAATTGATACATAGGGGGAGATTTAGAACTGAAATGATCGCAAATTCTTGCACACTGCAAGGTGGTTGCTCACAGCTCGGATAATGGCTTCAAGCTAGGCTGGTAAAGATGGACCTGGTAAAGAGGCTGGGCTGGTAAAAGACTCCTGATGGTGGATCTCTGTCCTCAGGCCTCGTCTTTTGGGACACCTCTGCTTCCTGGTCTGGAACACTGGCTCCACTTCTGCTTTAGGACCGACCTCCTCGTGAAGACTGGACTAAGTGCTCCCACCCACAAGGGGTTTTATAAACTCCCCCTTATGAGGTGGCAAGCACTTATCCAACCAGCACAATCCTTCCTCACATTAATGACAGAGCATATCATTGGTTAGAACAGTTAACTTGTGACCTCCCAGGCAGAGGCTTAAAGCTGTGGATAGTGGATAGTGGATAGTGGATTGATAAGCTGATCCCCGGAAACGCATGTGCCTTCGGGCCGAGGCTCGCCCCCTGTGCGCTAGCGTCGCGTTATGAATGGACGCCTAGCGGAACGTGTGACCAGGGCCTAAAGGAGTTAAACAGAGCTGCAGGGTCTAATTAGACCCAGTACAGCTCTGATCACAATCCCGAGTCACAGCTGGTCATTTCCCCTGTAACTGATGCTCCTCAGTTACAGGGGAAAACATGTAAAAGAGAAAAAATAAAGTAAAAGAAAAAAAAAGAAAAAGTGAAAATATCCCCCAGGGGTCTTTTATGAGTAAAAACACACACACAAAAACAAAATTAATTTCTAATGTTCATTTTGAGTTAATTTGGAAGCCGTAATGTGGGGAAAGATAGGACATGTGTGTACCGCTCCATGCGCCCTTTGCCGGCCTATGGGGGGCGTGTATACAGCGGCCATATATACGTCCCCCAACGGTCGTGTGAATGAATGTAGACTTAGATGTATTTGTACTGAAGTGATTCCCAGGAACTAATGCTACACTTCCTTCTGGAATTTGTATGTAATCATCCCACACTGATGCAATATCAGTACAAGGCAGGCACTATTGGCACACTGTTCACATGGCATTCTCTGCCAGTTTTTATATGATTATTATAACCTTAATGAAATATTGTGAAATAATCTCATTGCTTAGGGAGGCATGTATCAACATGGTGCTCCTGTCAAACTGCCTTTATCCAGTGTATTATTTGTTGCACAAATTTAAACAAGTTATAATGTAGCTGTGGGTTTATTTCCTTATATTGGGCAAGAAATGTTCAGATCTGTTAGCAGGAGGGCACCTACATTATGCAAGGCCTACAACAACGAGCACTCAAGGTCAAAATCATGCATTATAAACCAAGGACTGTGACTATGGTGATATTCTTATATTTGTAATCCATGACCATCTTCCTTCTAAAAGCAAATTTTGAATTTATTCTGGTGAACCACCAGAAGGGCTGTGGTGGGTGTTACCAGGGCCCCTCTGTGCTACAGCTTCACAGGCTCTTACACTGTCCCACCTGCTCCCTTGTTATAATTTCATCCCATTCATAGCATCCCCCAGGTACCTTCTGGCTCATTAGTTAATTATAAAGGTTGATTTTAGAAGGAAGAAGGCCATGGATAACAAATATTAGAAGATTACCACAGTCACTGTGCCTGGAATCATTTGTCCCTGGTTTATCATGCTTAATTTTGATGATGGATTTCCTTTAAAAAATGCAGAGGATGTGTTAAAAGATGTTACCTTACATAAAAATGGCTTTTTATTAGAGCATATCATTACAGTATAAAGACATTATAAATGAATGGATGAAGAGTATGGTGGGTCTTGTATGGCTATAAGGATCAAATCAAGACGGCCACGAGCCCTGGGATGTATGAATATTATAGCCCATACAAGTCTGCGATTCACTTTAACATATGGTACTAGAATCAAGCTTTTTAGAGAATGGAGCATGTGTATGACTAGAATGACAAAAAGGGAAGGATTTGATAGAAAAAGTCTGACTTAGAGGTGCAAATAATGCTAATCTCCTAGACATTTAAACTTGCTGGTAAATTCGAAGCCAACCAATATGATGTCCAAATTGCAACTAGATATCATTTAGTATCAGACATAAATCTGGCACAGCATAAGACTTCTATGTTTATTGTATGGCTTTCACTGTGTGCTCAAATGACACCTCCTCTTTATTCTTTGGGTAGGTACTGCCAGGGGGATATCAAATTTATTTACTGTATATACTTGAGTATAAGCCAATGGAATATAAGCCGAGGCTGCTAATTTTACCACAAAAAATTGGTAAAACCTATTGACTTGAGTATAAGCCTAGGGTGGGAAATGCATTGGTCATAGCCAGCCTCATGCCCCCCCAATATACTGCCATGCAACCCCCTACCCTCCAGTATTTAGCTATCCAGCTGCCAGCCCCAGTATAGACAGCCAGCAGCCCCAGTATATAGCCAGTATATAGGCAGCCATAATAGGTCCAGAACATAATAAAAGAAAGTCTAATACCCACCTCTCCGACAGCCCCACAGGTCGTCTCTTTACATCTGTCAGCGACAGGTTCATGCCACGTTGGGGCACACAGGATCTGACGAAAGCTGCTGCTGCCATCATATTGTGTGTGCGGGCAGCCGCGCATACTCTCTGATGTCATTGGCAGCTGACGTCATAGCCTGTTGCCCCATGTAAGAAGAGCACCTGTTGGGTTGTCGGAAAGGTGAGTATTGACTTTCTTTTTTTCACTCGTATAAGATGAGTTTGAGCTTTTCAGCAGGTTTTTTGTTATGGAAATTGCGGCTTATTATGTTTTCATAGCATTTTAAAAATTAAAAGATTTAGAACAAAAATAAATCTTTGTTTTGCCATGTTCTGACACTAATAACTTTTCTATACTTTGGTGTACAGATCTGTTTTTTTGCAGGAAATGATATTGTTTTAATTGTTACCTATTTGGGTATAGTATGACCTTTTGATCACTTTTAATTCCAAATTTTATGTGCTGCAAACATTTGGGTGCTGTTTTCATTTACAGGATTCACTGGTGGGTATAACTGTCTTTATATTCTGCGATACCTAACATATATTTTATTTTATTTGTTTATTTTTATATCAGTACGAGGCAAAGGAGGAGATTAGATTTTTTAGCCTGTGAGTCCTCTTCATACATTCTTAATGGCCCCATGACATACAGGTACTCCATGCGGCCATAAATGAGTTAATGCTTCGAAGTCCAGTATCCTTTGCCTTATGGGCTCTCCTATGTATTAATATTGATGACCTTTTAACAGGCATGAACCATAAATGCAAATTTCCATTAATGATTCCTCTCATTTAGTTAATCATTTTACTACACCTTCATGCACACAAACATAGCTGGTTTCCATCAATGCCAAGAATCAGCCCATGTCTACTTAAATGATTTCATAGAACTAATCTCAATGGGTGATTTGTTCTGTGAAAATGTGTCCGCTAGCCTGACATACCAAATAATAGTAGCATCTGCCCTGAAGCTTAGTCAAATTTAGGAAGCCCACAGTTCCCATGATGCCTTTTGTTTTCTCATTAAAAAGGCTTGCCCATGAAAGAAAGTTCTTGAATTTTAATCCCTTAGTGATGTTTACACAGAAAAATATTTTTAAGTCCTAGCTTTGTTTTAGTGCACTGTGGGTGGGCACTAGCTGAGCAGACACTTCTTGATTCCTTTGTGCTATGAAATGTTGTGTGCTGACAATGTCAAAACTACCAAATTTTGTGCAAGAGAAAAAGCCCCTCCCCTTTTTTATAATCCACGTCTATTGCCCCACCCACAAGCATACTAAAATATCGAGCTTTATGGCCCCCACAAAGTACAACACCCCCTTATTGTGGCCAACCCCCTATGGAGCCATATAATACCTCCTAATGCAACTCTGCCACATATAAAACATTTCTATTTTTATCTCCGCAAACTTATACATAATACTATCTGTACTCTTACCCTCACCTCTCCTCACACGTTGTAGCCCCTGTTCTCTATCCCACTCATTTTGTGGTCTCTAGTCCTCCAGCTTCTCCTCTGGTCTCTTGTCCTCCAGCCTCCTCTTATTGTGGCCTCCTGTCCTCCAGCCTCCTCTTATTGTGGCCCTTTGTCCTCCAGTCTCCTCCTGTACCCCCTGTCCACCAGCCTCCTGTAGCCCCCTGTCCACCAGCCTCCTCCTTTGTTCCCCTGTCCTCCAACCTCCTCTTATAGTAGCCTCCTGTCCCCTGGTATGAAACAAAAAAAAACCTCTGTCTCTTACCTTCCCTATTTTCCCTGCAGCAGTCACTTTCTCTTCTCCAGGGCTATGACTGACTCGGGGAGGGGGGCCACTTGTCCAGACATCAAGTGAGGAGGTAGCAGGGGCTGATCCCGCCTCCTCCTGGCTCCAATGCTTTGGCTGGTCTGCAGCTATAAAGTACAGGACCAGGAGGAGGTGGGACAATGCAGGGGAGAGTGGGGCTGCCCTAGACAATCTCCAGCCGCTTTGGATGGTGGGACAGCACCCAAAAAAGTGAACTGTCCCACTTTCATTTTGCTTCTGGACATTCTACTACTTCTATGACACATAGAAAAAGAGAGATGAGACAGATTAGAGCCATGAGATGGATATAGGACTCAATGGGGCTCATTTACTTACCCGGTCCTGTTGCGGTCCAGCGGCGTTCTCCCACGAGGATTCGGAGCTTGCCGATATTCACTAAGGTTGTGCGCCCGATATCCACTAGGTGTCGCTGCTGCGCCGAGGTCCGCCAGAGTTCACCATCCTATTCTTGGTGCATGTAAGTGCTTCTCAAGCGACAATTTATTTATTTTTTAAATAGCGCGATTTTTCTGAATCAGTCAGGTTTTCCGACGGCCATGCCCCCCATTTTTCGTTGCATGCAAGCTGGCGCAGATGCGACACAATCTGATCACGTGCGTCAAAAACCAGGGACAATTTAGCGCAAAACGGTAAAATTTGGAAAACCTGGCGGAAGAATGCGATTCGGGCCCTTAGTAAATGTGCCCCAATTTTCTTTGTAGGAATACCCCATTAAGTAATTTAGCCCTAAAACCAGTAAGATTCCTACAATTCAATCCAGTTAAAGGGGTTTTCCGGGTGTTAAAAATTACTTAGGGCCGGGCTGGGGTGGGCTATTTAAAAATAATAAACATGTACTTACCTCCTCCAGTGCCGCCGATGTCCCGCGCTGCAGTCCCTTCGATCCATGTCCCTGTTTGTTTACAGGGGCACAGAAGCCGCGCACAGGAGATCAGCAGCGCCGGACAAGGTAAGTAGATGTTTATTATTTTTAAATAGCCCACCCCAGCCCGGCCCTCAGTAATTTTTAACACCCGGATAATCCCTTTAACATTGCATAGTGTATATACAAGATCTATTTAGAGACTAGCATGGCAGCATGTGGCATGTAATAAGTAGTAGACACCAGGAGTGAAAAAGTTACACAAAGTGTATAGTCTGTGCTGTGTGACCAATAGATTATCTTATGTGCAGATAATGTGGGAATGTGAGGTACAGATAGAGACAGAAAAAGGTCTGCAGAATCTCAGACTGGGTTGGAGGAATTAATATTGAAGAAGAAAAATCTTTTACCTTACTATTCTGTGTAGGAGACTTCTTCATCCACAGTGCTCAACACTCTCAGCTACACCAGAGAGTACTATCATATGACCTCCCCATCTTCCCCCCAGAGAGATCTGAGAGCACAGCCCCTCTCCTCCATGAAAAAATATTTCTAAACAACTTTATGGAATCACAGGAGAAATCAGCACAGCCAGAAGACATAGCAGGCTAAACTGAGGAGGATAACATCTTCTGTAAATTCTAAGGCTACATTCGCACAATGGGGCTCATTTACTAGGGGCTCCGCGGACTGCACTTTCGTCGGACATCCCGGTGATTTCCGTTTTGTGCTGCTGGGACAGGGGATTTAAAGGGGTTTTTGGCGCATGCAATCAGAGTTTGGCGCAATTGCGCCAGCTTTCATACAACACAAATCGGGGGGAGGGCCGGCCGACGATCTGACAGATTCGGACAAACCACGGGATTTAACTTAAAAATTGTGCTGCAAGCCATACACTTACATACACCGGGAACAAGAAGGTGAACTCCGGCGGACCTGAGCAGGAAGCGACACATGCAGGATATCGGGCACAAGAACTTCATAAATTGCAGCAGAGTTCATCCTTGTCGGACAGTCTGGATCGGGGATCGCGCAGGGACCAGGTAAGTAAATGTGCCCCAATATGTGCCCCCCATATCGTAGTACGGCGGGCACATGTCGGCGCTGGGGAGAGGAGGAGGGGGTGTGCGCTGATCACCCCCGCCCCACTCCATACTGATATACAGTATAGCGCACTGCGGCATATTCCGTGCCCCCACTGCCGTCTATGGGAGATGTATATACAGTGTATATTTTCAGCAGTATATATGTCCCCCATACGGCAGTGTGAATGTAGCCTTAGAGATACTGATTTGTGAAGTAAAAAAACAGAGTTGCACAGTAAAGGCTGTTTTAGCTCCGCACCTTAGGTCACGGTAGTTTTGAAGATGCTCTTCTTTACACAGGTTGAAATGGATGGTCCTTATTAAGAAAAGAAGATCTTAAGAATGCAATACCCAATTTTACCCTGCATGACATATCTCAGCTGGTTCCTTGGGTAATCTAGTACACAAGCCTGCCTAAACAATTCCATTGCATTACAATTGCATTACAAATCTGTTACCAGATGTGCCCAAGTTCTCATGTTCATATTAGAGCTCTCTTTAGAGCAGCATATGGAGGCATTAAAATTATTAAAGAGTAGAGGTTAATAAAATTATAAAGGGGTACAAAAACTATAAGAGATGGGAGGAAATACATTATTTGGGTCACTTAATTAATTAGGGGGAGCAACATAGTTAAATGTGGCAATTAAAATTATGAATGATTGGCAATACATGTCTATGAGAGTATTTTACCCCAGGACCAGGCTCCAGAGCTTTGGCGCATCTACTACTTTATACAATACGATACAATTCAACTTTATGGTTCCCCTGGGAGGGGGTTGTGCATTGTGCCATATCTTCTATGGCAGTGATGGCAAACCTTTCAGGCACTGAGTGCCCAAACTACAACCAAAACTCACATATTTTTCGCAAAGTGCCAATGCGACAATTTAAGCAGTAACTTATTTCTGCCTGCTCTTTCACAGGTTTAAATTGTATAGGCCCCCAGGGACACCAATGCAGTAGAAGAAAGATGGAGAAGAAGTTTGGATTATCATTGTAGCTTCGTTCTGGGGTCCTGGGCTACCTGGGACTGCAAGAGGCCTTGAGTCCTGTCTGGCAAACTCTACCCTGTGGTGATGGCAAGGGTGCCCATAAAGAGGGCTCCGAGTGCCACCTCTGGCACCAGTGCCATAGGTTCGCCACCACTGTTCTATGGCCTCATACCTGGACACAGAGCTAATGCGCCTACATGTAAATTCGTCCATGACTTTAATTATGAAATGTTTTTGACATGCAATATAATTTTCTGCCTTTTTCATGTGCTCATGGTGTTATTTCTCACCTGCAATGATTTTTCACATTACAAGGTAATTTACTGTTCCTATCATCAAAGAAGCTCATAAAATAGAGAATAGACCATATTAAAGTTAAATAAACAAATCTTGACTTTTATCAAAGTACATACTGGTCTGTCTATATTGACTGAAAAGAACATTTCCCAGTGGGTCAGTAGGTCAATGGCTCACAATAATAGGATAAGCCTTTTCATATATTACGGTATACAGGCAGACCCTGGGTTAGGTACAAGATAGGTTCTGTAGGTTTGTTCATAAGTCGGAACTGTATATTTTATAATTGTAAGCCAAACCAAATGTATTTTTGGTCTCTATGACAATTGGATTTTAAAAATGTTAGATTGTCAGGTATTGTCAGGTCTGTTAGGTAGAAAAGATAATACCAAACCTAAATGCATGCAAAAAATTTATCTAAAAGGTAAATAATAAATAAGTATAATAAAACGCACTTAAAATCAGGAGAACTTGCAGTGATGGCAAACTTTTAGACACCGTGGGGCATATTTATCAGGACCTCTGCGCCACTGCTTATTGCTAACACTTGCGACTATTTTACCCTCTCCGCTACCTGCAGGCCAGCGCGGCATGAAGGGGTGTGTGGGGGGGGGCCGCCCTCCGGGAGTGGGCAGACGTGGGATGCTGCTGTCCCCGCGCTGGAGCACTCGCTGCCGCCAGCGACATAAAAGTCGCTGGCCGTCTTTGTTTCTACGCTAGGTAGGGCGTATAAACGCTGCGCAGCAGCCTGCCCGGATACATCAAGAGGCAGAATCCTCTTGATGTATCCCGCTCCAAATATGCGGGCCTATCATCCGCCGGTGCATGAGCGCTGGTCTGTTATAAATATATAAAATATGATAAATATGCCGGCCTATGATAAATAAATTTGCCCCCTTATTTATCATGAAGTGCCTACACAGCAATTTAAGCAGTAGCTTATTTTTAACTGCTGTGCCTCAGCTATAAATCATATAAGCGCACTGAGGACACCAATATGTTGAACGAAGGAAGGGGAATTTGGATAATCATTGAAGCATCTGTTCAGGATGACAGCAAAAATGTGAGAGACTTGCAGTAGGTGCTCAAATAATAACCAGCCCTGTCCACACCTTCTCGCTCATCCAGCAGTCTCAGGCAACCAAGAATGTGTTGTGGCAGGAGGGGCTTTATGGTCCTTTGTGGTCAGCTCTGTGCTGGTGCAATGGCCTGTGTACCTCCAGAGAGGGCTCTGAGTGCCGCTTCTGGCACCGTGACATAGGTTCGCCACCACTGTCAACACATTAGGTCAACACATTAGTAATGAACATGTACCATAAGGGTGAGCAAAACACTTATATACCTTATGCACCGAACATGTCACCCACAGACTCAATAAATGTATGGACAAGGTAAATAATAACAATATACAGTATAAGGATACATGGACACATACGGCAGGCGCGCTGGAGACAAGGAGGAGTAAGCGCTACTCACCATTCCTCTCACCATAGAAAATAATGCTGCACTGACATTCTTACGGCCTAACATAGAGTGTAATCTATCTGTTTTGTGGCCAGGGCACGGTACGGTGAGAACTCGTTGTACTCACCATACCGCGCACGGCACATATTGCCGTCCCGCCTGTGCCGCACAAGATTCATTTAAGAGTATGATGATGGATGATAAATCTGGTATAGTGTAAGAAGCATACTTTCCCAGGTTATTCCACCTGTTCCAAAAGTAAATGAGCAATATAAAAGCACACTTAGATTAATAAAATCTGCAAAAAGCCCTTCACTTAATTTATGTGGAATGTTATATTGATCTCATGGTTTTCATTGTAAAGAACATTCAGAGAAGGTTTCATCTGAAGCAAGCTACCCCTTATCCAGAACTTCACTTTCTCCATGCCAATTATGTGCTGGAGGAAGTTTGAGAATATATAACAATATAAAGGAAATGTTTTTAATACTTTGGTTTATGATATCATAAATAGTCTAGGAAATGGGGGATCTTAAGATTAGTGTTCTGATTCTAAATCGGATCAATGTGATATTTAATGACAGCTGGGGTATGGATAAGCAGATATGGAATGTCTGGTTTACCTATAGGCCCAATCGTATAGAAAGAAAATGGTACAGTTTAGTTACAAAATATATTAAACAGTAGATATACATTTTACTAAGGAGGCATGAAATCTGGCAATTAATTGTTAAATGACATAACTTTCCTAGTAGAATACTAATGTACTGATTGCATTGTTCCTAATGTCCGCTGCTTCTTCCCATCAAAGATAAAAAGCGTACCATTCGCTGTTTGTGCTCATTTATATTCAAGGAAGCACTTTGCCAATATTCGCCTGTGAAAACAGGCCTGACTTGTATTCTAATCAGATTTATATGTTATCATACTGACCTTTTGCTATAGTACAAAATGTATCAAGAAGTATGGCACAACCAAAAAATCATATAAATTTACAGTATGAGTCATGTGTAAAACTAAAGTGTGAAATATCTGTCAAAGGAATGTGGAGGTCGGTATTGAAGACAGAGGAGCTTTCAGTGCATCATGTACCAGATGTCCAAGCCAAACAGTGTAGTACAGCATTGCATTGTAGTAGCCAATTGTAGAAACTTGGATTAAAACAACAGAACTTTTCCATACTCCCTCTGCCCTCCTCTTGCTGCTTAAGTTAGTTATAATGGGATAGAATGACTCTTTGTGACATCATCAGATTGGGCCTGAAGGGCGTATTCTGCTCCAAAACTCTTGGGAGTGGCTGTGTATATACTGCCAAAAACATAGTCCTGGAGCGTTCTACTGCCCTTCGTAGATTAATAATTAGTGTGTGCATTTTTTTATTCAAAGCTTTGTTCTTTCCTTGAAATATTTAAAGTGGATTTTGACTCACGTTTTAAAAATGTCTTCAGGGGTTTCAGTGTGGTGGCCATTATTATGAGCTATTATGTCCTTCCTACAGGTACCCGTGTGATGTTTTGATTCAACAGGGTAGTGATGCCTAGCAGTTGCCTTCGACAAGGGTTGGCTCCAGGTTCCAGTAGGCCTCAGATAGAGCCTCAGTGGTCTCCTTTGTAGTGAACTCACATGGTGACATTAAAAATTCAGAAACTAACAGTCTCCTGTTCGCTAAAATATTCCCTAGTTTATCATACCAAACAACCCCCTCATGGTTATTTTAGATAAAGTCCCCCCCTTACCCTCTATGGATTGATTAGATACAAGTCCTCTTACCCCCATGGATTGCTTATATACAACCTTATGTGGGCCCCCCAGCAGCTCTGGGCCCGCCACCTGCCTAGAAATGCCCAGTGCTGGCACTGGCCCTGCCTTCAACACAAATATCTGTTCAGGCAAATGAGAGGTCACAAATGTCAAGCATTCCAGTCACATGTCTCAATACCCAGCGCTCACGCGTTGGGTGGTGCTCTAAAGCAAACAAGCAAACTTGTTAACTTATAGATAATTGTATAATTCTAGATACAATGCAATAATTATAATATAATGAAACACAATGCTTTAACTGGTCCCCAATCGCCCATAAGAATCTACATCATGGTTTATGATGCTTTATCAAGGGTGTACAGAGAGGGCTCATGGGCCAAGTCCTCTCCACACAGGGCAGGTGGCTTATCCTGCATTGCAAGGTACCTGATCAATCAAAATATGAATATAATCAACCCATCAGGCATCAGAGCTGGAGAGGTCCCCACAGCATGTGCTGGAGAGATGCAGGAAACAGGAGGTAAGTGACATGTGTTGTCAGTGGGAGAGAAGAGAGTGTGTTAGTTTTCAGTAAAAGAGGGGGGGAGTATATGTTGTCAGTGGGGGAGGGTGAGTGTGTCTGTTAGTGGTGGAGGGGGAGTGATATTGTCAGCGATGGGGATCTTGTGCATTGTCAGTGGGGGAGGGGTTTGTGTTGTCAGTTGAGTAGGGTGTATTTGTGTTATCGTGGGGGAAAGGGATTATGTGTATTGCAGTGGTGGATGAGGGGAGTGTGTGTTGTCAGTGGGAAAATGGTGAGTATGTGCACTGTCAGTGGGAGAGAGGAGTATTGTCGGTGAGGGGGAGCTTGTGCATTGTCAGTGGGGGGAGGGGCAGTGTGTGTATTATCAGTGGTGGGGGGGGTGTTTCTTGTCACTGAGACTATTATGGAAATCCATATCCATTTATTATCACTTTACATGTCCATTTAGTTTATTTGGATCTCAAGTTAGGTTGGTGAAGATGGATGAGCAGGGGCGGATTAAGATTGCCATTGGTCCTGGGCCGTTTGAATATTATAGACCCTACAAGTCCAGATTACTGTGGATGAGTTAGTGTTATTGTACTATACTGTCAGTCCAATTTGGGACACTAATCTACCGGCAGGTCCTCATGGACCGGCTGCACATGTGCTGAAGGTCCATTGCATGTGCAGTGATGCCAGAGTCTACTATACTGGCATTATTGGAGCATTACATGGGCACCAAGAGCACCAGAGCTGAGATTGATACACCTTATCAGACCCATCCCTAGGGAGGAATAAACATAAGGTTTTTTTTTATAGTGGCCACAGACCAAGATGTTGTAGGGCAAACCACAGGCAGTTTCCCTTTAAATATCATTCATGGAAATGTGTGATCTTAATTGATGTACTGGCGGTAGATTTAATAGTTCTATTTTCTTTAGATTATAATATTGGAACAGACATCTAATCCACGCTGTAGTCAACAGCATAATAAAAATCATTTTTGAATTTTAAGGATGAATTCTTTCTTAAAATTGACTTTAATAAATTAATTTAAAGTAAAAACTTTTGGGGCAATTTATCGTTGTTAACCAGCATATGATGTATATCCCACCCTTCCACCATGTTGGATATATTAGGAGACCCCGGTGGCCCCCCTCACTTTTATGCAATTACGACAGAATTGTGCTATAACCTATGCCTGAACAGGCGCGCAGAGGGGGCAGGAATACAAACACTGGCACACTCTGCCTCCAGGCATGTTCCCCTTCATGCCCCTCCCTTGTTATGAAGGTGTTATAAGGGGGAAATAATTACAATTCCTGGCCATGCATGAGGTATTGAAATTATTTTAATTATTTTAATTATTATTGTACACGAAAAAACTAGCATACAAGCCTTGATAAATCTCCCCCAATGCATTACATTTCTGCTTGTTAAATGGAGTCCACTAGCTCTACCTTGCAACTAAAAACAGAATTGTATACAGCACATGAAAAACTTTCCAGACAAACCTTTCCACTTTTGAAGCAATCTATAACTTTAGGGAAAATGCTACCTTTATCTGTATGCAAATAAGCCTCTTTGTGCACCTGCAGATGCACCTCTTTTCTCCTAATTTCTTTGTCATTCATTGTGTAAAAGTGGAAGGAAGTGAAGGGAAGCAAAGAAAAAAAACCCCATCAGGCACCCCAATTCCCAAGTGCACCACGAGGCTCATTTGCATAAAGAAAAACATTTTATATTCTCGAATAATTACAATGGAAAATGGACAAGGTATGTCTAGAAAACGGAAGTCACAAGTAAGACACACTATGCTGTTTGTACTTGTGGGGTGATTTGGGAAGCAGGAATATTCCCTTTAAGGTTGAAAGCTGCTTTTATTAGTAAGAAATGTAAGATGACACCAAGGTTTTTCTCTGCAGCAGCAGCAGCAGCAGCAGACACATCTCCCATGTGAAAAGTGTGACTCATCACTGCTTCAGTCTATTGTAAACACTGTCTACCATGGTCAGAGCTAGAATTTAATTGCTCAGAATCTGCTTGGCTTGTACACAAGAATATACGGTATATCACCGCCAATCGCGCAGCCAGCCCTGGCCCTGTCTTTGTAGAGTTATGCTGCAATGAACAGGTGCAGTCTAAGCCAGTACACTGTCTGACACGGACCCCCAATGTCCTTGAACACACTCAGTTGTTGGAAGTGGGGAGAGTCGCAGTTCACCGCAGTGCACAATAATTTGCAACTATACCAAGGCTTTTACTTGTCTTAATAAACCCCCCAAAGATTCTAAGAAAATCTAAACTGAAAAAATGAAAAAATTCTTGAAACTAGAAAATGAAAAAAGATTAATATGATAAATAATTAAAATAAATTAGTTCTGGGGGATTGCGACCCGCACACATTTTCTTTAGTTAACAATTTATTGCAGATTTACGGTACGTAGACCAGGCACATTGAGTTTTTTCGTTTATCGCACCTACGTACTGTGCTGTTTACACCAGATGGCGTAACTTTCTGATAAGTGTGATTATGCTAATAACAAAATTCACACTTTTCAGTATATATGCTACTGTGTAATTCTAGAGAGAGAAGTTTTCTCAATTTCAATTTAATCTACCTAGTCCCAGACATCATTATCATTTTAACAACTGTGTTGCATTAGAAAGATAGCATCTTTAATAACAACCAAAAGACAAAATATTCATTCGGAAATGTGTAATGTGATGTACTTGCTACTTCTGTGATAATGGAAGGAGGAGTGATTGTGTCCATTTTATCTAATTGTGGAAATAGTTGCTTGCTCGTTGATCCCTTTCGCAGTGGAAGTCAAAGGCCTCAGGTGGTTAGGAACGTTGACATAACTATAATGTCAGTGTGAATGCATAGCCAAAGACAAAACCCTTACAACTGCAACATGTGCAGGTATTATAAACATGGAGAGACAATGGGGCAATTTCTTACCCGATCCGAGGAGTTCACCTGAAGTGCATTGTTCCGGACCATATGCACTCTGGCGCGATATCCTGTATGTGTCGCTTCCGCTCAGGTCCGCCGGAGTTCACCATCTTCTTCCCGGTGTGCATGTAGTGCGTTGTTTTGCGACACAATTTGAATGGTAAATCCTGCACTCAGTCGAATCAGTCGGATCATCCGATGCCCAGCCCCCCCCTGATTTCTGTCGGTAGAAAAACCAATTGCATACGACATAATCCCCTGCAAAAACCTGTCACAGCGGCGCAAATCCTTAAAACATCGAAATATCAACTAAAGTGTGATCCGCGACCTTAGTAAATAAGCCCCAATATGATACAAAACAACTGCAAAAAACTAGGACCTTTTATTTTAAGCAGACCTTAAGAATTGCACAAAATTTTTATACAATAGAGGTTTAGTTTAGAGTATGAGCGGCACTAAAATGCTCGAGTGCTAGTTACTCGAGTCAAACTTTTTCCGATGCTCGAGTGCTCGTTTCAAATAACGAACCCCATTGAAGTCAATGGGAGACTCGCATGTTTTAAGGGGACCAAGGCTCTGCACCAGGGAAGCTTGGCCAAAAAAACTGGAAACCTCAGAAAACCACCAAAAAAAAAAAACACCACGAAATGGACAGGAAAAGGCAGGGGCAGCATCCATGGATGCCTCTGAGGTTGCCTAATCACACCATTATGCCAAAATTTGTGCACAGCAGGTTGATGACAGAGTGGACCGAGTGAGGCTGCTATGGAGACAATTAAATTTGGATAGTGCCTGTATGTGGCAGTCCAAAAAAGTTTTCACACACAGAGGACCGGGTAGGTGGCCCTCCAGAAAAATAATACATAGAGTACCTGTATGTGGCACTCCCAAAAATTTTTTGTACTAGAGGACTATAGAGTACATAGAGTACTATAGCTAGAGCCAGTTTGGCCCTGGCAAAAAATAACCAGTTGCCGCTTGTAGTGTACAAAGAGGAGGAGAAGGAGAGAGAGAATGAGGAGGAGGGGGGCATACATGAGAATAATATTCAGGTGGAGCTGTTGACTTGGGGAGAATGGAAATCATGACAAAACCATGCTTGATTCATCTTGATAAGCGTCAGCCTGTCAGCGCTGTCAAGCCAAACAGACGTGTACGCTATCGTGACGATTGCCACCAGTGCACTGAAAACCTACTCAGACAAACACTAGAGGCAGGGCAGCAAGAACCTCCAAGGCGTTCTCGCAGTCGGGCCACAAGTCCAGCTTTGAAACCCAGTAGTTGTTAGAGAACGTGTGTCATTTAGGGGAGGGTATGGTTCATCTACGTACTCCTCACCATCTTTCTGTAAAGATCAGCCTACTCTGCTGAGAGGGGACACTGTCTGTGGGTGACATAAAACTGGCACAAGGCTTGTAAAGACGTACCTGCCAGTGCTGGACAAGCTGCTGTCGCCTACTCTCCCTCCGTAATTGTCCTGCGAAAGTACGCCCTCTGCGCTAGCGGTTGTCAGGGGCTGCTGGTTCTTCATGCACTTCACACTCCTTCCTTACAGGGATGAGCGTGGAAAGATTTTGCTGTGTACCGTTGGTCCAGGAGAGTGAACACCCAGTAATGTCGTGTGTGGAATAAATTCTTTAATGGAAGGGTCACGGGATAGGCAGCTTAGCATGAAATTGCCCATATGCGCCAGAGTCCAACGCGCAAGAATTCACTCCCACTAATGGCCTGACTCTCATTTCCTCTCCTCCTGCAATCCTCTTCTCTGTCCATACACGTGAACAGTTAAGGACTGAGCAATGTCCTCTTCTGTCTCGCCGACTCTCCTCCTCTTCCTCTTCCTCTCATCCTCCTCCACCCCCTCCGAACGGCTGGAGAGAAACAGACCAGCGGGTGCTCTGGCTATCAACAAGGGAATTTCTTCCCCTGTCTTTGTGAAAGCGCAAAGTTCCGACTTCATGCTGACCAGAGAGTTTTTCAACAGGCCCAAGCAGGGCGATGGGGAGGCTGATGATGGGCCGGCATCGCCACTGACCATCTGTGTTGACTCTCAAAGTTACTCAGCACTGACAGATATCAGACATACACGTCCACTCCTCATTGTAGACTTGGAGGAAGCTGAGTGACTGACTAACAGTTTCTGGGTGGAAGTTGACATCTGGCAGTCTACAATCGCTCTGCGCTTCTGGTTAAACTCGGATAAACTAGGGTTAATGTGGAATTCCCTCTCGTGGGCACTTCGGGTGAGCGGGCAGTTGGAGGCGGCGCTACGCTGCCTGAGAGTGGCAGCATCTTGTGAACCTTTCTGAAATGCGCAACGATGCTGCGCACCTTCGTGAGCAAATCAGACAGATTGGGGTATGTCTTGAGGAACCGTGACTATCAGATTAACACATGGGCCAGGACATGGCTATTTGTCAGCTGCCGAGTAGTTGCAGAAACCGCCACCAGGTAACGGCCGTTGTCACACACAATGCCTGCTTCCAGGTTCAGCGATGCAGCCACAGCGGTCTGCGCAGTGATGCCCATGTAATAGCTGGGAGGTGTGCCTTTATCGCTAGGTCAAGCGTTGAGACTGCTGCTGTACGTTGCCCGACGGCCTGTTGCTCCGCGCCTAGAACTACCGATGCTTTCGTGCGCGCCCCCATGCCCAACGACTGGCTATTAGAGAGCGACGGGGTGGGACGGAGGAGAGGGAGGCATGTAGGCCTAGAGCGCGTGACTGACGTGAGCCCCCGCTCCTCCCGGCGTCGCACACGAACCCGTATAGGGGCCCCCTATGGGTCACGTTCCGGTCCAGTCTCCCACCAAGTTACCCCATGTGCCGTCAGCGATACTATAGTGGCCCTGGCCCAGCCGCCCTGTCACGTGTCCGTCGGTCGGCGGCCTTGTCGACCCGGTGTTGGTCAGGGCACGGATGCTGTGTTTGACACGGTGGGGCGGGTGGGCCCGCCCCTTCGGGAGAGACGCGTCCACGTGATCTGCCGGTGCACACTATGACGTCATCAGTGGCAACACCGCCACATCATAGTCTGCGCCGGCCAGCAGATCATAAGGAAGCGTTTCTGGCTGCTAATACAGCAGAAAGAAGAACGAAGAGGAGCCGCAACGAGCATCGGGGCGCCGGAGGGTGAGTATGTAAGTTTATTTTTTTTATGGACATATATAAGCCGAGATCAGGTTTTTCAGCAAATTTTTTGTGCTGAAAAACTTGGCTTGTACACAAGAATATACGGTATATCACCGCCAATTGCGCAGCCAGTCCTGGCCCTGCCTGTTATGCTGCAACGAACAGGTGCAGTCTATAGCCAGTACGCTGTCTGACACGGACCCCACTCAGTTGTTGTGGAAGTGGGGAGAGTCGCAGTTCACAGCAGTGCACAATAATTTGCAACTATACCAAGGCTTTTACTAGTCTTAATAAATCCCCCCAAAGATTCTAAGAAAATCTAAACTGAAAAATGAAAAAATTCTTGAAACTAGAAAATGAAAAAGATTAATATGATAAATAATTTAAAATTAAATTAGTTCTGGTGGATTGCGACCGGAACACAATTTATTGCAGATTTACGGTACGTAGACCAGGCACATTGAGTTTTTTTCTTTATCGCACCTACGTACTGTGCTGTTTTACACCAGATGGCGTAACTTTCTTGATAACGTGTGATTATGCTATATAACAAAATTCACACTTTTCAGTATATATGCTACTTGTGTAATTCTAGAGAGAGAAGTTTTCTCAATTTCAATTTAATCTTACCTAGACCAGACATCATTTATCATTTCTACACACTGTGTTGCATTAGAAAGATAGCATCTTTAATATACAACCAAAAGACAAAATATCTCATTCGGAAATGTGTAATGTGATGTACTTGCTACTTCTGTGATAATGGAAGGAGCAGTGATTGTGTCCATTTTATCTAATTGTGGAAATTAGTTGCTTGCTCTGTTGATCCCTTTCTGCAGTGGAAAGTCAAAGGCCTCAGGTGGTTTAGGAACGTTGACATAACTATAATGTCAGTGTGAATGCATAGCCAAAAGACAAAACCCTTACAACTGCAACATGTGCAGGTATTATAAACATGGAGAGACAATGGGGCACATTTACTTACCCGATCCGAGGAGTTCACCTGAAGTGCATTGTTCCGACCATAATGCACTCTGGCGCGATATCCTGTATGTGTCGCTTCCCCGCTCAGGTCCGCCGGAGTTCACCATCTTCTTCCCGGTGCATGTAAGTGCGTTGTTTTGCGACACAATTTGAATGGTAAATCCTGCACTCAGTCCGAATCAGTCGGATCATCCGATGGCCCGCCCCCCCCTGATTTCTGTCGGATGAAAAATCCAATTGCATACGACATAATCCCCTGCTAAAAACCTGTCACAGCGGCGCAAATCCTTAAAACATCGAAATATCCAACTAAAGTGTGATCCGCGACCCTTAGTAAATAAGCCCCAATATGATACAAAACAACTGCAAAAAACTAGACCTTTTATTTTAAGCAGACCTTAAGAATTGCACAAATATTTTTTTATACAATTATGGTTTAGTTCTAGAGATGAGCGAGCACTATATACAATTATGGTTTAGTTCTAGAGATGAGCGAGCACTAAAATGCTCGAGTGCTAGTTACTCGAGTCAAACTTTTTCCGATGCTCGAGTGCTCGTTTCAAATAACGAACCCCATTGAAGTCAATGGGAGACTCAAGCATTTTTTAAGGGGACCAAGGCTCTGCACAGGGAAGCTTGGCCAAAAACCTGGAAACCTCAGAAAACCACCAAAAAAAAAAAACACCACGGAAATGGACAGGAAACAGCAGGGGCAGCATCCATGGATGCCTCTGAGGTTGCCTAATCACACCATTACACCAAAACTAGGTCAAACAGCATGGTGATGACAGAGTGACCGAGTGAGGCTGCTATGGAGACAATTAAATTTGGATAGTGCCTGTATGTGGCAGTCCAAAAAAGTTTTCAAAACAGAGGACCGGGTAGGTGGCCCTCCAGAAAAATTAAATACATAGAGTACCTGTATGTGGCACTCCCAAAAATTTTTTGTACTAGAGTACTATAGAGTACATAGAGTACTATAGCTAGAGCCAGTTGGCCCTGGCAAAAAATAACCAGTTGCCTCTGCTTTAGTGTACAAAGAGGAGGAGAAGGAGGAGAATGAGGAGGAGGGGTGCATACATGAGAATTATTCAGGTTGAGCTGCTGTCACTTGGTGGAGAATGGAAATCATGACAAATCCATGCTTGATTCATCTTGATAAGCGTCAGCCTGTCAGCGCTGTCAGCCAACAGACGTGTACGCTTATCGCTGACGATGCCACCAGCTGCACTGAAAACCTACTCAGACAACACACTAGCGGCAGGGCAGGCAAGAACCTCCAAGGCGTTCCTCGCCAGTTCGGGCCACAAGTCCAGCTTTGAAACCCAGTAGTTGTAGAGAACTGTGTGATCATTTAGGGCGATGGTATGGTCATCTACGTACTCCCTCACCATCTTTCTGTAAAGATCAGCCCTACTCTGCTGAGAAGAGTACTATAGCTAGAGCCAGTTGGCCCTGGCAAAAAATAACCAGTTGCCTCTGCTTTAGTGTACAAAGAGGAGGAGAAGGAGGACAATGAGGAGGAGGGGTGCATACATGAGAATTATTCAGGTTGAGCTGCTTTCACCTGGTGGAGAATGGAAATCATGACAAATCCATGCTTGATTCATCTTGATAAGCGTCAGCCTGTCAGCGCTGTCAGTCAACAGGCGTGTACGGTTATCGCTGACGATGCCACCAGCTGCACTGAAAACCTACTCAGACAACACGCTGAACCTCCAACGCGTTCCTCGCCAGTTTGGGCCAGATGTCCAGCTTTGAAACCCAGTAGTTGTAGACAACTGTGTGATCATTTAGGGTGATGGTATGGTCATCTACGTACTCCCTCACCATCTTTCTGTAAAGATCAGCCCTACTCTTCCGAGAGGGGACACTGTCTTGCTGGGGTGACATAAAACTGACAAAGGCCTTGTAAAGCGTACCCCTGCCAGTGCTGGACAAGCTGCCTGCTCGCCTACTCTCCCTCCGCTACTTGTCCTGCAGAAGTACGCCCTCTGCCGCTAGCGGTGTCAGGGCCTGCTGGTATTCATGCATTCTCACACTCCTTTCCTCTACAGGGATGAGCGTGGAAAGATTTTGCCTGTACCGTCGGTCCAGGAGAGTGAATACCCAGTAATCGGTGCTGGAATAAATTCTTTGAATGCAAGGGTCATGGGATAGGCAGCCTAGCATGAAATCTGCTATATACGCCAGAGTCCCAACACGCAAGAATTCACTCCCCTCACTAGCCTGACTCTCCATTTCCTCCTCATCCTGCAACTCCTCTTCTTCTGCCCATACACGCTCCCGAAGGGGCGGGCCCACCCGCCCCACCGTGTCAAACACAGCATCCGTGCCCCTGACCAACACCGGGGCTGACAAGGCCGCCGGACCGGACGGACACGGACAGGGCGGGCTGGGCCAGGGCCACAGAGATCGCTGACGGCACAGGGGGTTAACTTGGGGGGAGCTGGGACCGAGAACGGACCCATAGGGGGCCCGCTATACGGGGGCGGGTGGGGACCCGGGGGAGGAGCGGGGGCTGGCACGCATCACGCGCTCAGGCCTACTGGGCCTCCATCTCACATCGCGGTCCCACCCCGTCTGCTCTTAAGTAGCCAGTCGGGGGGCATGGGGGGCGCGCGACGAAAGGCATCGGTAGTTCTAGGCGGCGGAGCAACAGGCCGGTGCGGGGGCGAACGAACAGCAGCGTCTCAACGCTTGCCTAGGCGATAAAGGCACACCTCCCAGCTATTACATGGGCATCACTCGCAGAGACCGTCTTGGCTGCATCGCGAACCTGGAAGCAGGCATGTTCGTGTGTGTGACAACCGGCCGTTACCTGGTGCGGTTTCTGCAACTACGGCAGGCTGACAAATGAGCCATTCCTGGCCATGTGTAATCTGATAGTCAGCGGTCCTCAAGACTACACCCAATCTGTCTGATTTTGCTCCACGAAGGTGCGCAAGATCTGCGCATTTCAGAAAGTGTCCACAGAGGACGTGGCGTGCACCTCAGGGCAGCGTGCGCCGCCTCCAACTGGGCCCGCTCACCCGAAGTGCCCGAGAGAATTCCCATTAACCTACACGTTATCAGAGTTTAACCAGAGCGCAGAGCGATTGTAGACTGCCAGATGGTCAACTTCCACCCAGAAACTGTTAGTCAGTCACTCAGCTTTCCTCCTCCAGTCTACAATGAGGAAAGGGGACGTGGTAGGATATCTGTCCAGTGCTGAGTAACTTTGAGGTAGTCAACACAGATGGTCAGTTGGCGATGAACCAAAGGGGCCCATCCATAGCCTCCCCATCGCCCTGCTTGGGCCTGTTGAAAAACTCTCTGGTCAGCATGAAGTCGGAACTTTGCGCTTTCACAAAGACAGGGGAAGAAATTCCCTTGTTGATAGCCAGAGCACCCGCTGGTCTGTTTCTCTCCAGCCGTTCGGAGGGGGTGGAGGAGGATGAGAGGAAGAGGAAGAGGAGGAGAGTCGGCGAGACAGAAGAGGACATTGCTCAGTCCTTAACTGTTCACGTGTATGGACAGAGAAGAGGATTGCAGGAGGAGAGGAAATGAGAGTCAGGCCATTAGTGGGAGTGAATTCTTGCGCGTTGGACTCTGGCGCATATGGGCAATTTCATGCTAAGCTGCCTATCCCGTGACCCTTCCATTAAAGAATTTATTCCACACACGACATTACTGGGTATTCACTCTCCTGGACCAACGGTACACAGCAAAATCTTTCCACGCTCATCCCTGTAAGGAAGGAGTGTGAATGCATGAAGAACCAGCAGCCCCTGACAACCGCTAGCGCAGAGGGCGTACTTTCGCAGGACAATTACGGAGGGAGAGTAGGCGACAGCAGCTTGTCCAGCACTGGCAGGTACGTCTTTACAAGCCTTGTGCCAGTTTTATGTCACCCACAGACAGTGTCCCCTCTCAGCAGAGTAGGCTGATCTTTACAGAAAGATGGTGAGGAGTACGTAGATGAACCATACCCTCCCCTAAATGAGCACACGTTCTCTAACAACTACTGGGTTTCAAAGCTGGACTTGTGGCCCGACTGCGAGAACGCCTTGGAGGTTCTTGCTGCCCTGCCTCTAGTGTTTGTCTGAGTAGGTTTTCAGTGCACTGGTGGCAATCGTCACGATAGCGTACACGTCTGTTTGCTGACAGCGCTGACAGGACTGACGCTTATCAAGATGAATCAGCATGGTTTTGTCATGATTTCCATTCTCCCCAAGTCAACAGCTCCACCTGAATATTATTCTCATGTATGCCCCCCTCCTCCTCATTCTCCTTCTCCTCCTTCTCCTCCTCTTTGTACCTAAGCGGCAACTGGTTATTTTTTGCCAGGGCCAAACTGGCTCTAGCTATAGTAACTCTATGTACTCTATAGTCTCTAGTACAAAAAATTTTTGGGAGTGCCACATACAGGTACTCTATGTATTATTTTTCTGGAGGGCCACCTACCCGGTCCTCTGTGTTGAAAACTTTTTTGTGGACTGCCACATACAGGCACTATCCAAATTTAATTGTCTCCATAGCAGCCCTCACTCGGTCCACTCTGTCATCACCTGCTGTTGCACATAATTTTGGCATAATGGTGTGATTAGGCAACCTCAGAGGCATCCATGGATGCTGCCCCTGCTTTTCCTGTCCATTTCGTGTGTGTTTTTTTTTTTTGGTGGTTTTCTGAGGTTTCCAGGTTTTTTTGGCCAAGCTTCCCTGGTGCAGAGCCTTGGTCCCCTTAAAACATGGGAGTCTCCCATTGACTTCAATGGGGTTCGTTATTTGAAACGAGCACTCGAGCATCGGAAAAAGTTTGACTCGAGTAACTAGCACTCGAGCATTTTAGTGCTCCGCTCATACTCTAGAACTAAACCTCTATTGTATAAAAATTTTGTGCAATTCTTAAGGTCTGCTTAAAATAAAAGGTCCTAGTTTTTTGCAGTTGTTTTGTATCATATTGGGCTTATTTACTAAGGTCGCGGATCACACTTTAGTTGATATTTCGATGTTTTAAGGATTTGCGCCGCTGTGACAGGTTTTTGCAGGGGATTATGTCGTATGCAATTGGTTTCTTCACCGACAGAATATCAGGGGGGGGCTGGGCATCGGATGATCCGACTGTATTCGACGAGTGCAGGATTTACCATTCAAATTGTGGTCGCAAAACAACAGCACTACATGCACACCGGAAGAAGAGGTGAACTCCGGCGGACCTGAGCGGAAGCGACACATACAGGATATCGCGCCAAGTGCATATGGTCGGAACAATGCACTTCAGGTGAACTCCTCGGATCGGGTAAGTAAATTGCCCCATTGTCTCTCCATGTTATAATAACCTGCACATGTTGCAGTTTAAGGGTTTGTCTTTGGCTATGCATTCACACTGACCATTATAGTTATGTCAACGTTCCTAAACCACCTGAGGCCTTTGACTTTCCACTGCAGAAAGGGATCAACAGAGCAAGCAACTAATTTCCACAATTAGATAAAATGGACACAATCACTCCTCCTTCCATTATCACAGAAGTAGCAAGTACATCACAATTACACATTTCCGAATGATATATTTTGTCTTTTGGTTGTTATTAAAGATGCTATCTTTCTAATGCAACACAGTGTGTTAAAATGATAACTGATGTCTGGACTAGGTAGATTAAATTGAAATGAGAAAACTTCTCTCTCTAGAATTACACAGTAGCATTATATACTGAAAAGTGTGAATTTTGTTATTAGCATAATCACACTTATCAGAAAGTTACGCCATCTGGTGTAAACAGCACAGTAACGTAGGTGCGATAAACGAAAAAACTCAATGTGCCTGGTCTACGTACCGTAAATCCTGCAATAAATTGTTACTAAAGAAAATGTGTGGCGGTCGCAATCCCCCAGAACTAATTTATTTTAATTATTTATCATATTAATCTTTTTCATTTTCTAGTTTCACAAGAATTTTTTCATTTTTTCAGTTTAGATTTTCTTAGAATCTTTGGGGGGTTTATTAAGAACAAGTAAAAGCCTTGGTATAGTTGCAAATTATTGTGCACTGCGTGGAACTGCGACTCTCCCCACTTCCCAACAACTGAGTGTTTCAGGACATTGGGGTCCGTGTCAGACAGTGTACTGGCTATAGACTGCACCTGTTCATTGCAGCATAACTCTACAAAAGACAGGGCCAGGGCTGGCTGCGCGATTGGCGGTGATATACCGTATATTCTTGTGTACAAGCCAAGTTTTTCAGCACAAAAAATGTGCTGAAAAACCTCATCTCGGCTTATATATGTCAATAAAAGTCAATAAAACTATAATAAATACCTAAAACCTTACATACTCACCTCAGGCGCCCCGATGTCTTCGTTGCGGCTCCTCTTCGTTCTTCTTTCTGCTGTATTAGCAGCCAGAAACGCTTCCTTATGACTGCTGGCCCGGCGCAGACATGATGTGGCGGTGTTGCCACTGATGACGTCATAGTGTGCACCGCAGATCACTGGACGCGTCTCTCCCGGCTAATACAGCAGAGAGAAACCGAAGAGAGCTGCAACGAACATCGGGCGCTGGAGGTTGAGTATGTAAGTTTGTTTTTTGTATGTGCTTGGCAACTGCGGGCTGGCTATATACTACAATGGGCTGGCTTTATACTACTGGGGGCGCGTATACTACATGGGCTCCCCGTTACTACTGGGGGGGCTGGCTGGCTGTATACTACTGGTTCTGGCGGTATTGCTACCGGGTGCTGGCTTTATATACCTGGGGGCTGGCTGGTATATACTACTGGGGGCTGGTGCTATATACTGGAACTGGCTGGCTGTATCTACATGGGGGCTGGCGGCCTGTATACTACATGGGGCTGGCAGAGGGTATACTGGGAGACTGTGACCAATTTATTTCCCACCCTCAGCTTATACACAGTCTTGCTTAATCAGAGTGTATATGGTATCTGCGCAGTACGAAGAGGCGGAGAGTACATCAATTTCTCAAGCACCCAAAACTTGATAAATTTCACCCTTTGTTCTTTACATATAACCAGGTTGTGATTTTAAATTTTTAACCGACCACCCTAACTAAAGAGTGTGAGATATTCCCATTGGTGACGCAAGACAAAAATGTACCTATGACAATTATATTTAAATTGCATTTTAATTAATTTAATATTTGAATCAACTTTATTGTGTCTAATTGTGATTAACCATATTAACTCATATATAGACAATACAGCCCCTTTAACACAACATAATACAAAAATGTAGTGTTAACTGTATAGAAATTAACTGTAAGAAGAACACATACACACACACCAAACCAAGTTAAATCATCACACCGAAGCCAATCTCAACACTAATAAATACAGCAAACAAGTTCAATCCATACCGTATATGCCGGCGTATAAGACGACTGGGCGTATAAGACGACCCCCAACTTCGCCCTAAAATCTAGAATTTGGTATAGACTCACTGTATAAGACTACCACCCTCTCCCAAATGAAAAAAAGTCTGCTTAAAACTTGCAAAACAAACAAAGAGCAAGTGCCTGGTGTCATAACTGTGACTGCGATATTAATGAAGATCCGACATGCTTCTGTAAGTGCCGCCTGTGACCCCGCAGCTCTGTGACGCCGACCACGTGTGACAGGGCGGCTGCATTACGTTACAGCGCGCCGCCCCGTCAGTGAGTACTAAGCTCTTCTAATGACTGTGAGAGGCGGACTGCCGCGCATGCCGCGGTCCCAGGAGCGGCTCTCTGCGCGCGCTGACGGGAAAAAAAAAAACACCTCACACAGTCGGCCCCCGTTATCTCCGGCGTATAAGACGACCCCCCCACTGTAGCCATTCTTTTAAGGGGTAAAAAGTAGTCTTATACCCAGTATTACAGTTATACATCACCACAACCAAACCAGTACTTACAGTAACATAGCACCAAACCATATTAAACTAGACCAACTCAGTACATAAAAACAGCACCAGACCGAAATCAGAAGGAAAATATGGCATTAGAAGTGAGATCAGTAAAAAGAATACAGCACCAGAACCCAGTTTAATAGATAAATAACAGCACCAGAACCAGTTCATAAATAAATGGTGAAACGAACCAGAAGTACAATAAAAAAACAGCTCAGGTTAAAATATTTAGTATTGAGTGCAGAATTGTGAGCTATATGTAATACCAGAACTTACTGTAAATCCTGTACAGATGATACCTATGATCAGGAGACTGTTTCATCATCTTCTTCTACCTGGCTGGCATTTCAGCTTCTGCCAGCCACAACTCCTCTCTGCATATTTAGCAACACAGAGTCCTCACTTTACATCATCCCTCCAGCTTCTTATACAAACATAATACAGGTCTGTTGTTCCCGTAGTTATACCTCTCACAGTCACTAATACAGTAATGGAGTCTCTACATAGTGGCCAACAGTAACAGTGCCCCCACGTAGCCAATGGTCACAGCACAAGCCCCACAGTACCAGTAGTCACAGTGAATACCTTAGTATCAATAGACACAGTGCCTGTCCCATTGTAGTTAGTAGTCCCAGTGTCTGCCCACAGTAGCCAGTAGTCAGAGATCTTGCCCCCAGTAGCCAGTAGCAAAAGTGCTTGTATTGGTATTTGACATTTAGTTTATTTATGTCCTAGGTATATGCCTTTGTAGTATAACGTAATACGGTACCCCTGTTAGAACATCACAAGGCTAATACGGTAAACAAGTAATTTATCTCATTACACAATAGTGATAAAATGTCTGCTTCAGAATCTGACCACGACACTGGTTTATAAAGGATATCATCAATTATATAAGATTTACGAGATAGAGAAATGATGAGTTTCCATATACAGTCGTCTGTGTGGATGCTGGCAGATATTAGCCTTGTGATGTTCTAACAGGGGTACCGTATTACGTTATACTACAAAGGCATATACCTAGGACATAAATAAACTAAATGTCAAATACCAATTAACGTGCATTCTGTACTTGTTTTTTTCTTCAGAATGAAGGCAGTCATACAAAGGAAGGGCAAGGTATCAAGGGACATGCACTGGAGCTACTGGTTACTGGGGGCAAGAACTCTGACTACTAGCCACTGTGAGCAGACACTGGGACTACTGACTTCTATGTGATAGGCACTGTGACTATTGACTACTGTGAGGCAGGCACTATGAATCGACTACTGGGGCAAGAACTGTGACTATTGACTACTAGGGCAAGCACTGTGACTATTGACTACTGGGGGTACTCATTGTGACTATTGGCTACTTGGGGCATTACTATGACTACTGGCTACTACAGGCATTATTGATTAGTTGCGGCAAGACCATGACTACTGGGGGCTGTGACTGCTGGCCACTGGGGGTATAATTGTGACTACTGGCTACAAGGGACAAGCACCTTTGCTACTGGCTACTGGGGGCAAGATCTCTGACTACTGGCTACTGTGGGCAGACACTGGGACTACTAACTACAATGGGACAGGCACTGTGACTATTGACTACTAAGGTATTCACTGTGACTACTGGCTACTGTGGGGCTTGTGCTGTGACCATTGGCTACTGTGTGGGGCACTGTTACTGTTGGCCACTATGTAGAGACTCCATTACTGTATTAGTGACTGTGAGAGGTATAACTATGGGAACAGCAGACCTGTATTATGTTTGTAATAAGAAGCTGGAGGAGATGATGATAAAGTGAGGACTCGTGTTGCTAAATATGCAGAGAGGAGTTGTGGCTGGAAGAAGCTGAAATGGCAGCTAGGTAGAAGAAGATGATGAAACAGTCTCTTGATCATAGGTATCATCTGTTACAGGATTTACAGTAAGTTCTGGTATTACATATTAGCTCACAATTCTGCACTCAATACTGAATATTTTTACCCTGAGCTTGTTTTTTTATGTACTTCTGGTTCTGTTTCACCATTTATTTACTGAACTGGGTTCTGGTGCTGTATTTATCTATTAAACTGGGTTCTGGTGCTGTATTCTTTTTACTGATCTCACTTCTAATGCCATATTTTTTTCTTCTGATCTCGGTCCTGGTGCTGTTTTTATTTACTGAGCTTGGTTCTAGTTTAAATATGGTTTTGGTGCTATGTTTACTGTAAGTACTGGTTTTGGTTGTGGTGATGTATATACTGTATATACTGGCGTATAAGACTACTTTTTAACCCCTTAAAATAATGGCTACAGTGGGGGGTCGTCTTATACGCCGGATATACGGGGGCCGCACTGTGTGAGGTGTTTTTTTTTCCCCGTCAGCGCGCAGAGAGCCGCTTCCTGGGACCGCCGCGCATGCGCGGCAGTCCGCCTCTCACAGTCATTAGAAGATGCTTAGTACTCACTGACGGGGCGGCGCGCTGTACGCTAATGCAGCCGCCCTGTCACAGTGGTCGGCGTCACAGAGCTGCGGGTCACAGGCGGCACTTACAGAAGCATGTCGGATCTTCATTAATATCGCAGCTTACAGTTATGATCACCAGGCACTTGCTCTCTTGTTTGTTTTGCAAAGTTTTAAGCAGACTTTTTTTCATTTGGGAGAGGGGTAGTCTTATACAGTGAGTATATACCAAATTCTAGATTTTTAGGGCAGAAGTTGGGGGTCGTCTTATACGCCCAGTCGTCTTATACGCCGGCATATACGGTATGTATTGAACTTTGTTATGCTGTATTTATAGTGTGAGATTGGCTCTGGTGCTGTATTTAACTTGGTTTTGGTGTTGTATGTGTTCTTCTATACAGTTAATTTCTATACAGTTAACACTACATTTTTGTATTATGTGTTGGTAAAGGGGCTGTATTTGTCTATATATGAGTTAATATGTTAAATCACAATTAGACACAATAAAGTTGATTCAAATATTAAATTAATATAAAATGCAATTTAAATATAATTGTCATAGGTATCATTTTTGTCTTGCGTCACACAATGGGAATATCTTCACACTCTTTAGTTAGGGTGTCGGTTAAAAATTTAAATCACAACCCTGGTTATATGTAAAGAACAAAGGGTGAAATTTATCAAGTTTTGGTGCATTGAGAAATTGATGTACTCTCCGCCTCTTCGATACTGCCAGATACCATATACACTTGATTATAAGCCAAGACTCGTGTATAAGCTGAGGGTGGGAAATACATTGGTCACAGTCTCCCAGTATACCCTCTGCCAGCCCCCATGTAGTATACAGCCAGCCAGCCCCCATGTAGTATACAGCCAGCCAGTTCCCAGTAGTATATAGCCAGCCAGCCCCCAGTAGTATATAACCAGCCAGCCCCCAGTAGTATATAGCCAGCCAGCCCCCGGTAGCATATAACCAGCCAGAACCCAGTAGTATACAGCCAGCCAGCCCCCAGTAGTATACGGGCAGCCCCATGTAGTATACAGCCTGCCCCCAGTAGTATAAAGCCAGCCCATGTAGTATATAGCCAGCCCGCAGTTGCCAAGCACATACAAAAAACAAACTTACATACTCACCCTCCAGCGCCCCGATGTTCGTTGCAGCTCCTCTTCGGTCTTCTCTCTGCTGTATTAGCCGGGAGAGACGCGTCCACGTGATCTGCCGGTGCACACTATGACGTCATCAGTGGCAACACCGCCACATCATAGTCTGCGCCGGGCCAGCAGATCATAAGGAAGCGTTTCTGGCTGCTAATACAGCAGAAAGAAGAACGAAGAGGAGCCGCAACGAGCATCGGGGCGCCTGAGGGTGAGTATGTAAGTTTATTAGGTTATTTATTATAAGTTTTATTGACTTTTTTATTGACATATATAAGCCGAGATGAGGTTTTTCAGCACATTTTTTGTGCTGAAAACTTGGCTTGTACACAAGAATATACGGTATATCACCGCCAATCGCGCAGCCAGCCCTGGCCCTGTCTTTGTAGAGTTATGCTGCAATGAAGGTGCAGTCTATAGCCAGTCACTGTCGACACGGACCCCCTGTCCCTGTAAACACTCAGTTGTTGGGAAGTGGGGAGAGTGCAGTTCAAAGCAGTGCCAATAATTTGCAACTACCAAGGCTTTTACTGGTCTTATTATAACCCCCCCAAGATTTAAGAAAATCTAAACTGAAAAATGAAAAAAATTCTTGAACTAGAAAATGAAAAAGATTAATATGATAAATAATTTAAAATTAATTAGTTCTGGGGGATTGCGACCGCACACATTTTCTTTAGTTAACAAATTAGCGATTTACGGTACGTAGACCCGCACATTGAGTGTTTTTTCGTTTATCGCACCTACGTTTGCTGTTTTACACCAGATGGCGTAACTTTCTTGATAACGTGTGATTATGCTATATAACAAATTCACACTTTTCAGTAATATATGCTACTGTGTAATTCTAGAGAGAGAAGTTTTCTCATTTCAATTTAATCTTACCTAGTCAGACATCATTATCATTTCTAACACACTGTGGTGCATTAGAAAGATAGCTCTTTAATAACAACCAAAAGACAAAATATCTCATTCGGAAATGTGTAATGTGATGTACTTGCTACTTCTGTGATAATGGAAGGGAGCAGTGATTGTGTCCATTTTATCTAATTGTGAAATTAGTTGCTTGCTCTGTTGATCCCTTTCTTCAGTGGAAAGTCAAGGCCCCCAGTGGTTGGAACGTGACATAACTATAATGTCAGTGTGAATGCATAGCCAAAGACAAAACCCTTAAACTGCAACATGTGCAGGTATTATAAACATGGAGAGACAATGGGGCACTTACTTAACCCGATCCGAGGAGTTCCCCTGAAGTGCATTGTTCCGACCATAATGCACTCTGGCGCGATATCCGTTAGTGTCGCTTCCCCGCTCAGGTCCGCCGAGTTCACCATCTTCTTCCCGGTGCATGTAGTGCGGGTTTTGCGACACAATTGAATGGTAAATCCTGCACTCAGTCCGAATCAGTCGGATCATCCGATGCCCGCCCCCCCTGATTTCTGTCGGATGAAAAAATCATTGCATACGACATAATCCCTGCTAAAAACCTGTCACAGCGGCGCAAATCCTTAAAACATCGAAATATCCAACTAAAGTGTGATCCGCGACCCTTAGTAAATAAGCCCCAATATGATACAAAACAACTGCAAAAACTAGACCTTTTATTTTAAGCAGACCTTAAGAATGCACAAATATTTTTTTATACAATGAGGTTTAGTTCTAGAGATGAGCGAGCACTAAAATGCTCGAGTGCTAGTTACTCGAGTCAAACTTTTTCCGATGCTCGAGTGCTGTTTCAATAACGAACCCCATGAAGTCAATGGGAGACTCAAGCCTTTTTTAAGGGGACCAAGGCTCTGCACAGGGAAGCTTGGCCAAAAAACCTGGAAACCTCAGAAAACACCAAAAAAAAAAAAACACCACGGAAATGGACAGGAAAGCAGGGGCAGCATCCATGGATGCCTCTGAGGTTGCCTAATCACACCATTATGCCAAAATTATGTGCAACAGCATGGTGATGACAGAGTGGACCACGAGTGAGGCTGCTATGGAGACAATTAAAATTGGATAGTCCTGTATGTGGCAGTCCAAAAAAGTTTTCAAAAAGAGGACCGGGTAGGTGGCCCTCCAGAAAATTAAAATAATAGGTACCTGTATGTGGCACTCCCAAAATTTTTTTTACTAGGTACTAGAGGACATAGAGTACTATAGTAGAGCCAGTTGGCCTGGCAAAAAATAACCAGTTGCCTCTGCTTTAGGTACAAAGAGGAGGAGAAGGAGGAGAATGAGGAGGAGGGGTGCATACATGAGAATTATTCAGGTTGAGCTGCTGTCACTTGTGGAGAATGGAAATCATGACAAATCCATGCTTGATTCATCTTGATAAGCGTCAGCCTGTCGCGTGTCAGCCAACAGACGTGTACGCTTATCGCTGACGATTGCCACCAGCTGCACTGAAAACCTACTCAGACAACACACAGGGCAGGGCAGGCAAGAACCTCCAAGGCGTTCCTCGCCAGTTCGGGCCACAAGTCCAGCTTTGAAACCAGAGTAGTAGTTGTAGAGAACTGTGTGATCATTTAGGGCGATGGTATGGTACTACCGTACTCCCTCACATCTTTCTGTAAAGATCAGCCTACTCTGCTGAGAGGGGACACTGTCTTGCTGGGGTGACATAAACTGGCAAAGGCCTTGTAAAGCGTACCCTGCCAGTGCTGGAACAAGCTGCCTGCTCGCCTACTCTCCCTCCGTAACTGTCCTGCAGAAGTACGCCTGCCGCTAGCGGTTGTCAGGGGCCTGCTGGTATATGCATTTCACATCCTTTCCTTACAGGGAGAGCGTGGAAAGATTTTGCTTGTACCGTTGGTCCAGGGAGTGAATACCCAGTAATTGCGTGCTGGTAATAAATCTTTGAACGCGAGGGTCACGGGATAGGCAGCTTAGCATGAAATCTGCCATATGCGCCAGAGTCCCAACGCGCAAGAATTCACTCCCCTCACTGGCCTGACTCTCCATTTCCTCCTCCTCCTGCACCTCCTCTTCTTCTGTCCATACACGCTGAACAGTTAAGGACTGAGCAATGGTCCCCTCTTCTGTCTCGCCGACACTCTCCTCCTCTTCCTCTTCCTCCTCATCCTCCTCCACCCCCTCCGATACGCGCTGAGAAACAGACCAGCGGGTGCTCTGGCTATCAACAAGGGAATCTTCTTCCCCTGTCTCTTGTGACAAGCGCAAAGCTTCCGACTTCATGCTGACCAGAGAGTTTTTCAACAGGCCAAGCAGCGGGATGGTGAGGCTGATGATGGCGGCATCGCCACTGACCATCTGTGTTGACTCCTCAAAGTTACTCAGCACCTGACAGATATCAGACATCCACGTCCACTCCTCATTGTAGACTTGAGGAAGCTGAGTGACCTGACTAACAGTTCTGGTGGAAGTTGACATCTGGCAGTCTACAATCGCTCTGCGCTTCTGGTAAACTCTGGATAACATGGTTAATGTGGAATTCCATCTCGTGGGCACTTCGGTGAGCGGGCAGTTGGAGGCGGCGCTACGCTGCCCTGAGAGTGGCAGCATCTGTGGACAACTTTCTGAAATGCGCACAGATGCTGCGCACCTTCGTGAGCAAATCAGACAGATTGGGGTATGTCTTGAGGAACCGCTGAACTATCAGATTTAACACATGGGCCAGGCATGGCTCATTTGTCAGTCTGCCGAGTTGCAGAACCGCCACCAGGTAACGGCCGTTGTCACACACAACCATGCCTGGCTTCAGGTTCAGCGATGCCAGCCACAGATCGGTCTGCGCAGTGATGCCCTGTAATAGCTCTTGGGAGGTGTGCCTTTTATCGCCTAGGCTCAGCAGTTTGAGCACTGCCTGCTGTCGCTTAGCGACGGCACTGTTGCTGCGCCTAGAACTACCGACTGATGGCGCCATGCCCACAGATGGTAATTAGGAGGAGGGGTGGGAGGAGGAGATGGAGGCATAGTAGGCCTGAGAGACCGTGACTGAGGTAGGCCCCGCAATCCTCGGCGTCGGCAGTATATGAGGGGCCCCAGGGTCAGTCTCGGTCCCAGCCTCCACAAAAGTTAACCCAATGTGCCGTCAGCGATATATAGTGGCCCTGCCCAGCAGCACTCGTCCACGTGTCCGTGGTCAGGCGGACCTTGTCAGAAACGGTGTTGGTCAGGGCACGGATGATGTTGTCTGACACGTGCTGGGGCAGGGCTGGGACAGCACATTCGGAAAAGTAGTGGCGGCTGGGGACCGAATACCGAGGGGCGTCCGCTGCCATGAGGTTGCGAAAGGCCTCGGTCTCTACCAGCCTATAGCGAAGCATCTCCAGGCTCAGTAATTTGGAGATGTTGACGTTGAGGGCTTGGGCATGTGGGTGGGTGGAACTGTATTTCTTCTTGCGCTTTGGCGTCTGGGGTATAGACAGCTGAATGCTGAGCATGGAGACATTGGTGGATGCTGTGGAGGATAGTGGAGGCCAAGGTGTGGTTTTCCAGCGGGAGGTGTTTGTGCTGGGGTCCTGGGCAGCAGGCTGACTAGCAGAGGCAGCAAATGACACAGGGGAAGGAGCAGTGGTGTGCCTGGCCGGAGGTGAACGGCCTTGTTTCCATTGAGTGGGGTGTTTAGCACTCATATTCCTGTGCATACTGGTGGTGGTTAAGCTAGTAGTGGTGGAACCCCTGCTGATCCTGGTGTGGCACAGGTTGCACACCATAGTCCGTCAGTCATCCGCTGTTTCTTTAAAGAACCTCCAGACTTCAGAAAATCTAGCCCTCGCCACGGGAGCTTCACTATGTGAAACATTTGGTGCTGATGCACCAGCTCTGGCCCTGCCTCTCCGTCTGGCCCCACCACTGCCTCTTCCAACCGGTTCTGGTATAGGACTCGCCTCCATCTCAGAAGCACTGTCTTCACCCGGCCTATCAACCCAGCTTGGGTCTGTCATCTCATCATCCTCCGATCCCTCAGTCTGCTCCCCCCTCAGACTTCCTGCCCTGACAACAACTTCACTACCGTCTGACAACCGTTCCTCCTCATCATCCGACACCTCTATATAAAACATACTTCTTCCACTACCTCAACAATGTCATCATCACCCACAGACTGTGACCGTTGGAAAACCTGGGCATCGGAAAAGAGCTTAGCAGCAACCGGACAAGTGGTTTGTGACTCTGGGAAGGGTCCAGAAAACAGTTCCTCAGAGTATGCCGGCTTAAATTCCAAATTTTCCTGGGAGGAGGCAGATTAAGGGGAAGGAGGTTGAGGAGCTGGAGGAGTGCTCACTTGGGTAACATGGGTGGACTGCGTGGAAGACTGACTGGTGCAGACTGACCCCTGCAGTAATTGGATGCCCACACCCTCATCCTCTACCGTTAGCCCTCGGGTTCAACATTTTCCAAATTAAAGTCTATTTTATAGACCAAAAAATTATAAACTGTAAATTTTTGGGGGTCATTTTTAATTTATTTTTTTGGTTTTATAGGTCAAAACGTGCTGAAGAAATCAGACAGCAACCTCAGAAGGTGATTGCTATGGCTAGTTTCTAACCAACACTGACAGCACACAAAAGGATTTTGTCCTGTGACTGTCACTTTAACTTTTGAAAAACACTAATGTAGCCATAACAAGGGCTGTTGGGTTCTTGTAGAATCACTCCTGCCTAAGAGTAAGGTTCTTGTAGAATCACTTCTGCCTAACAGTAATCTAATAGAACACCCTAACGCTATCCCTGACCAGCAGCAGCTCTATCCCTAACGGCATCCAGACAGAGAATGATCCGAGCAGCGTGGGCAGAGGCTAGTCTATTCCAGGGTCACCTGATCAGGCCAGCCAACCACTACTATCGGCGTGTAAGGGTACCACGTCATGCTGGGTGGAGTGCAGATTCTCCTGGCTTGTGATTGGCTCTGTTTCTGGCCGCCAAAAATCTAAACGCCGGGAGATGCCATTTTCTCAAGCTGGCAAAATACTTGTCCGAGCAACGAGCAGTTGCAAGTACGCTAATGCTCGCTCATCTCTATTTAGTTCTGTTTTATTGATGATTATCAGAATATCAGATGCAACTTAAGGCTTTTCAAGCACCAGTACCTATGTAAAACTGTTGCCTCTGGACCTTCTGTAACTACTCTGCTGCATACCTGGCTTTCTTTAATTAATAATAATAATAACTCCTTTATTTGTATAGTGCACACAGATTACACAGCGCTACACAAAGCTTGCCAAATCAGTCTCTGTCCCCAATGGGGATCACAATCTAATCAACCTTCCAGTATGTTTTGGAGTGTGAGAGGAAACTGGAGGACACCCACACAAACACAGAGAGAACATACAAACTGTTTGCAGATGTTGACCCTGGGACTAGAACACCGGTCCCAAGCACTGCAAGGCTGTAATGCTAACCACTAAGCCACCGTGCTGTGTCTTGATTGTCAATTGGCTGTACATTTCTGCTATTTACCACTGTTGATTGATACCAATTAAAAGTGATAGCAAGGAAAGTGTTTTATGCCAATATTTGCATTGGCCAAACCCCAAAACTTAGACCGGACTGACCAACTATTAGATGTATATGTGGGCCTCCTGACTATCCTCGCAGATAGTGAAGAGGTCAGGATCAGAATGTTGTCTATTTCTAGTGTTTTCAGGGATTATCCACACCAAGAAGTATATTCTACCCTCACATTCAGGACACATATCTAGGCTGAGCTGAGTGCGCCTAGGAGGAAGGCAGTGGAGGGAGAAAAAGATGGAAGGGAGGAGGGACAGTTTACAGGTCCCTACATTTCCATTGTACCCAAACGGAAGTCATAAGGAAGTGACCACCCATTGGTTCAGCTAGAACTCAGGTACACAGGTCCTACGATCCAACAAACCAGTAATATAAGGCAGCTGAGGCACAAAACACAGCCCAAGGTAACCACACTCTAAGACAAGAATCCAGGAGCCAACGATTTTTCCAGTCGAACTCTATCTTTTTCTTTAACCCATAGTAACCTGGAGGTAAAAGTCGATGATTTCTAGAGTCAGAGGATCATCTGTGTTATAGCCACAATAAAATAGTGTTACAAGCCTTTATTGCTGATACTTGACCTGGGAGTATAGAGAGCAGTATAGTCTTATGGGAAAGAGCCACAGAATCCCAACATATTGTACAGGTAGACCCTGCGTTACGTACGTAGGTTCTTTAGGTTTGTTCTTAAAGGGGTATTCCAGGAATCAGCATAATTCATATACAAATGGGCACTCAAAATATAAGCTAATGTGTAATTAGTTGTTATTTAAAATTTTGCTCCCCTCAGCAGAAAATGCTAGTGACATACACTGTGATGGAGAATTAAAATGCTACTGGCCCTTTAATCAGTCCGTTAATTTCCTCCACGCAGTCCGTTGCAGGACAGAAGATGGCTGCTGGTCACATGTCCACATCACATGGCCTGAACCTGCCTGGGCAGGTCATGTGATCACCACTAGTTTGGCTGTAGTCGGTTGGTTGCAGTGCATCCAGTGTGCATACATAGCCAGTGTTATGGTGATGGCAGTTACACATCATTACTATGGTAATAAAAGTCTGTTATATCATCACTGTTAGCAGAGCATAAGTGGTAGGAGGAGTTACTGAGAACTAAAGAATCATGGAACTTGTAGTTTCCAGTGGCGGCCATCTTAGTGATAACTCCACCTACTTTAGGGAGGCCATAAACTTTGTAAATCATAAAATCTAATTATTTAAGCTTTGTTTTGTGACTAATGACATTGAGTATTGTTGTATTCATTTAGTTATATCATCATGGGTTTTTGTGTCAGACGTTCATATTCCTGGAATACCCCTTTAAGTTGAATTTGTATTTAAGTCGGAACTGGAATATTTTATAGTTGTAGCTCCAGGCAAAAAAAAATTTGGTTCAAGTGACAGTTGAATTTCAAAATTTTGTCCTGTTATGGGAACAAGGTTTATCAATAAAACTACATTACAGACACCTTAGACCAGTGATGGCTAACCTATGGCACTAGTGCCAGAGGTGGCACTCAGAGCCCTTTCTGTGGGCACTCAGGCCATCACCAGAGATGACTCCAGGTATCTTCCTGCAGTCCCAGGCAGCCCAGGACTTGTTGTGCATAGAGCTATTTTAAAGTGACAGCTCTACCAGGGACTATTTTCTGCTTTATTGCTGTCCTCAGCTGCTGCTATCAATGAAAACTGTGACAGAGAAGGGAGTATAAATCACAAATTAAATTTCTGTGTTGGCACTTTGCGATAAATAAGCGGGTCTTTGTTGTAGTTTGGGCACTCGGTCTCTAAAAGGTTTGCCATCACTGCCTTAGACCATCACCAGAAGTCACAGTGGGCAGAAAGGTCGTCTATAGGTGTCTATAAGTCAGGTGTCCTTAAGTCCTTTGTGTAAATTATATACATTTATTTGCATTTGGCATTGAGAAATAAGTGTTTGGTCCCTCATACTTAATACTTGGTGGCAAAACCCTTGTTGGTGTTAACATTTTTTGTAGTTGATGGTGAGGGTTGCACACATGTCAGAAGAAATTTTGGTTCACTCCTCTTTGCAGATCATCTCTAAATCATTAAAGGGATTTTCCCATGAAATAAATTACTCAAATTTCAATCCCCTAGTGATGTTAACACAATAAAGATAATTATTTACCCTTTACTTAACAATTTTACTCAGTTTTAATGCTGTTTTAGCCACTTTAATTTAGCTTCTGAACATTGTACTAGTATCTGACACATAGAAAGAGAGAGATGAGACAAATCAGAGATGAGACGATGAGATCCCTTAGATGCCTATTGCACACAAGTACAAAGTCAGCTCTCCTGCATCTCTGCTATTCCACACCTTCTCAGATAAAGAACTTTTCTGTTGGTGGCTTGTAGTTCTCCTCTGCTGTTGCTGCAGGCAGGAACTCAGTGTCTGTGTATCACTGTGCATCAGTGAGTGAGCTCCATCCTGGACTGCAGGGGGGCGGGGCTAGAGTGCAGGAAACAGAAAACGAGAAACTCAGCAAGCAAATCCAAGATGGCTTCCCCAACCCTAAGTCTGAAGTTACAGGGTCGTCTAGGGGCAACTGAAATTGTGTACACCAGGACTGATAGAGACAGACTGGACTTATATCTGTGAAATGATGAATTTTTGTTAATAACAGTGAATTAGAGAATGTGTTGTTTTGTTATCCTGAGTACATTTAAGAAACTTGTCTTCATGGGAATACCTCTTTAAGCCATATCCATAACAATTCTAATGGTCCCTAAATACTTTCTAGAGGGTAGCTATTTTTCTACACTCTGACCATATGTAGACATTTTCAGTTAGACAAGTTACACCAAATCTTTTTCTGCAAAAATATATAACAATATGTTCAACTCCTCCTGCTCTATAACATTCTGTCTTCAGATTACACAGCATTTCACCATGACAGGTTCCCTGTAAATTGATGTTGGCAGGTATTCTTATTTCTACCACTGATTCTGTTGGACAAAAGCAAGGATATGTTGAAAATCACACAAGAATATTGACAGCTTTTCTCTTTAATGGTACATTAAGAAGAAATTCTTTCTCTTTCACTCTAACACACAATAAAAAAAAACAAAATATGAAAATAAAATGTATTTTCACATGTTTTCTGTTATTTTAACCTGGTTTATAGGTGCAATTCGCCTTTAAAAGTATACAATCTCCAAGCTGTCACCATATTGATAACATATATTCTATTTCTTATCAGGCAACGCAAACACAGATATAGTGATCAATGTTCAGCAGACAACAGAATGTAGAGTAGGACTGCATAAAAATTCCTGCAGCATATGTATAATATAAATATATATTAAGGGTTAACTGCCATATCTCACATTTCAAAACTGCTCACTGCATTGCACTGCAACTTAATGAACTCAGTAGCAAAGGTCAAACAGATATTATATAATATAGAAAGTCATAACATTTTCACACCACTTTATTTTGTCCACCCCATAATGTAACAGGGACACCTTTTTGGGAGGACGGTCAATTTTTCTAAAAGGTCTTTCCTTAGAATTCATCTGTAACATAGCATTAACTCAAAAAATTTCTCGACCATCACCATAGTGGGAAATAAAACATTGCATGTTGCTTATGATACATTCACATTTTATGGATTTGTATATACATCAGCAAAGCGGAACGTATCCATAGACATATACTGGCAGATGGAGAAGTCTTTTTTGCCTCACAGTACGTCCCATCCTGCAGGAAACACAAGAAGAAAGCTTCATCTTTTCATCCTGCTTCCTCCTGCTGAGTGGCATATACACTCAGCAGAGGCCATAATAGCCTATGGGTGATGGATCTTGTGTAGAGATGAGTGAGCACTAAAATGCTCGAGTGCTCGTTACTGGAGTCAAACTTTTTCCGATGCTCGTTTCGAATAACGAACCCCATTGAAGTCAATGGGAGACTCGAGCATTTTTCAAGGGGACCAAGGCTCTGCAATAAAATGTGTCATTTTATTGAGAAATAAGGAAGTCAGTCCTGTTTCTTTGTTTTTTTAATTCAATGGAATATTCGTGGAACTTCAAAAAGGAGAATGACCCATGTTAAATATCTGCAATGTGTTCTCGTTCGAGTATTAGCGTACTCGAAACAGCTCGTTGCTCGGACGAGTATCTCGCCTGCTTGAGAACGAGCTTTCACTTAAGTAAACACAGTGAAGAACAGTGAAGAACACAGTGAAAACAGGATCATTTAAGGATTATTAAGGATAATTTAAGTGATGAACACAGTGAACACATTGAAGAACACATTGCAGATGTTTCCGTACATCTGCTAACTTATCAGAAGACACAAGTGCAGAACGGTGTTCTTCACAATAGTATATGAAGAACATTATGTGTGAAGATTCTTCACACATATTGTTCTTCACATACTATTGTGAAGAACACCTTTCTGCGCTAATGTCTTCTGATAAGTTAGCAGATGTACGGAAACATCTGCAATGTGTTCTTCACTGTGTTCACTGTGTTCTTCACTGTTCTGTAGCTCAGTTTTCATTATACACATATGTCCATAGAACTGTCTGCTTGATATTTCATATTTTACTGACAGTGATTTATTACAAAATTCTTCCCATCTACATTTTCATATTGATTTTCTTCTACCGGTAAAACATAAAATAAGAAAGAGACAGTTCTATATAATATAATGTGTATATAATGTAAGCTGAAAACTGAATAAAATATAGCAAAAATCTAACAACCAGACTCTGACCAGATTTAACAAATTATGAAATGCATTCTGGATTATTACAAAAACACAAAATATATCCCTAAAGAGGTTGTACAGGCCTCTAATACATACAAGAAGCAAAATGGCAAAATCAAGCCTGACAATTTCACCAAATTACAACACAACGTTTGACAGAGAAAATAAAGTTACAAAACCCTATCTATTACATGTTATTTTTGGTAATTTCCTTTGTAATAATATTTGCTTCATATTTTACTGGTTGAGGACATATCTGGGGCTTGACTTATCAAATCCCTGTTGATCAATTAATTGCACCAAGGGAAACTTTGGTAAGCAATATTTGAAGCCATGAATTGCCATATAGATGGCTAGCAAGTAAGACATAGTTGGCAGTGGCACAGAGCCCCCTATTTGGGCTCTCCACTTTGGCTAACAGACAATTCTTAATTGTTGGACTCTCCTTATGATGCTACATATACCTTTAATGGGCCTTGTCACGCTCTCCACCCAATATGTCTATCAAGAGTCACACAGGATCCTGTGTTTCATATTTTCTTTAATCTGTGTCCACGCTGTTCTCAGACCACCCTGATATCAGCCACAAACAGCCTTTTATCTCTTTTAGTACTGAACTTTACAGTTATATGGCCTTTTACCTTCCACCAAAGCAACCATAGCTGTCATGCTATAGTAAGCTTTAGTGCTATTGTGTTTGCTAAGGATTGACTTGGTTTGTTTCTGATTTACAAACATCTGTCTGCCGCCTTCCTTTGAGTCTTTCTGCTTGGTTTATTGTATAGCATGAACTCTGCCAGCCTTAAACTGTTACCTGATTTACTATGATTTCCATCTTCCATCTGATATGTTACTTTGAACTGGTTTCAACTGTTGCCCAAAGAGTTTACACCAGAAGTGCTGACCTTGATCTAGGGCGACCAAGAATATTGACTATCGCAATTTTATTATCAAACTTTATCGATAGGGAGCAAAGGAGTAATAATGTGAAATCTCCCAAATACAATTCAGACATAGCATCAGTGCTTTTGGCTGTTTATAAATGCCACATTGTTTTTGTGTTTTATTTTAGCCACACTTGTTATCACCAGTACACTCACATGTCACATACAGTAGGTAATGTAAAAAAAACAACAACAGTTGTTCATGGGTAATTACAAAGCAAAGACTATTTATTAGTGAGGAGCGGGCCTCTTCAAATTTGGATTTGGCTAAACCAAAATTTAAAAATCCTCTTTGGTTCTGGTTTGGTTCTGGCATCAATCGCAGTTGTTAACTTTATAAATTCTCCTCAATCGCGGGGGAAGATGTGCTAAACCCATCGCGAGCCATGAACTTCTAATGAACAAACCTGAAATTTTATGTTTGTTTATGTGTCACCATAATCATAGATGGAATATTAAATTATATATGTATTTATTATAATAAATATCATCACTTTTGTGAATGGAGCCAGTTGTCTACATCTTTATGACAATCTATGGGATATTACTGTGCTTGGTTTTGCTCTCAACACTAACTAAAGTTATAAATTAGTTGAAAAGAAGGGTTTCGCTTGATGTTTGGCTTTCTGTCACTTTTGTAATTTCCATTGTGATATCGGCTGCAGCCCATACAAAGAAATTTAACTAACTACTTCCCTATACTAACATGGACTACCCCCCTCCTCTTATCTTATCTCTCTGACAATGACAGAGTTGACATAGTGTTGAGAATGCACTTGGATGACAAAAAAGCCCTTTGAGTTTCCTTGGGACTTGCATTGTTCTATCTATTTTTGGATATAAGTAAGTAACTTCATCTTCCATAAAAGTCAGAAGGGGGTGGAAAGGGTCCATTTTAACAGGAGAATGGCAAGATAAAACCAAAGGCTTAAAAAATCTGCCCACAGGGTGTTTTACAACAGTATCCCAGTCCTTGACTTTACAGTCTGCTGCCAACTGGTCCATTACTCGAAGGCTTGTTAACTAGTGATCAATAGATTAGATGGTAACTATACTGACAGAAGCAATTATAAGTTGTAACATGAGAGCAGATTATTGTATGTGTGGTCAATCCAACGATTCCTGAAGCTGCTGGGAGAATGTTAGCCTATTTACTACAGTGATTAATTGTTCCTTCATTTATGTGAAAACATTGGGTAATAAAATAGAGAAGTGTAACCTACTATGGGGAGATTTATTATTGTGATCTCAAATTTAGATGAGACAGGTAAAACAGACAATTTTATAACCATAATATAAATTTGGCTCCTCATTCTAAAGATAATAAAAATTATCTTTATTTATATGACGCCATAATATTATGTAGTGCTCATGGGGAACATATACAAATAAAATAAGACATTACAGAGTACAAACAGTCATATGGAACAATAGAAGTAAGGGCCCTGCTTGCAAGACCTTACAGTCTATGAGGAAATAGGGGGGATACAGGATGTATAAGAGCTTTTATAGCTTACTTTAATCATTTTTTTAATTATTTTCTTTTCTTTGCCATAATTTGATGTGTGAGTTATGGTGAATTTGGCCTTGTTAAAATGGTTCTCCATTATTTTTTTGTTGATCACCTAATAGGCGATTTATATCAGTTTGGTAGGTGTCCAACACCTATTATTCCTGACAATCAGCTGTTTGAAGACACAGCAGCATTCAGTCAAGCGCTGTGGCCAGTCCATGTCTTACTAAGCACAGCGCCTTACACTGTGCATGGTATTGCACTCAGCCACATTCACAAAAATGTGTCTGCCCTGTACGGGTCATATGGCGGGTGGATTTGATGTCACTGGCCTGTAAAGCAGATGAAACTGACTATAGTGCTGTAACCACTTGCTAATCAGCTGGGTGCCAGAAGAACCTCTTCAATCTCTCCATTATGATTCTGGGCCTGAGCACAGTATCATGTAAAAAAATATGGCATTTTATACAGAATTTCCCTGCACAGACATTCATGTATTAACATATGACTACATGGTTGACTTCCATCTGCTTGTTACCAGTCCAATTATGACTACTGTAATTATAGTAAACGTTTGGTGATTGTTGTGTTGTGTTCAAGTAACGTGTGGGTTACAAAAAACTACCACATTCACTTACATGCAAGTGCAAAGTAGTAACATGACCTTGCAATGTTATGTGGCCTACCCTTCCAGTGCACAGCACTTATATATTTTGTTAAAAAAATGTATAGATTTTTTTTTTATCTAGGCTGTAATTGTTAATTATAAACCCAAGTGCTTAATAGGTGTAGAGGGATCTAATCACTGAACTTACTTAGGAGTTCATGAATATGAATATCATGTCCTTAGTGATCATTATAGATAATTTTTTTTTCTTTAGATTAAATAGCTTTTCTGGGTTGTGCTCTCATGAAGATAACTCTTCATTGTTTATTGTGTTATCTTCACTGATGAATTGCTTCAGGATAGGTAGCAAATACTCTAAATCCCTTACATTGGCACCAACCTATGACTCCTTCTATAAGACACTGGGATCGAATGGTGGTGGAAATTGGTGGAGTTGAGGAAGTCATCTATTTTCTGAAATAGGAGCATTCACACTTTTACAGTATGTGGGCTCCCTGATTCCTTTATCTGGATAGGGATCAGTGTAGAGAGTACTTAATGGAAATCTTCCAATAAGATTGAAGATTGTAAACCAAGCACAATGACATACTGGTGCGTGCCTCCTCTGGCAGGATCTGTTCTTCTTTTAGCTTCTTATTTTATTGTTTTACAATAAAAAGGTGTTTAGAATTGTGCAAATGCGCCTGAGGGGCACCGGGCTTCATACATGTTAATGGAGCTTACAACCACTCAGGCTCATTTGCATAATTTTTTAAGCCTTTTTTCTTAAAAACAAAGGTGTAAGAAGTTTAGAAGAGCTGCGCTGGCTTCCATGCAGCGCAAGTTGGGGGGGCGTTCTGTTGGACAATCCAACTGATTCGGACTGAGCACGGGATTTAACCTTCAAATTGTGTTGCAAGCCCGATACTTAAGATAAGGTGAACTCTGTCGGACATGAGCGGGGAAGCGACACATACAGGATATCGGGCGCACAATCTTAGTGATTTGCGGCACCGTGCATTATTGTCGGACAGGGTAAGTAAATGTGGATGGGGTAAATAAATGTGCCCCACTGTGTACAAAAACAAGTGAACCCTGTAAAGATTTTAATAAAACATTTGCACTCCATTGGACTGCTTCCATGTAAGTTACAAAAAAAAGCTGTGAGATAATCCTGATTACATACCTAACCTGGTGGTTGGAGGACATGTCGACAGGCATTTCCTTCCCTCCAGATGATGTAGACTCTGATTGCAAACTGTTTGCACTTCTTCTCTTATTATTACATTATGCTATTGTTTATGTCATGGGTCAACTGAAGGAAAGTTTTCATTTTTGTCTTCGTTCAATAAACAATATGATTTTTAAAAGATAAAGAAAGGTGAAGGGGCTAATAAGTTTCAATGTTTACCAACTTTTTGGGGAAACTGCAACATTAAGAAGTGTCAAGTGTTATAGAGAAGTTTATGAAAAAGGGGTTAGAGTAATCAGCATCTCAGAGAGAAGGGGGAACAGAGACAGCAGCAATTAAAAGGAGGCAATGGAAAGCTATGGGGAGCAGATGCAGCATATTGCATCTCTCCCACAGTCCCGCCGAGCGCATACGTCACTCAGCGGGAGGGAGGACCCAGTGATGGCACTGTCCATATTAGGACAGTGACATCACTGGGAGAACACCCCGTTTATCGGTAGCAGCCAATCGCCTGCTGCTGCCGATGTACACTCCTCCACCCTCATTTATGGCGGAGGGGGAGTCCCCAGGCAATGTACCCCACTGTAAAGGCATACAGTGGGATACATCTGTGCCATATGTTGTGAGGACATGTCAGCATCCTCCTGACGTGTCCTTAAAACATATGGCAAGTAACTAGGTGTGAACTCAGCCTAAGTCTAATAATGCCCTGGAGTCTAATAATTCCTATAATATATGGGAAATTTTATATTATTATTGATTTAATTTCATAGGGCGAGCCAAAATCCTGTACATATGTCACAGTACCCAATAACAGAGAAGCTTCCATTTTATACTCTTTTCTTAAAAAAATTAAAGACACAATGTGATTGGTTGCTTTAGGCAACTGAAATAATTTTGCTGTGAGGCAATTGATAAATCTCCCCCATAGTCTTTGCCACTACTATAACTTTTCATTAGGTTCTTTGGGCCCTTTGTTTCTTCGTTTTTCTACCAAGAACATTCCTTATATGATTTAAGAGGCTGAAGAATGTCTATTGAGAGGCCATTGTTTCCACCTCCCTAGGATATCAGCCAGCATTTATTGGCAGTGCTGGAGATTAATGACTGTTTAAGTTTTTCTAGTTCATATATTTTCTTTCACTTAATTTATTAAAATAGGAAATGATACATTACATTGATAACATGTCTGAACTGACGTTTAAGCCTTGTATGTACAGTAGCTTGAATGAGGAAAAATATATAGCGTAACAAAACATGTAAGTGTAATTTATCACTTATATAATATACTCTTCTATATTAATCAAAAAGCTGGATACAGGTAAAAGGGTTTTTTGGGAAGATTGAGATCATCCCTAAGTATATACCGAGGCCAAATGTATAGCCCACTATTTGGTCACCCCATACAGTAACGCACCTAGTCTCTTAGTCCACAATAACCAAATTGAAAACAAACATACCCCTAAACCAGAGGGAAAAAAAGAACAAACTAGGAAAGCGCACATAAAAAATGGATCTTTATTAATAACACATAACCAAAATGACATGAACGGTGCCAACATGAGATGGCGCCGTCCTGTAAATATCAATAAAATGCAATAAAATCCCGAGTGGTGGGACACGAGTGGGTGTTAGGGACTCCACTGTCCGGGAAAGACCGCGTCCCCGACGTACGTTTCGGCTCGGAATGAGCCTTCGTCTGGGGCTCTATATTAATTCAGAGTAAAAGCAAGGGTGAGATGCATTGAACTATATATATGGCAGTATTATGTCTCCAGTAGGCAAAAGAAATTGAAAAAATATTCCCTAAGCCTCCACTATTGATAAGAACTTCCACTGCATGTAAATGTAATTAACTGGTATACCTACAGGACCTGCAATGATGTCAATGAACATCTGGTTCTGACATCATTATGAGTATTAAAGATTTATGTTACCACGTCCTTCAGCCACAAAAAATGCACATAGGTTCCATTGCTTTTCTGCTACAAATCATGGCAAACGCACCATAGCTTATCCCTCCGATCACCTTGCTTGAGTCGTGTCCTGGACCTTTGGGTAGGGAATAAGAAAGATACAGCGCTCTCTAAGGTAGACCCCAGTATATTGTGTTTATACCATCACCGCACCGTGGCTTATGTCAGAAATATTTGTAATATAGCCTTGTAACTGTCCACTAAGGTGGCTGCCCTATGGTCCACTGTACATGCTTGGTCCGAGACACGTTAGGTTTAGTTTGATAAGAATATTGCCAGTATGTATCGACCAGAACGGTGCCCAGAGGTGGTTGATATTATGGATAGGGTCCACGTGCTCTACCTCCTTCTTCAGATCCTAACCTCCGAAAAGCGTCACCCAAAAAAATAATGTTGTGTTGAGACATTGAGTCATTGTTACATCACACTGCACCATTGTGACATCACAACTCATTATGACAGCAAAATGCCTTCACAGTGTTCCATCATCATAATGCCTTATAGAAAAATGCCCCATTATGACAAGCCTCCATTTATATGTCACAATGCCATTTAGGAACAATACCCCATTGTTACATCACAACACCCTATTATGAGAAGGGAAATTGTTTTTCCACTTGAGGTGTTTTTATAACTCATCCACTGTTAAAAGATAAATGACAAATCATGGGGGTCCGACACCAGGAACCCCATCCCCTGTGTTTGCTCCACTTGCCCCGCAATGTCAAATTCCAACACTGGTTGTAGGTTTTTGTTGCGGGGCAGCTAAGGGGGAATTGTTGTCGCTTATGGGATAACCCCTTTGATTATTTCCATACTGATATTTTGTTTCAGTGTCTCTAGAATTAACACAATAAAAAGACATTCAACCATTTTTTCATGAAAACTTGACAATTTTATCCTGCTGTCCTGGAGAAGAAGGAACAATAGTGATCTTTGTTCTGCTCCTCTTAGACTCCCTTGTTGTAAACTGATTCTCAAATACCTGTTAAATATGAGTATTGTGTTTCCACAGCAGGTAATACCATCACCTACCATCCCAATCTGCTCTTCTGACTTCTGAGTTTTCCACCCCATTTTAGGATTACAGTCAGATTCTTTGTACGATGTTTTTTTTAATTTCACTAAAGTATTTTCTCATTTTGATCTTGTCAGACCAGACATGAGGAAGAAGAATTCTCAGATTCCACTAATACACAATGTGAGGTTGCTTATGTGCGTCTATGACTCCTGCAGGATCTGGAGTACTGAAAAAAGAAAGGGACCCATTAAGCTTTGTAAGATGTTTTTTATGTGATATAAATCATTACAGGCTTATGTAGTTATGCTGTCATTTTATAAAAGAAACCCTACAGGGCACATTTACTAAGGACCTTGCGCCAGTTTTACGTCGGACTTTGCTCTTTATTTTATGTGCAAACTGCTTGCACATGTATTTAAGAAGTGCCCGCTCCACATGTGTTGCACGGGACCCTTTTGTGTTGCGGCTGCATATAGTACAGTTTGCACTGTTTTCAGTAAATGTGCCCCTATGGCTTAATATACAGGGTGAGGAAGAAATTGTAGTATTCTTATAAATATACCTTCTCAGATTTTAATAGTAATAAAGATAACAATATGACTGAGAACCTATCGTATTGGAATTTAAAGTTATTTTCAAGCAATTTTTTGGAACAGATTCAGAGGAAGCATTACAGTTTATACTGTAGTTTTACGTAAAACTGGAAGAGGCCAGTCAAGTACTATTGTTATGGCTACAGGATTTAATAGTATCTGCGACGGAAATCGGGGGGTGTGGCCGACCGAAAACCCGACAGATTCAGAAAAACCCCCGCATTAAAAAAAAAAAAAGTATTGCGTGTCTCGCGCTAACCTTCACTAGCAATAGGCTGGTGTACTTTAGTGCATTCCAGGGAACTTCAGCGCAGGAACTACCTTAGTGAGGAACTACCTTAGTGAATCCCGGCCGGACCCGAATCCACCGCAGAGAACGCACCGCTGGATCGTGAATGGACCGGGTAAGTAAATCGGCCCCAATGTCTCATGAATGCTGGGGTATGAGAAATTCCCCCCAGTGTTTAAGAGGCAGGCCTTTCATCAGCACTATCCCGTTCACTATGACACAGGCCAGGCATAAGGGTGCTGTGCAGGGTGCAATGCTGTGCTGTGAGAAGCGTTTTTATGTGTCCAACACTTGCAGGAGCACAGGGTTTTAATCCAGGGAACACTATACTCTGAGTGGCATTTTCAATGAACAGTATTGAATTCGGCTGCAAAACTTTTAGGGAGACATTTAGGGAGAGAATTCTGCAAAGATGAATCAATAAACCAAATCAAGGGTAGAGCATAATCAAGGGTATCACATAACAAATACCCTACCCATTATAAGGACTGTTGTGGAACAGGTAAGTAAGGCCCCAATTCACATTTCGGCATCACAAGCCTTTCTGCAACATTTCACCACTTTCATCACCATCCATTTTCCTTCTTTATTTTTCTTACTTAGCTCATCCCATGCTCTCTTCAGCATTTCACAGTATCTAATTGATTCACACATCTCACATGCCCCACTGGTATTGCTATCATTTTCACTCCATATCATTTTCATTTCATTTTTGGAATGCTCATTTATCATTATTCTATATAACCTAGACAGCTGATCCAATGATGTTCCTCCCTTTCAACTTGGGTGACCCATGATTTATTCATTCCTTAGATGTGGCATGCACAGTCACTGACGTGCCACACAATTAATATAAAGATGTAGTGTAGCGCTGCATCATGTGATTAGTTTGGTTAGTAAGTTGACCATCCAGGCCAAACAACTGGGCCAAACAGGTGGAGTGCTGGTACCAAGGCAAAAAAAAATAAATAAATAAGACCATGCAACGCACCAACATATCAAAATAAATGGGTAGATTTTCAGGGCCAACTGTTTAATCTTCAACATCTTTGCCAACTCTCCAGGTCAATGGTTTTTCCATTCTGGGTTTAGGCTGAGGCATTACAAATATTCAGATCTTGTTCTGGCAAAGTCATTCTTTTGTCGATATGGGAAGCTTTGGTAAGTTGCCATGTTTGAGTAAAAGTCTTCTTCATCTAGAGTTGTTTTGCAGAAGCCTATGGATTTTATGCTATTCACAGATTTGTGGAACTATTCATAATTCCTTCAACTTTGACTAGACCCCAAGTTGCAGCTGATGAAAACAGCCCACAGCGCATAATGCTGCTTCTTCCATGCTCCATGCCTCCATATGGTATTTTTATGGTGATGATCATTTGACATTGCACATAACATACCATTTCTGAATTATGGCATAACACGTTTTCTCACATGTTTTGGCAGACTTAAGGTAGGTTTTGGCAAAACATAATCAGGCTGGGATGTCTGTCCAAGTTCAGTTTTTGGTCTTGTCCCTGTTATGCAGAATTTTATACACTTCTTGTTGATTGTTTTCCATGGTTTATTTAACTGTTTAGAAATTTTTTGGCGCCCTTCTCCTTAACCATAGCCCCAATTATCAAAAGGTGTTCACCATTATGGAACCACATTATTTTATTTGGGCTATTTTCTCCCCTCTAAATAATATCAGTTTATTACACATTATGGGCCACATAATAAAGGCGGAATTAAATCTGAAATAATTTTTCTTGGTCTTACTTTTTTACCTGACAAAAATCTGAAACAAGGATATGTAGACCTTTTATATCCACTGTATAAAGTACTGAGAAACTGCAGTTCTCAGCAAAGTGTTGTTAAAAGCTGAAGTTGATGCGTTCTCAAGCGTGGACAAACAGGTAATGAACATAAATGATGACAATATAGATTTTTGCCTCTGTCTGCTCACGTACAGCTCGGAGTTATGTGGCTGCTGATGACATGCTGTATAACTCCCATAGTAAGTAGTTCTTACAATGGGCGGTGTTTTCTCTGACATTGCTTTCAGTTTATAATCATCAAAAACATACATTTGGGTACTAAAAAGAATCAACATCTATCAATAAAACATCTAATCTATTGATTTATCTGCCTAAGTACTGTAGATGTTAGGGTTGGGAAGTAAGAGTTCTCCTTATGGAGACTGCCATTTAAGGCCACCATGTAGGCGTGTGAAGTCTTATAGCCCAGGATACTCCACTAGGGGGATTCTGGTAAAATATGCAAAGTTTTGCAAATATGCAAAGAGGCATGGTTTTCTTTATCCCATCCTGGAAAACTTTGCATATTTTCCCAGAATCCCCCTAGTGAAGCATCCCGGGCTATAAGACACCACACGGCCCTAATTAGTAGCTTCCCATCCTAGAAAACTTTGCATATTTTTTAAGTAGATGTTACATATTTGAATTGAATGTAAAAGAGTCACAATAGAGAGAGGGGTGCAGGCCCTAACCTCACCCACAACCCCTGTAACCTAACTAAAAAGCCTTGCAATCCCTAGTGGTCAGGGACTTCTGGGCCATAGTCAAATTAAATGATTGCAGAGCATGGATGACAAGACACAGAAGGACAGACAACAGATAAAAGACAGACAAGCAGGGCAAATCCGAGATGGCGACATGGCAAAGGGTCAAATAGCAAGAGAATAGTCAAATAACATAACAAGGGTCAGATACACACTATAGCAAAACCATAGACATAGGCAAGAGAAATGGACAACCAGTGTCAGAAGACCAAGTTGACCAGCAATTTGAAATCAGGACTGGGCAAATATATAAAGGAGTACCTGCAAATGACTAGTGCGGCCGCCCATCACTTAGTTCACAGCTGAACACGAAAGGAACTCCAAATGACACACTCAGCTTTCCTACAGATTAGATCCTGAAAAGCAACTGTCAATAAAAAGCAGCCCTGGGAGTGACTTTTGTAGTACAGAAGCCTAAAACCTGATCCCATTCAGAGGGTTCTGACAAAATGACTACTAATTTTACATAGCTCACAATTAATAATAGATAGATAATGGATAGATGACAATGAAACTACATTTCTACAGATTTTTTATTAAATAATATATCTATCTACCTATGTACATGTTATCTTTCAATTACTCAAAATCTGTCCAGGAAGAGTAAAATACATATTTTCAAAATATTGAGCTTTAATAGTATACATTTATGCACTGTAGATTCTGTCCTATATCAGCCTTAACCCTTCTATTAATAGGCTCGTCTCTCTAACCTACGAAAGTCGTGATGTCCTTTATCCCAAATGTGCAGAGCCATACTGATGACACAAGCGCCTGGTGCATGAATATTCATAAACCACGTAGAAGATGCGTCATCACATCATTCCATGTGATCGTTACTGAAGCAAGCAGGGAGCCAGTGTGAGCTCAGTACTGCTCACAGATGCTACAGATCTGCATTGATAAATGAACCAGTTAGATAAGACACTCATTGTTCTCTTGTGTATATTATGAGAAAGATCCTTTACAAATAGTGTCTAGTGATAGTGGTAGTAAAATGATCACTATAGGAAAGGTGTTGGTTTGCATCAAGTATAAATAAATTGATAGTTTCACATTTCAGTGATTTTTTCCCTGCTAACATAATTGTTCTGGGTGGGGAACTGCTATACTACAAAGAATCATTTAAGACACTGCAAGGCAGAACATCAGAAAAATCACCCCCTTCCCCCTCTCTCCTATAAAGAATGAGCAAAGTTGTTTGCGCCTCTTGCAAAATCAAGAGGAAAGAAATATGGTGCTGAGATGATAGTGGATGTGATAGGGAAATTAGACTGTGATCCCTACTGGGGACAGAGACTGATGTGAATGCCTGCAACCCGTGCACTGTGCTGTAGCATGTGTTAGCTCTATATAACTAACAGATAATCAAGGGGAGTCTGTACAGAGACCCCAGAGATTCTAAATTTATACTGAAGGTGACTTTCTCAGCCTTTCAATTTAGAAGGAAGGGATCTTAGCTGTCCCAAAAGCTTGCTTATATTTCTGTTAGCCATTAAAAAATAACACAATCAAGAAGGTTGTTTTTAGAGATGGGCAAATTTTTGAAAAATTTGATTCGCAGAGTTTGCTGAATTTTCCAACAAAATTGGTTTCGACACGAATCATGGCTAATCATGTTGGCTACAGGGTGTTGTAGGCCGCTGTGCCATGTTTAACTATGCATAGGGAGCGTGGTTTGGTCCTCAAACAATGCTGTGTTTTAGTATGACATGCACATGACAGTCACTGCTCTTAGAATCGCTTCACTCTTCAATTCCATGGGCACTTACAGAGGCCAACTTGACCAAATAAGTGAAGCGGGAACGCAGCCTGACAAGGTAACGTCTATGCCAGCTCGAAATGACTGAGCTGAGGGCCAAGATCCCACTATAACATCAAAGAGTGCACTCTTTTTACACTGGCATCAGATGATTCCATAGATTACAACAGAACCTGTTCTGTTAAACGCGGATACATGTAGAACCCCCCCAAAAGAGTGCAGAGGGTGTCGGCAGTAATTCTGCATTGATGTCAATGATCATTTTGCCCTTCTTGTCATCCGTCAGTGACAGCTTTCACTTGATCAATAATCCATCAGTATTGCTAAAACCAAAAACAAACAGGAGTGGATCCAGATCAGGGATGACCTGTAAATGGGATATTTGCATCTCCGTTCGTATAAAGCTTTTGCATGAAGCTTTTCATTCCTTTTAACAGATGAAATGAAGGGGAAAAAACGAACATAGTGGCAACGGCATAGAGTGGTGGAGGGTGAAAACAGCATTATGGAAATCACAGGGTGTTCCAGGGAGACAGCGGTCAGTTGGCAGCAGCATGAGTAGGCCGCAGAGTGGCAAAATGACAAATTATGGAGGTGGCAGCAACATCGTAGGGCACAGATTGGCAGAATGACAGAGTGCAGAGGTGGCGGCAACAGCATCATAAGGTCAGAGAGTGGCACAATGACAAATTCTGGCGGTGGCAGCAACATGGTAGGCCACAGTGTGGCACAATGACAAAGTGTGGAGGTGGTGGCAGCAGAATGAGGTCAGAGAGTGGCACAATGACAAATTCTTGAGGTGGCAGCAACATCATAGGCCTCAGTGTGGCACAATGACAGAGTGTGGAGGTGGCAGCAGCAGCAGGAGGTCAGAGAGTGGCACAATGAAAAATTCTGGAGGTGGCAGCAACATGGTAGGCCACAGAGTGGCGCAATGACAAAGTGTGGAGGTAGCGGCAGCAGCAGGAGGCCAGAGAGTGGCACAATGACAAATTCTGGTGGTGGCATCAACATGCCACGCTGTGTTCGCGGCCATTTTGCTAATAAAGGGGGAAAAAAATTTGTTCCCTCGAATCACCGTAAACTTTGGATTTGTGCCGAACTGAAGTTTTCCTGAAATTCTAAACGAATTCCACTTCGTCAGAATTGATTCGCCCATCTCTGGTTATTTTCTTTGACCTATCAAAAGCAAAAGGAATTTATTCAGAATGTGCCATCCTGACAGAATAGATTGAACAGATTTGATTTCCCTTTTCCAGTACAATTAATAGGTATAACAATAAAGTCCAGGTAAAAGGGACATTGATCTTGAAATTAAATATTATTAGAAAATAAAAAGAAATTTCAGCAAAATACTAAAATTAAAATAAAAGAAAAATTGCAAAGATCAGAGAGAAGTAGTAATGAATACGTTTAGAGAACTATTTATTGTTTTACTTTTCATTCTTTGTATTCATTCAAATTCTCATACCTAGAAAGATTATAAAGTGTCCCGTATAATTGTGTGCTAATTTGGGAACTAGGAGGTGATGGGGGGCTGTATCTAATGAATCCATAGGATGTGACGGAGGCTTGTAAAAAATAACCATGTGGGGGGTGTTTGGAATGATAAACTAGGGAACAGGAGACTGTTTTAGTTTCTGAATTTTTAATGCTGTCTTGTGAGTGCACTGCAAAGGAGCACACTGAGGCTCTACCACAGTACTTTTAAAAAAGTAAAAATAAATTTAATAGAATTCTTTTTTTTAATTATTCAAAGATAGTAAAATTATATACATTTGATTTCTCCATGACAGTACTGATCCAAAGAATAAAGGAGATGTGATCTTTGGGCCACACAGTGAAAAAAACCATGCTTGTGAGAAAATACAAAGACACTGTGACACTTTTATATCTGTGCCCAATCTGGTTTAAATACGACCCTGTTTTCTGAAACTTTGACGAATTCATCTTGGCTTCCATTGTTGGACTATTCTTCTGTGTGTCTGCTTCTGTACTGCATTGTCTTCTCCCATGTGTCCTCGATTGATTGAACATTCTTTTGTGTTGTATTGTCTTGTTTTGTGTTATAACTTTTGGTGTAGGGAGGGACTTATGCCCAGTTACTGGCTACTTTTTGAAAAAGGGCTATGTTCTTAACCCCTTAAAAACATGTAACATGTATTTTACATAAAACGTCGGCTGCGGGTGTTCAGTAGGGCTCACGTGTTGAGCCCTCTCTACACATGCTGAGTGTTTACCTTCATATTGACATTGGTGTGGCTTTTTCTGGCTGTGGTAAAAAGAGAGTGGCACATGGGTGCTGCCATCTTGGCCTCCATTTTCACTTCCTGTGATGTCTTCAGGGAGCGATGATCTGTTCCTATGACAGCCTTGGGTCTTTGTAAGGCCCAAAGCTATATAAAAGCGGACCATTCCTTACAATGTGCCAGCGGCGCATTGTAATGCATGGTCAGTAAAATCCCCATATACTGTACTGCCATACTGTAGTATAGCAGTATATTGTAGGGTCAATAAGACAGGGTTAAAGTATGTAAAGTATGATATGTAGATCATAAAGGTTCTCTTGTCAGTTAAAACCACACTCTAATATGTGAATCAGAAAAAATGTTAGTGAAAGCATGCAGTTATATGTGAATCAGAAATGATTTGTTGTCAATGAAAAGCATACAGTAATACGTGAATCAAAAAAGTTGTCAGTGAAAAACAGAAAACTTTTGCTGTCAATCAATATCGTGCAGTAAAACCTGAATCAGGAAAGTTTTTTTGTCAGTGAAAAGCTAAAGATGTTACTTGAATCAGGAAAGTTTTGTTGTCAGTGAATATCGTGCACTGATATGTAAATCATTAAGGTTCCCTTGTCAGTTAAAAGCGCACTTTAGTATGTGAATCAAATGTAAATGCTGTTAATGTAAAGTTCAAAAAGTCAGAAAAGTTTTTTTGTCAGTGAAAACATGCAGTAATACGTGAATCAGAAAAGTATTGTTGACAGAGAAAAGCGTACACTAATAAGTGAATCAAAAAAGTTATGTCAGTGAAAAACATGTGATAATACGTGAATCAGATAAGTTTTGCTGTCAGTGAATATTGAACACTGATATGTACATCAAAAAAAGTTCTCTTGTTAGTGAAAAGGGTTCACTAATATGTGAACCAAAAAAAATTTCTGGTCAGTGAAAAGCATGGAGTAATACCTGAATTCAAAATGTTTTGCTTTCAGTGAAAATCCTGTAGCATTATCTGAATCAGAAAAGTATTGTTGTCAGTTTAAAGCGCTCTCTAATATGTAAATCAGCAGAGTTTTGTTGGTAGTAAAAAGCATGCAGTGATATGTAAATCAGAAAAGTTTTGTTGTCCAAGTATAGTACACACTAATACATGGTTCATAAAAGTTCTTTTGTCCATGAGTAGCGCATACTATATCAGAAAATTTCAGAAAATTTCTGTTGCCTCTGAATAGCATCCAGTAATACCTTGCTTGTAAAGGTGCAGTCACAATATTGTTTTGTACTGCAGGTCTTTTAAAATGAGGAAAGCAGGGACGTAGCCGTGGTACTGGTGCTGCTGGTGAAGCAGCTGCTGCTGAAAGGAGAAGAAGTGTTCCGTCTCAGCCTGCTCCAAGTTCCTCTGGTGCAAGTAGGTGCCAGGGTGTGTCGCGTGTACTAGTAGGCCCCAATAGGCCGTATGAAGGTTAGTCATTGGTCAATTAAAGGTAGATACTGGACTTCCAACTCAGTTGGAAGTGCAGAGCCCTCTACTTCACCACCTTTCAAAGTAGGAAAGCCGTTTCAGCCACAAGCCATGGAGCAGTCAGTCATGCTGTACGATGACTCTCCTAGCTGGGATCCTGTGGCCGATCCACCTGCCCCAGTAGCAAAAATATAGTTCCAAGATTCCCAAGAACCTTTATTGCATGGCTGTGGCTTTTTGAAATGTGCAGACTGAGAAGGAGGGTAGTGGTGAGGGCTCAGTGAAAGAAGAAGCAGGGGGTGATGATGGGGTCCTATACCCGACATGGGTGGAAGGCAATGATAACTTTGGATGATGAGGTGGTGGCTAGGAAGCCAAGGGCAGCTAGCAGAACAAGTGAAAGGGGGACGAGGTACAATGGTCAGCCCATAGCCACGTCGTTGACTGCTACAACCCGCGCTGAGGGACCCAGGAAAAAATGGAAAATAGATCTTCATTAAAGATCTGCTGAGAGGGGCAGAAAGTACCATTTTAATGAAAAAAACTCTCACATACGAAAAACACAAGTTTTTGATGTATACATTCAATTAACCGTTCTGTGAAAGATCTTGTATTTTTGTTGTTTATAAGCAAAGTGAAATAATTATACATTTGTAGTCTGAACACGGAACACAACTCCGTGCTTTGTATTTAAACAGCCATGTTTATGTTATGCCCCGGAAGAAGCCTGAAGATGCAAAACCTAAGGTTAGGCGAAGGTTTTTAAGGATGTTATGTTATGTTTGTGAGTATATAATAAAACTCTTTTTTATCTTCATGGTTAGGCGGTCTGCACAATCTATTAGTTCTTTTGTAGGATCCATAAAAGGTTTTGGACAGGGAAGCACCTGGGATGCCTGACTGCAAGAATCATATACTGGGACTCATAAACAAGGCAACGCCGAAGGTCCTCCATTTCTGAGCGCAATAGTGTGGTGAGATCAGCCTTTTAACTGATTAATCTGTTTCTATTGAAATGAGACTAGCATTGACTTTTTTGTACTTTATTGTGTTTTTGGGCAAAGGTGAAAGTGAGCCTTGTCTGATTGCTCGTCTGGATAAGTCTCCAATCTCAAGGTTACCATTTCTTTGCTGCATTGTTACACATTCTCACCCTCCCCCTGCTTCCTCACCACCAGTTTTTGAATTAAATGGTTTATGCTGTTAGGCCTTTTCCACACCAGCGATTGCTCGCCCAGTCCATAGCCTGGGCAAGCATTAAGCCGAGCACTGGAGAGAGGAGGGGTGATGTCTGGATACCCATGAACATGTGAGTAAAACTTTTTTGATCTTACCAATTGGCTGCAAAGAAATAAAGAGTGAAACATTTAAAGGGGTCTTAATACTTTCCATATTGACTGAAAATATCAGGCTAAGCCTGAGGTTATAATGCACTGTACTACATAAGGAGTGCAGTGCATTATAAAAGAAATCAAACAATCTCATGTAAATGGCTATAAGAAAAAATAAAATAAAAAATAAAGTTTTAATACAATAATTAAAGTCTAAGAAAACAAGTAAAAAAAAACCCTACCAAACACACAAAAGATAAAAAAAAGTAAAAGCACACACAGGTTCCAATCCAGGTTCCAATACAACCATACTAGTATTTATCCCGTGCGACAAAAAACTTTTAAAAAATAAAATAAAAATTCTGATCAATTGCAAAATAAATTATACTCATTGAAATCAAAAACTTTATTAAACCTAAATGTTTACAAATAAAATCTACAGGTTTTTTTGTAAAAAATAAGCCCTCACAGAACCACATTGACAAATAATTTCAAAAGTTATGGAGCTTGGAAGGTGGCGATGCAAAAAATGTTTCCCCAATATCGTACCGTATAGAAATATATAAAATGTTACGGGATGCTGTCACATATCAAGAATTACCTACTAACCCTACATCCCACATTACCATTAAAATGAGAAGGATTCTGGAGGAACGAATCTATTTGGGGATTCTGGATAAACACATTTCCTTTTACTGTCTAATCCTGATTGCCCTACTTTTTATGCCTTACCAAAAACATATACATCTAGTTTTCACCCCATTGTGTCTGGAACGGTTTTCTTGTTCGAGAGACTTGGATCTTGGCTGGACGGACTTTTACACCCAATAGTACCTCATCAACTTGGCTTCATAGCGGAGAGTAAGGCTGTATTATCGGCCATGGACAAATTATCGTGGACTACAGAGTGTACATGGCTATCGCGTAATGTTGCTGCCCTGTACACACCGAACCCTCATGGATCTGCGTGCAGGGCAGTAGAATATCACCTCATGAGATACAGTATCTATATATCATAAGGTACGGGAGATATATCAACGACTGTCACCTCGTTTGGCCTGGTCTGTTCACCGGGAGACAGTTATTAATTTTATCTACCATATCAATAATTATGATCTCAATCTGAAATGTAATAATGAGCATTAAGAGATCACTATATCTTTTCTTGATGTTTCCCTTACTGGTGATCCTATCAACAACAGGATACTTACTCAACTATACCGTAAGCTCATGTTGGCAATACCCTTCTTGGGGTGGATAGCTGTCATCCCCAACATACAGTCAGAAACCTCCCCATAGGGGAATATGTGCGAGCTAGGCAAGCTTCTTCTACTCTCAAAGCTTTAAATAAAGAATGCAGAAATCTAACAACCTGTCTTCGTGACAGGGTTTTACAGGGTTGTCACGGTCAAACCTCGTTCACATTTTCTTTGTGATAAAAAACATATTGGAGCTCATTTACTAAGGCCTTTGGGGCACACTTTTGTCGGACTGTGCACATTCTAAAACAGCTAAAACGGCTGCGCCGCTATTGTGTTGCACACAACCCTTTTGCATCTTCCATGCTACACAAATTAGGGGCCATGTTGGCGGCACCCAGCATAATACACGGTCAATGCATTTCTGGTTAACTGTCCGACTTTGTAAGTAAATGTTCCTCACTGTGTCCTAATATGGAGAAAGACCTGTTTTTAGTCCCAAATTTAGCAATGATTTTGAGCAAATCACTTGCTTTATTAGACAATATCCCCCTATCCTACAGAATAATGCCATTCTTAAAAGAGATCCTCAACGATGGGGTTACCTTTGCCTCTACCAAGGCTTCTACTTTGGGTGACATTTTTCCCCTAAATCTTTTTCTTCACAGGACCAAGCCCCAGCATGGATTTCATATAACGGCAGTTACTGTTGCGATGGCAACAGATGTAATGTTTGCAAATTCATGTTTAAAACTACTACTTTCAAATTGTGTAGTTACAATAATATCTTCCACAGGGGGAGATGTATGAATTGTGAGTTCTCATGGATCATATATTTGATTGAACGCACCAGTCACTGTGCTCAGTACGTTGGCTGCACTGCACATAAATTAAAAGACCGCATATCTGAACACATCACTGGTGCTAACCCTACAACTATTGTCAGCACCTGATGTATAACTGGGGCATCGAAGCATTTTCGTGACCAGCATGGTGGCTCTGTATTCTCCTTGTCTCTCACAGCTATTGAGCACATTCCGATGATTAGGAGTGGAGGTGACTGCAATAAGGAACTTCTCATTAAGGATGCTAAGTGGATTTGAACACTTGAAACACAATATCCCCATGGCCTCAATATATATATAATATATATCTATTGATATATTTATTTAAATACTTTATCTTTTTGCTCTTTCTTTCCTAAATCTCATGTTTACTCACCTGTTTGGACTAATTCTACTCTGGTCACATGACTAGTGGGCATTTCCTTTTTTGTTCTCTTGCTACTTATCTGGCTACCTTAGTCTTGTTCATAACAGGTAAGAATAAGGACCATGTACAGCGGGTCCGAAACGTGTCACCTTTTTATGTCCGGTGTACACTTTTCAATGTGTGTTTTTTGTATTTAAACTATGGATTACTAATAAATGGATTTACTATATTTGAGCTGGTGCTTATGGAATCCTCCTGTTTCTGAACAATGTAAAATTGTGTTGTTTTTAGAATATACTTCACAGAGAGTTAATAAATGTTCACCAGTAAGGGAAATAAATTCTAAAGTTGTGCTCATAAAAACTACATTTTGCCCCCAAAAAATCAAGACACCAGACAGCTATAGTGTTGCAAGTTATAGCTTAACGAAGGAATTGACGAAAAAAACTGAAAAACGGCCTAGGCATGGAAAACAGGTGCAGATTTAAGGGGTTAAATTTGTTTGGTGGTCTGACTCATTTAAGTGTGACAAACATCCAAAGGATCAAGAAATCAGGGCGGGGACAAATACATTATCATATCACTGAATGTTTATATTAATCTGAGCCATAGTCTCCAGTAGTGGTTGGTGTATATGCTTTATACTGAAATTGTCAGACATAGTCCTCCCCCCATAGCTTGCTCAGAACAGTACAGAATCCACCAACATGGATCTCTGACACCCCCTGACTGCAGACAAAGTGACTACAACTCAATAAAAATGTCATTGGGCATGGACTCTCGTGAAGAAATGAAGTAACAAAGACACATTAGATAATACGCTTGCTACTTGACCTGTCATATTTCTAACTCCAAGGATGCAGGACACGTAGAATTTCAATCTGCCATGACAGTGTCTCGGGATAATTACTGCCATCAATCTTCTTCTAGTTTAAATCAGTCAGTGGATTCATGGCAGGCACAGTCAGGATCATCTTTATGTGATTAAGTTTATAGACACTAAGAATGAGCTTTATGACTAAAGAATTTCAGAGTTTTGGAAAATGTTGTAGTTATGATATATATGTGAGAAAAAGATCTTACAAATCCGCTATATGCAGATTGCATTATCTAATGTAGTGTTTGTGTAGCATGATGTGTATGGAAATGTCAAACAGAGGCATATAGCCATAAGTCCAGCACGAGATGGTGAAGAGGTAAAATAGTATTCTTTACTGTTCAAAGATTAAAAGCTTCCATATAAGACATCACAGGTGGCGTTACAGACCGACGCGTTTCGATGCGACAGTGTCTTTATCAAGGTCTAACACAAACACATATGGACTTACTATTTGAAGAAACCGCGTCCAAGAAGCTCCGCCTCGCGCCGCTGTGAAGCCTGTCACGTGACCGGAGCCAATTGGACCGGAGTCCAAATAGGTATAATAAAACATCGCATACATGGCTTGCATACCCAGGCAATCATAAATGTGGGCACCGGGTGTGTAAAATGTGTTCTTACATCACACAGGGTAATCAAGTCTCCTCCTACTCCACTGGTAAACAGTATACAATGAAATCCTATGTTAATTGCAATACCACACATGTCGTTTATGTTATTTCGTGCACTTTGTGCAGGATTCAATATGTGGGTTGTACCACTGGTCCGTTAAAAATTAGATTACGCCGACACTTGTCCGATGTTACTGGCAATTCACTCAATGTATCTGCTGTTTCACGACACTTTAGAAATACACATAACAAAGATTGCACAGGTTTCACGTGGCAGGCAATTGAAAGGGTTAACTGCCCTAGGAGAGGCGGAGACCATCAAAGGAAGTTATTGAACAGGGAATCCTTCTGGATTTTTTCACTAGATACTAGGACACCTAAAGGCCTTAATGCCAGACAGGATATCATTCTATGCTATTGAAAATCGATTTCACTAAGGTACCACTATTGGTATAGACAAGTGTTAACAGATATTAGTTCATACTTACCCACTAGTTCATTCCACGTTTTGGTCATCCATGCCGGTTCGTAATGCTTTTCAGTCCTCCTGACCAATAAGATATATCTGATGCTCTGTTCCAAACGATTTAAGATATTTCTTGAATAATATTGTGCTTCATTGCATATAACATCTGTATCCTTCCCCTTGTTGTTATCTCGCCAGACATGCTGATGTTTTTTATTATAATGCGATGTTTTATTATACCTATTTGGACTCCGGTCCAATTAGCTCCGGTCACGTGACAGGCTTCACAGCGGCGAGAGGCGGAGCTTCTTGGACGCGGTTTCTTCAAATAGTAAGTCCATATGTGTTTGTGTTAGACCTTGATAAAGACACTGTCGTGTCGAAACGCGTCGGTCTGTGACGCCACCTGTGATGTCTTATATGGAAGCTTTTAATCTTTGAACAATAAAGAATACTATTTTACCTCTCCACCATCTCGTGCTGGACTTATGGCTATATGCCTTTGTTTGCTGTGTCTACGGTCACGCTCCTGACCGGTCCGTGCACATAAGGAGAAGAGGGGTCGTCCACATTTGTGGTGTGAGCCGGGACTGGAGGTACTTGTTACCGACTGCATATTTTTCCGTGTATGGAAATGTGGTGCAGTCATTTGGTGGTCTGTTCCTGTACTTTGTGTGTAAAACATTAGCAAGTATGGGGGCTCCCCAGCATTTAGCGGTGAGGACGCTTTCGTACCTGCATTTTTAAGGAATATTACTTGTGTTGCATGAAAAATATGTCTGCAGGTTCTATAAAAATATAAAAAAATTGGGTCCCTCCAAGTCCACTTGGTGTGGAGATGGAGTGAGTTAATGGGGTAATAATTGTGGTTCACTAATAATTATAATTATTTCAAGGCTCGTACACCAGGAAATTTCCCGCAATGAGCCATTTGGCAAGTGTGTATGGAGAAGAATGGTGAGCTGCATATTGCGGCATACACCCAGCGTGAAAACCCTTTACATACTGCCATCAAAGCTGTGATTGTCATTCTCCCTGACGTCATCGGGGAGCAACGATCCATCACCATCACAGCCTTGGACTGGTACTTCATGCAGATCTGTTAACCCCTTCCTGACATGTGATGGGCTAAGTCGGTAAGTCTTTACAGCATGGATATTAACCTGTCCATCGCCACCAAAAAAATGGTGGCGCATTGGGAAAGATCCTCGCTCCCTGTGACGTCATGGGGGGGCAACAATGGGTCACCATGACAGTCTGGGGTCTTCTGAAGACCCAAGGCTGTCATGTTTTAACGCATTGATTACAATGTGTGATTAACACATTGTAAAGAATGAGAAGGAAAATCCCGATATAGTGCCATACTGTAGTATGGCAGTACATGATAGGATCGATCAGACAACCTAGGATTAAAGTACCCTAGGAGATCTGAAAAAATAATAAAAATTAAAATTAAAAAAGTTAAAAAAAATATTTTAAAAAATTATAATAAAAAAACCTAAAAATTCAAAGCACCTCCCTTTCCCTAGAACTGATATAAATATAAATAAACAGTAGAAATCGTAAACACAAAAATACCGGTTACAAAAACGGTTTTTCAATGCATTTTTCCCCGTTATGGAAAATAGTTACCAAATTTGAAAAATGGCATTTAATGCCATTTTGAAAAATATAAGTATAAAACTGAACTTACATGCTGAGTTCAGTTCCGGATTGCAGCGTTCGGGCCGGGAGATGCAGGCAGCACATGTTACGAGTGTGATGCGAGTTCATCGTATCACACTCGCAAGTGTGGAACGGCCTTACTAGTTTAAAGGCATGTAACTTTCTTTTTTTGTGCAACACCATAAAAATGTTTGTGGCGTTTCTTTCGTGACACATAGGCAGCGTCGGACTGGCCCACCGGAGTACCGGTGAATCCTCCGGTGGGCCTCAACGCCTGCTGATCCATGATGGCTGCCCAGCGATGCCTGTTATTCTGGTGGGCCCCGACGAGTGCTGGGAGACGCTATTTCCACTGGCACTGGGGCCCGCTGGAACAGCAGGCATCGCGGACCAGACCAGCAGGCATTGGGGAGCAGGCATCACAGTCCAGCAGTGACGTCTGCTGGTCCGTGACGCTTTCTCTGCAATGCCTGCTGTTCCGGTGGGCGTTCGCCCGCACCACAAAACAGAATGCCTCAGGTGACTTACGGCGATGCCTGTCTGGTCCACGATGCCTGCTGTTTCGTCGGGCCCCTGCGTGAGTGGAATGTCCACGCCAGAAAACAGGTGAACTCCTCGATGACGTCATCGCGGCCTGCGTGAGTGGAATGTCCACGCCAGAAAACAGGTGATCTCCTCGATGACGTCATCGCGGCCGTGCCGGCACAAAGCAGGCCTGGGATTAAGTGAGTCTGACCGCAGCTGCTTATATGGAGCATGTGGTAAGCATATTTTTTTCTCCAGAGGCCCTGTTACTATATCGGGGGTGGAGGCCCTGTAACTAAATTGGGGTGGAGTGGGTTTTGGTGTCCTGAGGGAACCCTTGTCACTATACTTGGGTGGGTCTGAATTGGCCCCATGACTATAGTGGGGTGGGGAGAAGGCCCTGTGACTATACAGGGGTGGGGAGGAGGCCCTGTGCCTATAGACAGGGTGGGGGAGTAGGCCCGTGACTAACGGGGTTGGAGAAGGCCCTGTTACTATCGGGTGGGAGGAGGCCCTGTGACTATAACAGGGTGGGCTGGAGGGCCCTGTGACCTATACAGGGGTGGGGATGAGGCCTTGCATCATCGGTGGAAGCATGTGATACAGGTAGGCTAACGAAGTGGTAGTGGGGAGGATGCTGACAACAGTTAGGCCTGTGACCTACTGTAGGCCCTGGCGGGTGGGAGGTCCATATACGGGTGGAGCCCTGACACTACTTGGGCTAGGGGACCACCCTGTGATTATACACGGGGTGGGGAGGAACCGTGTCTAGTAGCGTGGTACTATGAGGAGGCCCTGTGACCTACTGGCTACTGGGTGTGTGCCCTGTGGTATTTCTGGATGGGTGGGAGTCCTGTGACTATAGCGGGTACTAGAGGAGGCCCTGGGACTATAGGTACTGGGAGGAGCCCTGTGACTATAGCGTGTGCTAGGGAGGCCCTGTTACTTAGTCGGGTACTAGGAGAGCCCTGTGACTATGTGGCTACGGGGGGAGGCTGTGACTATAGTGGCTACGGGGGGAGCCCTTACATAGTGCTACTCAGGTGGGGGGGGTAGTGGCTGTGCCTATGGCTATACTTCGAGGAGGGACTGTACCTATACTAGCTACTAGAGGGGTTTGTGACCACTAGAGTGGGAGGCCCTGTGACTGTATGGTCATAAGGATACAGGCTACAAGGGGTCATCAGTGGAACACTGTTATACTGTTTTATGAAGTGAGGAGCCTAAAATCATTGGGACATCTTTGGGTCACTGTTACTGTTAGGAGCCCAAAATCTACAGAAAAAAGCCCTTGCGGCTTCATGAAGCTGCATGGAGGGTAGGTCAATAGAAGAAGATGAAATAAAATTTAGAAAAAACTAGGTTAACAGAAATGGTCCGAAAAAGAAAAAACATCCAGTCAGCGCAGTTCTGTGGGCGGAAATGCCTGTTGATGCCAGAGGTCAGAGGAAATGGGCAACTGCGTTCGAGCGATAGAGGCAACAGTGACTCAAATCGCCACCCTTTACACCAAGGTAGGCAGAAAGCATCTCTGAATGCACAGTACGTCGATACTTTAAGGCAAATGGGCTACAGCGCAGAAGACCACACCACGGGCCACTCCTTTAACTAAGAACAGAAAACTGAGGCTACAATTTGCAAGCTCATCGAAATTGGACAGTGGAAGATTGGAAAACGTTGCCTGGTCTGATGAGTCTCAATTTCTGCTGCGCGCGACTTCGGATGGTAGGGTCAGAATTTGGCGTCAACAACATGAAAACATGGATCCATCCTGCCTTGTATCAACATTCGGCTGGTGGTGGTGGTGTCCTGGTGTGGGGAATATTTTCTTGTTGGCACTCTTTGGCCCCTGGTACCAATACCACATATTATCCCTGCTACTTTTCACAGGATAATGCGCCATTTCATAAAGCTGAATCATCTCAGACTGGTTTCTTGAACTGACAATGAGTTCACTGTACTCAAATGGCCTCCACAGTCACCAATCTCATCCATAAGAGCATCTTTGGGATGTGGTGGAACAGGAGATTCGCATCATGGATGTGCAGCTGATAAATCTGCGGCAACTGTGTGATGCCATCATGTCAATATGGACCAAAATCTCTGAGGAGCAAGGGGGTCCAACCCATTACTAGCATGGTGTACCTAATAAAGTGGCCGGTGAGTGTATAGTCTCAGGCAAACCTAAGCGACCAATAATTTTTATAGTGTAGCGCGGTATTTTTAAAAAATTTTTGGGGAATATTAATGTTTATTTTTAAAATTTATTAATATGTCATGAGTGTTTGTGTGCTTTAACTTTATATGTCATTAACTTTGTAAGAGCTCCAGTTACAAGGGGCAGATGTTTGATCAGAGCTGGACTGGGCCTGATCAGACCCAGCAGCTCTGATTAACCTCATGGTGCTCTGCGGCATATATATCGGACGCTGCACGCAGTGACTTAACGCTCAGCGTCCAATATATCAGACACAGAGCAGATGGCGGTTCAACTCAAGATCGGAGCCAAACCAGCATCAGGATACACGGGTTGCCGGCTGTAACTAATAGCCGACACCCCAGTGCGATTGCAGCATGTTACTTGCCTTTGGGGGGTCTTTCCACCACGATCGGCCCCCTGCGCCGTTTTCGGAGGGGGAACCGATTGTTGCTATGGCAGCCCTGGAGTCCGATCAGGAAAAAGTGAAAACGTAAAAAAATAATTTTTTCAATAGAAAATAAAGTAATAAATCAATAAAAATGCCCATATGCCCCATAACATATAAAGAGCCATATAGCGCTAAAAAAATCAAAATCATAAGACAAACCCCACATATATAGTATCACCACATATGTAACAACCAGTAGAATAAAAGTAAATAATTATTGAACCCCCAAAAATTATGATTTTTACTTATTTTTGAATCCCACAAAAAATGCTTTAAAAACTAATCAAAAAAACCTATGTACTCCAAAATAATACTGTTGCAAAGTACAACATGTCCCAAAAAAACAAGCCATCAACCAGCTCCGTAGTCAAAAAAGTAAAAATGTTCAAGTATGGTATCCCCCTAATCATATTTACCCATAGAATAAAGATAACATGATTATTAGGCTATACAGTAAACACCAAAAAAATAAAAAAGGACAAAATCCTGTACAGAATTGATGCTTTTCTACTCCTGCCCTCAAAAAAAAGTTCTTAAATTTGCAACAATAGGGGATACCAACCCCAAAATGGTAACAAAGCATCTCATCCCGCAAAAAAATGCCATGGCCCCAATAACAAAAAAGCAAAAATTGTATAGCCTACAAAAGGGGCCAATGAAAAAACTACAATCATGGCAGCTGCAGGGCGCTCCTTCCCTTCTGTGTCTTCCTGTGCGCCCATAAAACAAGTAACGTCCACATGTGGGGGGTCTCTGTACTCGGGAGAAATTGCATAACAAAATTGTAAGGTGGGTTTCAATTTTATCTTTTGGAAATGTGTACATTTTAGGGCTAAATGAACATATAACTTTGACAATTTCAAATTTGACAATTTCACCTCCATTTTGATGTAATTACTATGAAGAGTTCAAGGGGTTAACAGTCTTCCGAAAAGCTGTTTCTGATAGTTTGATAGCTTTCAGATTTAAAAATGGGTTGATTATATAGGGGGTTTTGATGCTAAATATGTAAAATTTTATTCAAAACAGTACTTATCCCCAAAATAGTCAATTCTGAAAATACGGAAAAGCGATATTCGATTTGTAAGCCGCGTGACATCAAAATAAATTATCCAGACATTTCAAAAATCCTGAAAATGTAAAGAAGACATATGGGAAATGTTATTCACCAACTTATTAGGTGGTAAATCATTGCCTAACGCAATGATTTCGAATTTTGAAAATGGCAAATTTTTTAAAAAATTCATAATTTTTTTTGTAAATAAATGCAAAATTTGAAGTACAACATGTGAGGAAAAAACTATCTCAGAATCGCTTTGATAAGTAACAATGTTCAAAAGTTATAACCATATAAAGCGACACATGTCAGTATCCGAAAAATGGGGCTGAGCCTTTAGCTATAAACTGGCTGCGTCCCTCAGGACTTAACACCTACAGACCCGGGGGTCACATGACTACTGGGCCTAAAGCGCCGGGTGCTGGTACTGCTACTCACTGCACAGCGCTGGTTCAGTGCTATGCAGTGAGGTGCAGAGAAGGCAGAAGCGTTAAAAAATAGCTTCTGCCATCTTCCTAGGGTCTCTGGCTATCTCTGACAGCATTAGACCCAGTTCTGCTCTGGCCTAGAATTGTTTTTTTTTGCCAATGGGCAGTCGGGAACAAGTTAGAAAGCTTTACAAACACAATGGGAAAAACGCCACTGAAAAGATTTCTGCGTTTTATCCATTATTAAAAATTATGTGTTTGCAATCTATTTCAAAACGCAATGCAAACACTATGGGGCACATTTACTTACCTGTCCGAGTCGCAATCCCTGAGGTGCGTTCCCCGACAATGATGCACTGTGCCGCGATCCACGTAGATCCTGCATGTGTCGCTCCCCGCTCAGATCCGCCGGAGTTCACCTTCTTCTTCCCGGTGCATGTTACATGATCTTGTGACACAAATTTGAATGTCAAATCCCGCGCTTAGTCCGAATTGTCGGATTGTCCGACGGCCCAACCCCCGATTTGTGTTGTGTGAAAGCTGCCGCGATGGCGACACAATCCGATCTCATGCGACCCAATCCCTGGTGCAATCCCCGAAAAATGAAGAAACCCGACGAAAATGCGGCCACGGGTCCATTACTAAATAAGTGGCCTAAAATGTAAGTTTAATATTCCCATGTAGCAGTAGGTTATAGTTCTTATAGGAACTGTATAAGCTTATGATGCTGCTTTGTGCTTAGAAGATGACCATTCTGAATACATAGCTATTTTCAAGTTTAAGCAATATCTAGGATAACTAGTTTGGTAAGCTGCCATTTGATGTGCTTGTTTATACTATTTTACTACATTCCTTCTTTTTTTATCTGTGTTCAAGTGGTGGCAGATGTGATCATTCTTGCTGGTAATATATGTAAGTTTAGTTTACCAGCATGTATACTAGTAAAATAATCTCTGCATCACATGGCAGGACCTAAAGCAAACACTGTAGATGTATATAGATAGTGTTGTGCTTAACACCTTAAGCACAATAGATGAGATCTTTTGAGCATGTGAAATACTGTATGGAAACGGTGTAATTATGAGAGATGTATTTGAGGTCCTTAAGGAGGCATAAACTACATGTACAAGTGTATTTTTATAACTATTGACAATTGTATTTTCTATTAAGAGGTCTATTTTGTAATTTAGATTGCTGTTTTAAACACTTTCCCTTCCAAGGACATATCTCATACATCCTGATAGGGTGGCACCTTTAAGGCCAAGAACGTATGAGATCCTGTTTTTACAAGACATAACTTCGGATCCCTGGCACCTAGAATCTCCTCTTTCATATGAATCTAATATTGTGGAGCTTCTCATAAATTACTGATAAGGTAAATATTGAATTTATCTGTTCCAAAATTAGCAATAATAAAAACTAATGTTCATATTAATAACTCTCTTCTACCCAGAACAATCTGAGAACAAACTTGATATATATTGAGTGATCACCTTTTTACATAATGGAGAGAGAGGATGAACATTGATGAATAAAGTTTTTCACACCGTTATCTATATCTACTTTATGACATTTTTATTCAAATTACTATGAAGCGCAGAAGGTTAAGTTAACTTGCTGCTAATACTATGGTGCACACATCACACCCATCTAATAGTGCCCTTTCTTATCTCATTAGCTTGGTTTATGGATATGTAGTTTTTTATTTGGTTTACCGCTGTGTAAGAGAGTAAAATAATATATCTGTGTGAAGCTCTAGGCAATTTTTTGCAAAAATTGTTTGGTGTACCCTGCAAATCTAACTTTCCCTTTACTGCCTATTTTGGTGAATATACACATGTGAGGGTATATGCAGTGGGGGACATTTACTAAGAACAGTGCACTATGTGCAGTTTGCCTTTGTAGTATGTAGTGGATGCCAGATTCATAAATTGTGGTACGTGTTTTTTTATGAATCTGGCTCCCCCTGCACTGCTCCGACAAAGTGCACCACCAAAAAGTGGTGCACTTCTTTGGTGAAAAATAATTCTGATGGACTTTGCTTGCTAAATTTGGCGGACGGTACGACTCAGCACCGGAACCGTTTAAACCTTTGCTTTCATGTGAGTTTTATGTAAAAACATGCTTTCAGGCATTTAATGTTGAAATAACTTGGGTTTATCACAAAGATGCTTGCATGGTGGTACGGGCTGTCGATTGTTAATTAAGACAAATGCAATCACCAGATTGTCCCCTTTCATAATATATATAGGTTTTAGGGATACCTTTACCCAGGGCCGATTCTAGCATATTTGCTGCCTGAGGAGAATATTAAAATGCTGCCCTCCCCCCTCCGCTCCCTGTTAAGTAAATGCTGAAAACAGTACTAACAATTAACATCCCCACAGGCAGTTCCCTCACACTTTGTGACTGACTACAGGATCTGGGAGGACGTCTCAGTTGGCCAATATAGTACAGTACGTATTAGATGAGCAATCGGAGTCCAGCAGGCTGAGGACTTTATTCCTGGTTCTCCAAACCATGAAGTATCACAGGTGAATTCACGGGTAGATAGCTTCAGCTCCTTGCAGCACATCTCCACCCGGCGTCCCTAAAAATATCACACATATAAAACATCCCTTCATTATATATATATATTTCTACTGGAATTATAGCCTGCACAGCACCAATCAATATACAACACCCCCAATTTATTAATACAGACCCTTAACATTTGGTTTACATGATGCAAAGTAATCTATGGTATCCTATAACTAATATATCCCACACTGTTATTATGTTACATGATTTTACATACAGTGCTCCCCTGACCAATGTGAATATATAGCACCCCCAAATATACAGCCCCCCAAGCGCTTATTAATATACTGTATCCCATATACAGCCCCCCCAGCTTAGTATTATACTGTATCCTATATACAGCTCCCCAGCTTAGTAATATACTGTACCCCATATACAGCCCTCCCAGATTAGTAATATACTGTATCCATATAACTCCCCCCAGCTTAGTAATATACTGTTACCATATACAGCCCCCCAGATTAGTAATATACTGTACCCCCCCAGGAAAAGAAGAATCTGGCTCATATCATATATACAGCCCCCACATTATAAGATTATTCTGCCTCATACATATAATTGTAGAGCACCCCCACCCCAGTCTATATATGCTCTGGCCCTATAAATAATCGCATCCCCCCCCCCCGTATAAAACAATTCTGGTCCCATATATGTATAACGCACCCGCCATCCCCCAGGTATAAAACATTTGGCCTCATATATCTAATACAGTAACCCCCCCATAGAAAACAATTCTAGCCCCATATAATATATACAGCATCCCCTCCCCACACACACAGTATACAACAATTCTGGCCCCATATAATATATACCCCCCCATAGTATAAAACAATTCTGGCCCCATATAATATATACAACCCCCACAGTATAAAACAATTATGGCCACATATAATATATACACCCCCCTCGCACACACACACAGTATAAAACAAGTATGACCCCATATAGTATATACAGCACCCACCCCCACAGTATAAAACAAGTATGGCCCCATATAATGTATACAGCACCCCCACCACAGTATAAAACAATTATGGCCCCATATAATGTATACAGCCCCCACCGCCACAGTATAAAACAATTATGGCCCCATATAAAATATACAGTACTTCTCCCCTCCCACGATAACATGACACCTCCCCACTCCCCCTTATTAGCCACATAGAATAAATAAAAGTGCATTAAAAATAATAATAATCATACTCACCTGCAGACAGGATGCTCCCTCGGCGCGAATCCCGTCTTCACGCACCTCTTCCGTGAACCGCGGCTCCGCACAGTGACACAGACAGCGTGACGTCATGACGCATGTGTCACTGCTTAGAATGGAGCAACGCAGCTGCCGGAAAGGCGCCGTGTCGCTCCGCATATAAATTGCGCCTGTGTCTTAAAGAATTTCGCCACCCTTTACAGGGATCCGCATTCTGCCGCCTGAGGTGAGATTTTCATCTCGCCTCATGGCAGATGCGGCCCTGCCTTTACCTTTGTAATTGCTATATTTTTGTTGTGACTGTCTTAAAATTTCTATCTTAAAAGCAGATTGCAAGGGAGACCGGGGGACAGACACAGGAAACAGACAGTACGTCCTGATGTTTGACCCACTTCTTAGCTGTGCCTTCCTATTCCCCGACCACACCCTAGGGGGTAGACAACCAGAAGACGATCCCTCTTAGTCTTAGTGCACACAAGGAACATGATCGAAATCCAGTAGAGAAGTAAGAAATACAGGCCAGATACCAGCAGGCTAGCAAATACATGAACAGAGGAAGTGTGAAACAAACAAGGCTTGACGGAAGTTTAACCACCAAAGACTATAGCCTGTGCTGAACACTTATAGCAGTGATGGCGAACCTTTTAGCGGCCGAGTGCCCAAACTGAAACCCAAAACCCCCCTTATTCATCGCGAGGTGCCAACTAAAAATTAAAGCAGTAACTTATTGCTTCCTGTTCAACAACTTTCAATTATTTTGGCCTCCTGAGGACGGCAACACAGTAGAAAGATGGAAGATTTTCATCATTTTAGCTTCTTTCCAGTTTCCCTCTGTACACAGAGAAAATCGTGGGGCCAGCAGGAGGTCCTCCAAAGATAATTCGGCCTTGTCTATTCATTCTCCCTCTCCCCACAGTCCAAAGTCGCAAAGTAAGTATCAAAATATGACTGAAAGCAGCATCTTTTAACCCCTTAACGACTTGGCCTTTTTTAGTTTTTTCACTTCCATTTTTCACACCCCACCTTCAAAAATCTTTTTTATCTTTTATGTTCCCACATAAAGAGCGTATGGATTATTTTCTGCGTAAAAATTGACTTCGTAGTGAAAGGTATTTAATGTTCCAGGCGGTACTGGGAAAAAGCGGGAAGGGAAAAAAAATTCCCAAATGCAGTGAAAATGCGTTTTGAAAAAACACATTTTGCGAAGTTTCTTGTGGGCTTGGATTGTCAGCTTTCACTGTGTGCCCCATGACAGGTTACTTATTCTTGGGGGCTACGATACAGGGATACCACATTGTTACAGGTTTTATAATTGTTTTCATACATTTAAAAAATTAAAACCTCCTATGTACAAATTTTTTTTTGATTTGTCATCTTCTGGGCGCTAATAACTTTTTAATAATTTGGTGTACGAGCAGTGTGAGGTGGTGTCATTTTTGCGACTTTTGATGGCGGTTTCATTGCTATATTGTTAGGACTGTGCTACCTTTTGATCACTTTTTATTAATTTTTTATATTTTCCAAAAATGGCAAAAAATGTCGATTTTGACTTTTGGGACGCTATTTTCCGTTACGGGGTTAAACCAGTGAAAAACCGTTATTATATTTGATAGACGGACATTTTCGGAACACGGTGATACCTAATGTGTATTATGATTTTTTATGTTTATTAATATTAATATCAGTTCTGGGAAAGGGGGGTGATTTGAATTTTTAGGTTTTTTAATTAATTTTTTTTTTTTAACTTTTTTTTTACTTTACTTTAACTATTTTCAGAATCCCTGAGGTACTTTTAACCCTAGGTTGTCTGATCGATCCTACCAATACGCCATACGCAATATGGCAGTATATGGGGGATTTTACTCCTCATTCATTACATGTGCACATTGTATGAATAGGTTAAAAGAGACAGCTTCTGGCCTGTGAGGCCCGTGCTGTCATGGCAAAGGATCACTGCATCCGTGCGACGTCATCGGGGAGCGAAGATCCGCGCCAAGATGGCGGCGCCCATGCGGGCCATCTTTTTGAAGCCTCCGGCAGCATTGCCGGAGGTGATCGCGGTGAAAGCACACCGCGACGGTGCTAGCACCGATGCGCGGTGTTACGGTAAGCCTTTGCTGCAATATGCAGCAAAGACTTACCGGCTATGGAGAGGGCTCGGCCGCGATCCCTCTCCATGCACGGGACCGCGCGCGCCGTACTAGTACGGCGCGCGTCGGGAAGGGTTAAGTTTGTTAGAACTGCAGGAAATTTTGAGTCTTGTCTGGTGAGCTTCATGCTGGGGCTATGGCCGGGTGCCACACAAAGGGCTCTGAGTGCCGCCTCTGGCACCAGTGCCATAGGTTCGCCACCACTGACTTATAGGAAGGCCCTGCCGCAGGTGGAAAGAGCTACCAATCACATGCACACATAATTAACTCTTGCAAAGGAAAGACAAATGTAGTGTGTAGAGTGAAGTGCATGGAAGATATCAGATCAGTCAGCCACTAGAGCCCAGTTCAGATAGCCGGATAAGATAATGGGAGTAAAACTCAACGTCTCCTAAATCTACTAGCACACAAAGAGGAGGATGCTGACGCAGACATGACACTGATTTTTGGTTATTTTAGTTTTAGTGAATTTGTGATTATTCATGTGAACACATGACTATGAGTCATTTATGAATTCTATACAAGTTCATTAATTACATTTAGGAGAGTTGACTGCTTTAGCAGCAGAGTTGTAGCAGAGTCCTGGATGATGGACCTCTGTTTTGTGGCCTTATCTACTGGCAGGCCAAGGTGTCAGGACAGCATGCAACAGACACCACTGCTTCCTGGGCAGCGTGTGTGAAGAGTCTGGAACTTTCCACCCACAAGGGATTTTATAACCTCCCATTGTGAAGTAGCAGCTCCCTTATCCAACCAGCTTGTTTTTCCCTTTACAATGGTACAGAACATTCTATTGGTTAACAGTTCTTCACAGGCAGAGACTTACAGCTGCATTACCATGATTCAACATCTGAGTCCCTCAGTGAGTCGATCACTCTCACAGATTAACCCTTTGTATGGAGGAGGATTCGAGTTTCACAACACCTGTTAACCCTTGCGTTGGCAGGGGTGTTGCACATGCCAAAACTGTAAAAATTGCTTTGACCAATAAGGCAACAAAATTTTGAGAAAAGCTTGGCAGGGGAAGAGTTAATGGCCGTTTAAGGAATACATAGATGAGCAATTTGTTAATCAACACGCTGTGAAGAAGACATGAAATTGTGTGAATTGTGTCAATTCTTAGACAAAACTGAACTTAAAGGGAAGCTGTCATCACAAAGGTTGTTTTTCAATTACAACAACTTCCAGGAGGCTAATGTTTACTCATTATAAAAATGCTTTTCTCAAAGTCTTTTTCTTATATTGTTCCTTACGTGGCTCCCTGCCAGTAGCTTTCAGTAAGTCCCATGGGGGCAGTTTAAATTGAGGAACTGTTGCTGCATCAATTCTTCCTTCCATCCCCTCAGCTGTAGCTTACTGTCATCGGGAAGGTGATTTTGACAGACTTATGCTATTTCACTTCTAATGTGTACTTCACACCGCACATGTGTTTATGAATTGTTTGTGCCAGTTTTGTGGTGCGGCTGCACTTTTGTGGTGCGGCTGCATTTAAAGAGACGCCGGTACCAATTCGGACTGTGCACCACATGTGGCAAACACATGTTATATCGATGAAAGTAGGTGTAAGGTGCCTGTACAGTTGTATTACAAAGTCTGGATACAAAACATGCCAGTTGACAAACATAATAAAGGGGTTGCTAATGCAGTAACAGGTATATCAAGCCCCATCACCATGAGATACATTATAGGTAGGTAAGCTGTAATGCACCTTGCTGTACATTTGTGCCACAGTGATGTTATGGGCAATTGTTAGTATTTCTCACGGTATGACCTTAGTGCACAGCTGAATGCTTTGTTGAAAGTTATTGGGATCTTTACAGAAACTGGTTTTGTTACCTGCCGTGTGATGTGCTCTTTTATTATATTTTACAGCATTCCTTGTTTCTTTATCATTATGTGAGTGGCAGCAGATATTATAACGGTTGCTGGTACCATAAGGGATCTCGCTTTAGTTTAACAGCATTTTTACAGACAATGGAATCTCTGCATCACATGGCAGGATCCAAAGCAAACAAACCGTATAGTTGTATACACAACTTAAAAAAGACATCTAAAATATCAGACTCTCAGATCAATAAACTCATTCAGGCCCTTTGAAACAATTTCACTCCCAATCAGACATGAAACTCATTTCAGACCCTAAACCAGACATCTAAATTTCATTTAAATCTTACACCAGACCTTACAAATTAATGGGTTTTTCTTTAACATTTGGATGAGCTGAATATCAGTATATTAGTCCCATAAAACCCTGTTTGTTCTCCAAAAACGTTCTGCAAAATAGCTAGGTAATTTAGGTTATACTTTTGTAGTAATTTGAATTGAGCAGGAGGCTTCTATATAAAAGTACAGATGAAAAAAACAGAAAAATGTTATGGACTTCAAAATCATAAATATTCATGCAAATACTTTCCCAGCTGAAAGTGGTCAATGGTGGTGGCTTATATTCATCCTCTATCGTGCTTTACATATACTGCAATGAATGCTGAAAATTGCTACCAAACAAAATAAGATTGAACTCGCTCACCTCATCTATTAAAGCTGTTTCGAGATGTTTAAAAAGGCAGACTCTTCACATATCCCTTCCTTTCACCTTTTGGGGAAATCAAAACTTTCAGGAAGGTAAATAATACAATGGGCCACATTTATGAAGTGTTCTGCAACAGTATTCTGACATAGATTGCATATAAATACATGTACAAACTGGTGGGTATTGTGTCTATGCACTATGCACGCCGCAGCACCTAAAGAGTTGTTTCTGTGCACATTCGCACATCTATTTCTGAAGTCTGACATAATTGTGGCACACACCTGCATTTTGGGCGCGCGCAGGGTGGACTAGATTAAAGAAGACCGTGTGCCGATAGTGAGGTTTGTCCCACTAATAATAAATGTGGCCAAAAATCTTTACTAAATGAAAACAGTAAAGGCTCTAAATGCTAGGGGAGATATGCAACATCCCCCACCGGGACCTAGCCTTTTCTTAGAGCCTGGAGGCAGGCGGGGCCCATAATACCGGAGAGGCTGGCGGTTGTGGCCTAAGCACGTTGCTTGGTTTAGGGACCGTAGGGCTGTCCTACAGCCTGGCAGGTCTCCAGCAGGTGGTGTGTGCAAGAAATATGGACGGAGAGGCTGATGCACAGGTTCTCCCTGGGGCAACTACTTAGTGTCTGTAATATATATCCCTGGGTAATGGATCGGGAGCCCTTGGTGATACAGCCGTATCCAGGGAACAGACGGAGGCAACGTTGTGCAAAATAACTCATGGTTCTTTATTGGAACAACTGCAGCCGCCTGAACGATTTCGGAACAGATTCCAGTGTACTGGGGATTCTGGATTACTGGAGTGGTCATGGAGAGTGGTCCTCAGGAATTGGGTCACTATCCTGGTAGCAGATGCAGATGGAGCTGTGTCCAGTTGTGGAAGTTGCAGCTTTTATCCTGGGTTTAGCTGTGTGTTAGTGCTGATGGTGCACAGACACTGTTTCTCTCCTCTGTGACAGGATGTGCTCTATAGTGGGAGCTGAGACCTGTGGTAAGAGCATCTGCTCTAAGATCTCTCTGGTAAGAGCTGGGGCCTAAGAGAACTGACCTAGACCCTCCCTGTCCAGGGGTTTTTTATTACCCTGGTCAGGTGGTGGGTTACTCTCCTTTCAGACTCCAGTGTACATGGTGCAATACAATTGGTAGACAGAATCACAGAAACCCTTGTCTATTCAGGCAGAATCTACAGCTGCTGATTACCTAATAACCCAGTGTTAGAACTTACTAGAAGGTTCATGACTTCTACAGACAGCTTCTAACCTGGAGAGGACGCTGTTCACAACTACTCCTCTGTCCATGTATTGGCAGGGGTGTTGCAGATACATGCACAAGATGGCTGGTGAATACTAACATTTGCTAAAGCCCCAAAGAAATTCCTGATTGCAGGTACAGTTTAAGACTTTATTGACCCATGAACACCTGTCCTCATCATTCCATGTAAAACAACCACAAAATGCAAGCTGAAAATATAAGGGTATAGTCACCAGAAGTGTCTAAAATGCAACATCCCCTGTGGACTTACATCATTGTCATTGTCCAATCATGTGTTCCGGGCAGATTTAGTAGATTCACCAAAACCAATTTCATGCTGCAAATAAAGATAACCTGGGAATGAGCTTCTTTTGGCCCACTCTGCACAACTCCACCCAAACCCAATAGTAGATTACTTTCTTACATCTCTGCTGTGGAAAGAAACTACCCTAAATCCTCTTTATTCTCCTTATTACTGCCTTTTTTCCTTATAAATCGATAGAAGAGAATAAGGCAAGGGATGTCTCATCGCTTTGAAAACCATTTAAATATATTTTAACTATATACATAGGCTTCCCCCAATCAAAATTTCCGTTATCAAACTTTTGTAAACCAAAAAAATGTTAAAAACAATGGGGAAAATGTGTGGTCTACCATGTGGGTCTATGTGTGAACCAAATTTTCGTGTGTTTCAGAGACTATGCATTCCAAACTTAAGAGTTGTAAAAGCATCAATGGTACTAATATACCTACTAAGTTGCACCCAACATATTTCAGCACTAATGATAAAATTGATACATTTACCATGCATTAGAAAAGCAATATTACCAGGCAGACAGTATAATAAATAGATTTCCTTGAAGAAAATGTCCTGTTATGACAGTTAGGTTGCCAAACTGCTATCATAAGAGTATATATGATTGTAAAGGTCACTGGAAAGAACTAGCATCTGCTATATGGATGACTGTTCAAATATAGGAAACAGGAAACATTTGCTTAAAGATTGGAAACATTTTCAAAGACCAGATGATTACTGGTATTCAATATTATGTCATATGGCCTCTAAAAGAAATTGCAATATTTCCGTTCAATTCCTTTTCATGTCCCAGGCAATAATGGAAATTTGATAAGGGTGTGAAGGGGGGGGGGTTTTAGTTAGAATGGCAGGGAAATTCCTTTGAGTCTTTGTCTGGTGGATCTTCATGCTGGGCATGGCCCGGGTGCCCACAGAAATGGCCTCTGAATGCCGCCTCTGGCACCAGTGCCATAGGTTCGCCACCACTGACTATAGTATGACCCTGCCGCAGGTGGACAGAGCGACCAATCAAGGCACATCATAATTAAACTCTTGCAGAGGAAAGACAATGTAGTGTGTTATCAGTGAAGTGCAGTGGTGAAGAATATCATAGTCAGTCAGCCACTAGAGCCAGTTTCGATAGCCGGATAAGACCATAAGTGGGAGTAAAACTCAACTTCTTCTAAATCTACTAGTCTGCACAACATCTCGGACGACGCTTACAGGGCTGACATGGCACGTGATTTTTGGCTTATTTAGTCTGTAGTGAAATATTTGTGATTATTCATGGAACATAGACTATGAGTCATTTATGAATTCTATATCAAGTGTAATTATTACATTAGAGAGTTGACTGCTAATTCGGCAGGGAGTTTTTGACAGCATAGTCTTCCTAGTAGAATGATTGTGTGCCACCTCCTGTTTATGTGTCCTGATCTACTTTTCAGGCCGAATGGATGTCAGGACAGCTAATGGCAAACAGACCCCACTGCTTTCCTGGCACAGCGATGTGTGTGAAGAGTCTGGAACTTGCCACCCACAAGGATTTCTTAGACTCCGCTTTGTGAAGTAGTCAGTCCGACCTTATCCAACCAGGCGTTGTTTTTGTCCCTTGTACAATGGTACAGAACCTCCTATTGGTTAACAGTTCTTCACAGCAGAGACTTAAGCTTGCTTACCAGATACAAGCTGTTTAGTCCCTCAGGAAGTCGATCACTCTCACAGATCTAACCCTTTGTATGAGGAGGTCGAGTGTTCGCAACACTGTTTAACCCTGTGCGTGGCAGGGGTTGTATGCACCCATGCCAAAACTGTAAAATTGCGATTTGACCAATAACCTTGGCAGCAAAATTTCGGAGTCAAAGCCTTGGTCAGGGGAAGAGTTAATTGGCCGTTTTAAGAAAATAGATAGGCATACTCTGTACTAAAAACGCTGTGAAAGAGCAACTGTTATATGAAACTTGTGTGAATTGTGTCCCCCCATACCTAAGACAACAATGACACTAAAGGGGAACGCCTGTCTAACAAAGGTTGTTTTCAATTACAACAGATGCTCAGGAGTGCTAATGTTACTCTTAAAAATGCTTTTTCTCAAAGTGCTTTCCGTCTATTATTGTTCCATACGTGGCTCCCTGACAAGCTAGTTCAGTAAGCCAATGGGGGCAGTTTATATTTGCAGGATGTTGAGCATGCACAATCTCTTCCTTCCATCCCGCTCAGCTGTAGCTTACTGTCTCGGGAAGGTGATTTGTGGTCTAGACGCCTTCTGACCCACTTATTACCTTCTAGTTGTACTTCACACCGCACATGTGTTTTATGAATTGTTCTGCCAGTTTTGTGGTGGTCGGCTGCACGCCATTGCGCATTCAGGCGCCTGTGCCCATCCAATTGCTGCCATAAGAGACGACCTTCCCACGGCCGTCCCCACCCCCGTACCAATATTCGGACTGTCGCACCATATGTGTGAAAATCATCCCCATTTGATATCGATGAATTAATAGTACGGTGTTCCTGAAGTGCCTGTACATTGTACTATACATATTTGTTGGTACAAACCATTCCTTGCCATGTTGACTAACCATAATAAAGCGTTTCTTCTGGTTGCTAATTGCCCCTGTAACCAGGTATATAAAGCCCCATCACCATGCCATATACATTTCATGGTAGGTAAGCCTGTAATGCACCTGCTGTACATTCTGTGCCACATTGATGTTATGGGAACATCTGTTATATTTGCTCACGCTAGCACCTTATTGACACAGAGCTGAATGGCTTGTGTGAAAGTTCCATTGGGAATCTGTACAGAAACTGGTTTTTGTTAGGCCCTCCTGCTTTTGATGTGCTCTTGTATTATATTTACCGCTTCCTGGTTTCATCTTATCACTTATCGTGAGTGGGGTCAGTGTTTATACGGTTGCTCGGTACCATATGGTATCGCTTGCGCTTTCTAGTCTAACATAGCATTTTTACAGAAACAATTGGGAGATATCTCCGCATGTCACTGCCGATCCAAAAGCAACAAAAATCAGCTATAGGTAGTATATACAGGCATGGCATATAGATATGTCCTGTTTAATTCATTCAATCTGGAACAGACATCGGTATTCATTTGTGTCACTAAGCCTAGTCACGGAATTCATCATGGCTTGCACACTTCTTTTTTAAATCCTCTACGCGTGCATGCTCATTTTTCTTTTTTAACTCAACTGCAATGGTCCAACCCCTTCCATCCCATTAAAAGTATATAAATGTACAACTTAAAAACAGACATCTAAACCTAAATTCAGCACTCTCAGACAATAAATAATCAGCAAATACAAATATGTCACTCCTCCTAATCAGATCATGAACACTCCCATTTTCAGCCCTAATACCAGACTAGTAAATTTATTTCTGGACATATACTATCCTTAACACCATAGCCTATCAAATAGGGGTTTTTCTTAACATTTTGATGAGCTGAATATCCAGTATCCTAACGTGCCCATAAAACCCTGTTTGTTCTCTAAAACGCTGATCAAAATAGCTGGCTAATTAGGTTATACTTTTGTAAATAAGAAAACGCTACAGAGCATTGACATACGGTAGTAATTTGAATTGAGCGGAGGCTTCTATATCAAAAGTACAGATGAAAAAACCATGAAAAATGTTATGGACGTCAAAAATCATAACTATTTCATGCAAATACTTTTCCGGCATGCTGTAAGTGGTTAATGGTTGGTGGCTTATATATCATCCCCTAACGTGCTTTACATATACTGCAATATGAATGGCTAGAACACATTGCTACAACACCTTTCAGCGAAGGAACATAATACAATGGGCCACATTTATGACATTGTTCTGCAACAGTATTCTGACATAGATTGCACATAAATACATGTAAAGAACTGTTGGGTATTGTGCTATGCACTATGCACGCCGCAGCACCTAAGAGTTGTTTTCGTGCACATTCGCAAACATCTATATTTCTGAAGTCTGACATAATGTGGGCACACACCTTGCATTGTTGGGCCGCGCAGGGGTGGGAGCTAGATTAAGAAGACCGTGTGCCGATAGTGAGTTTTTTCCCCTAATGAAAAAAAACGTGCCGACAAAATCGTTTACTAATGAAAACAGTAAAGGCTCTAACTTAGGGGAGATATGCACATCCCCCACCGGGGGCCTAGCTTTTTCTTAGCAGCCTGGAGGCAGTCGGGGCCCATAATACCGGAGAGGCTGCAGTGGGTGTTAGTAAGAATCGTGTAAAGGAACAAGGGGGAAAATGTGTGGTGACCATGTGGGTTAGTTGGTGTGACCAAATTTCTTGTGTTTCAGAGACATGCATTCCCAACGTTAAAGAGTTTGGTAAAAGTCCTCCAATGTACTCATCATACCTATAAGCACATGCACCCACAACACCTATTTCCCCACTAGATGAGTAAAATTGATTACACAATTTCACCTATGCTATTTACAAGACATGAGCACTTATGTATACATTGACAGACGTAAATTAAATAGGCTCTTCGGCTGAAGAAAATGGTTCATGTTATACAGTTAGGTTGGCCAAACTGCTATCCTGCCTCTGACCTCTGGCATCAACAAGGCATTTCCGCCCACAGAACTGCCACTCACTGGATGTTTTTTCTTTTTCGGACCATTCTCTGTAAACCGTAGAGATGGTTGTGCGTGAAAATCCCAGTAGATCAGCAGTTTCTGAAAGAGTATATATGATTGTAAAGGTCACTGGAAAGAACTAGCATCTGCTATATGGATGACTGTTCAAATATAGGAAACAGGAAACATTTGCTTAAAGATTGGAAACATTTTCAAAGACCAGATGATTACTGGTATTCAATATTATGTCATATGGCCTCTAAAAGAAATTGCAATATTTCCGTTCAATTCCTTTTCATGTCCCAGGCAATAATGGAAATTTGAATATATGCATGTATGTCTTATGTTTCTCACCAGCTGAAATTGGTTTAGGCTGGTTATACTTCGGTGCAAAATTTAAGTAATCCTCTTTATGTAATAATAATAATTCCTTTTTTTACAGAGCGCACACAGATTACACAGCCCTGCACAGAACTTGCCAAATCGGTCCCTTTCCCAAATGGGGTTCAAAAATCAACCTACCAGTGTGTTTAGCAGTGTGAGAGGAAGCAACTCTTTGCAAATTTTGACCCTGGGACTTGAACCCAGGTCCTCAGCACTGCAAGGCTGTAATGCTAACCACTAAGCCCGCGATGAACTCGCATCACACTCGCAAAGCGTGCTGTCTGGATCACACGGCCCGAAGAAAGTCATAACACCCCTTGTGGTTGTAAAGTTCTGAGAGAGGTCAGCCTAGGCCCAGTCTAGAGAATATGTATTCAGAGAGTGATTCCTTACTCCTAACAGGCCATGCCTAAATCCTGCTACCAAAGCAGTCTACAACCTCTCCAGCCTGAAATTACCAAACCTTTTCTAGATACATCAAACCAGCCACTTTAGACCAGTTGAACCAGTTGAATCAGCCACTTTAGACCAGTTGAATCTTGACCTGTTGTCTTTGGCGTGTTCTAGAATAAAGGAACCATAAGTTAATGTTCCCTGGGGAATCAGGGGCAAATAGGGAACTACTGGTCTCAGCTTAACAAATAATGGAGACAGTGTAGATCATAAATACCTGCCATTTTTGGTGGGTGAACCATCAGTAACAAGGGAGCACAACACTCCTGTTGTATATATGACACCAACGGGTGCAAGACAATCTCTCCATACACCGTAACACAATACATCACAAGTAGCATGAGACTTGCTACTCAGTACTGTCAGGATCTGAAGTAGTGGATCCTCTGTACCACCAGGTTGCTCCCAGGGGCGCACCTGCCATGAGGCGAGATGAGCATCTCGCTTCAGGCGGTGCGCCTCCTGCTCAATGAGGGGGCGGCACTGGCCGGCACTAAGCTCCCACACACCGGACGGGACCGCGTTGCCGCCCTCCGTCCGGCACCTTGCTCCCCGACGCTGCCGTCACCTTGCGCCCACCCCCTGATGCCACCGGCACCGGGCTTCTGCCCCCTGCCGGCCTACATCAAACCCCTGCGGGGCCGGCCAGCGCCACTTTCCAGTGAGGTACCATGCTCCCGGCCGCCGGCCGACAATGTGCTGCCGCCCCCCGCATACTTTCGCTGTCGCCCATACACCCGCTCATGTCTCCCCGCGAACTCTTGCCTCTCCGCTCCCGGCTTCCCCCGCCCCTGCTCAAGCTCCAGGCTCCCTTCCGCTCAATCCGCCCCCTCCTGCTCTCGGCTTTGCGCTCCTGGCTCCCCATCCACTCCCGTCTGAACCCCGCTCCGCTAACTTATGTGTGTTTGTATATGTGTGTGTGTGTGTGTGTATATATGTATATGTGTGTGTGTGTGTATATATATGTATATGTGTGTGTGTATATATATGTATATATGTGTGTGTGTGTATATATGTATATGTGTGTGTGTATGTGTGTAATGTGTGTTTGTATATGTGTGTGTGTGTATATATGTGTATATATGTATGTGTGTGTATATATGTATATGTGTGTGTGTATATATGTATATGTGTGTGTGTGTATGTGTGTATATATACACTCACCGGCCGCTTTATTAGGTACACCTGTCCAACTGGTCGTTAACACTTAATTTCTAATCAGCCAATCACATGGCGGCAACTCAGTGCATTTAGGCATGTAGACATGGTCAAGACAATCTCCTGCAGTTCAAACCGAGCATCAGTATGGGGAAGAAAAGTGATTTGAGTGCCTTTGAACGTGGCATGGTTGTTGGTGCCAGAAGGGCTGGTCTGAGTATTTCAGAATGGAGCCTGGGGGGGTGTATATTAATTACTGTATTCTGGCTGGGGGGTGTATATTAATTACTGTATTCTGGCTGGGGGGCTGCATATTAATGGAGCCTGGGGGGCTGCATATTAATGGAGCCTGGGGGGCTCTATATTAATATTGGTTTCTTAAGGTCTGCATTTTTAATGCCACCACATGAGCTAAGGGGCCCAGTGAGGCACTGACGCCCAGGGGCCCAGTGAAACCTGGAGCCGGCCCTGGCAACAATACTCAGGTAGGCTGTGGCGTTGCAACGATGCTCAATTGGTACAAAGGGGCCCAAAGAGTGCCAAGAAAATATTCCCCACATCATGACACCACCACCACCAGCCTGAACCGTACTTCCACATACTCGGTTTGAACTGCAGGAGATTGTCTTGACCATGTCTACATGCCTAAAAGCACTGAGTTGCCGCCATGTGATTGGCTGATTAGAAATTAAGTGTTAACGAGCAGTTGGATAGATGTACCTAATAAAGTGGCCGGGGTGTGTATATATATATATGTATGTGTGTGTGTATATATATGTGTGTGTGTGTGTGTGTGTGTGTATATATATATATATGTATGTGTGTGTATATATGTATGTGTGTATATGTGTGTGTATATATGTGAATATATGTTTGTGTGTTTATATGCTGTATGTATATGCAGCATTTGTGATATTTATCAGGGCTTCTATTTTGGTAGCACACTGGATGCATTTTATACTACATGGTGATATGCTGTATGCATTTTATAGTACATGGCGATACGCTGTATGCATTTTAAACTACATGACGGCACGCTGGATGCATTTTATACCACATGGCAGTACACTGTATGCATTTTATACTAAATGGCGGCAAGCTGTATGCATTTTATACTACATGGTGGCACGCTGTATGCATTTTATACTACATGGCTGTATGCTGTATGTATTTTATACTACATGGTGGTACTCTGTATGCATTTTATACTACATGGTGGCACGCTGTATGCATTTTATACTACATGGTGGTGCGATCCAGCGGCGCGTTCTCTGCGGAGGATTCGGGTCCGGACGGGATTCACTGAGGTAGTTCATCCCGATGTCCACTAGGTGTCGGAGTGCACTGAACTTCACCGTCCTACGCTGGGCGCAGGTAAGTAAGACACAATTTTTTTTTTTAAATGCAGCGGTTTTCCAAATCCGTCAGGTTTTTTTACAGCCATGCCCCCATTTCCGTCACGTGCATGCCGGCGCCGATGCGCCACAATCTGATCGCATGCGCCAAAATCCTGGGGCAATTCAGGGAAAATTGCAGCAAATTGGAAATATTCAGATAACCGGTCGGAAAAACGTGATTCGGGCCCGTAGTAAATGACCCCCAATGAGTTCTGTGAAAAAAAACAAATGAGACATTTGCCTCCTCACCCCTGTCAGCATCCTCATTTTATCATCGGAGCATCAATATCCACCCCAGCAGCCCTATTGTTTTGCTTCAACCTCATACTCTCCCCATGTCTGGTTTCTGACATGATCTCCACAACCTCAGGAGTCCATGTACCAGTATATAGCAAGCCCATGCCCCAGTATATAGTCAAGTACAAGTGGGCACTCAAAATATAAGCTAACGTGTAATTAGTTGTTATTTAAAATTTTGCTCCCCTTAGCAGAAAATGCTGTTGACATAGACTGTAATGAAGAATTAAAATGCTACTGGCCCTTTAATCAGTCCGTTAATTTCCTCCGCGCGGTCCATGGCAAGACAGAAGATGGGTTTTTGTGTCAGACGTTCATATTCCCGGAATACCCCTTTAAGTATAAGCAGAGTTTAGTTTTTGTATCTTGAGTAAATACGGTATCTGTTTTATTTTTTGGGAAAAAAGCTTATGTCGAGCCCTTGTTGTCATATTGGAATTGTGGCGTTTTATTTTTTTCCATTTTCAAATGGAAATGGGCTCATGGTCATGGGCGCAGCTATGCCTTCCTGCGGCCCCCGGCTCCCCTCTGTGCCTTACATGTCCTGCACCTGCAGCCTTGGGCGCGCGTGCGCCGGCACTCAAGGATTTAAAGAGCCAGCGCATCACTAATTGGTGCTGGCCATTTTAGGAAACTGATATAAGCTGGCCTCTCCCAGCATTTCCCACCGGATCTTCATGCTATTGCCCATGAGAAAGCTGTTCCCTGTGCCTCATGCTTGTGTTTCGATTTCCTGTTGTGACCCTGGACCTGTTCTTGCCTTCACTCCTCTGCTGCCAGCCCTTACCTCACATCATTGCCGCCTGTCTTGACCATCTGCCTGTCCCCTACTACAAGATTGCCTGGTGATTCTGTACCTCGACCTGCTGCCACTGCGAACAATTCGCCCCTGTGGAA